>VRVR01000065.1:0-10630 GCA_009859145.1 Andalucia godoyi
AACAGCAACTGGAAAAAACGAGGGCAAAGATGACCTCGGGGTCGGACAACAAATGCTCACCCTCCTGCAACTGTGCCGATTCTTTCAGTGCGTTCTTTTGTTTTAACATTTAACATTATTGATTCTATTTCTTCAACTACAAAAACTTATAAGAAGTTGTGAATTTCGTCATGAATTCGGAAAGTCTAGTTCTGAATTCCAAGCATCTACTTCTTGCGTCGAAACTCGCTGCAAATTGTGGATTTACTAAGCCTGGTGATGAATTGACGGCGGAACAACTTTTCTCATTATGGGCAACCCATGAAAAGCGAAATGTTCTTGTGAGCATTAAGTTTGTGAGTCGGTTGAAACTTTTGCTGACAGCGTTGCAACTGAGCGAGTCTTCTCCTTGGAGCCATTTGGCTTCGAAATTCAAAATTGGGATTGATGGATCGCCGCTGCGCAATTACATTCTGGGGGACGACCCCAGCCAGAGAATGCACTGGATGATTCAGTTTGACAGAGTTGCCTCTGATATTTTACTTAGTCCTTCCTGCATCGCTGTTCCCGAGTCTTCTTCAGCTACTTCTGCCAAAAAGATGGGACCTTCGCAGGTCGGTCCGGACCATTCCTCCGAAGAGCCAGTCCAAAAAACGAAGCAGCAGCATTCCAAAAAGCAGCCGAAAATGTCCAAGCCTAAACCTGGCTTTATCTATCGGAAACCAGACAACAGCCCGGAACCATTTCCCGCTGTCCCGCAAAGTAACGTTCTTCAACCAGAAATTCAATCTACCGGAAGTCAAACACCGATCATGGGGAAGTTGAAACGCGAAGATCCAGTCAGTGGAATATCTGGGCAGTTGGAGAGGCCTGGGAAGAAGGGAAAGGTTTCGAAACCTGACCTGCTCTCACCAAACAATTCGTCATCCTTGGCCGATCAATCTTCGGGAGGTCTTTCGTGTTACCAAGACATTGATTTGATGCGCAGGATTCCGGAATGCATGCAACAGTATTTGGAAGACCCTCCAAAAAGTCTTCTCGTTCTTGTCTCCAATCAAGAGCTAACGAATGCAATCTTGAAATTTGATCACACCATCCCTCCGGCCAGAGCTTCGAAACGAGAATTGGTTGGAATACTTGCCAGCAAGCTGAAATGTCAAGAGGTGTTCTCAGGACTTCCTCGCCAAATCCTTCCTGTACCTGCTACTTCATGGATTAGACCAACTTCAGACCGTCAACGCTTTTTGATAGAGAATTACAAGGAAATCATAACCATCGGAGACATCGAGATCGGTCGAGGTGCATTTGGTGTCGTTTTCAAGGGGGAGATGAAGGATGACCTCCAGAATGACCATTCCGAAACCGTCGCAGTCAAGAAGATCCAGGTCAGCCTAAGTAATCGTGAAAAGGTTGAGAAGGAACTTGACAACCTCATATTGTCGTGTGGATCTGAATACTGCGTACCTTTTATCGGATATTATGAGCACGAATGCAAAGTTCATTTTGTTAGCGCGTATATGCAGTCCAAGTTGTCAATGGAGATTCCGAACCTTTTGAAAGACAAAAAGGCTACCTCTCTTGTGGGTGCACTGCACATTGTTTTACAAGTCGGAAGAGCATTGCAGTTTTTGCATGGAGAACGCTATGCACATCTGGATGTGAAACCGCACAATATTCTCATTTGCGGTCAACAATCTGCCAGACTGTGTGATTTCGGAACATTGTGCGGAGCAACCGAAGAACAACATTTCACTACGCGCGGATATCATCCTCCCGAATATTTTGGTGACCTAAGGCGACTTGACTTGTACGGTTTGGGTGTGTGCTTGTACCAAATTCTGCGAGGCAGCCTCACGTTTCCTCCGAGTGACGTGAGACATGATCTGGGTGACCACTGGGCAGTTCGCGAGTGTCAGGGTCTTCTAGACATTGTGCTCGCTTGTCTGGATACCAAAACAACAATGTCGAGCAGCACCATTGTGGAACGCTTATTCGAATTAATAGAACAATTGTCAACCAAAGCTCAACGGCGAATTGTGTCTGCAAACAAGATTGTGGAGTTCGTCAGACAGAAAGTTGATCATTCGAAAGCGCACTATTACGTTGGAAAGAGAGTGCGGTATTTGTCAGAATGGCGACGTGTCCGAATGATGCAACAACATCTGGAACTGGACTTGGGAAAACTGACTGAAGAGCAAATCGTTTATTTGGCGAGTATTTTGGATATTCAAACTTTGGATGGGTTTCCGATCAAGAATTCTTCGTTTAACCTACGCAAATTGAATCATCCTCAATCTGATGAGCGAGATACGGGGACAATTTACATTTATCGTCACTGCCAAACTGGAATGGGATATGTTGGGCAAACAAGCGATGCGCAGTCATTTGGGCAGCGCCACAAAAGTCATCGTAACGGCTCGTCTCTGTTTGATCGGTCGCTCAAGCGAAACGAAAATCTCTGGGAACGAGCTATTGTTGCTCAGGGTCTTGATCTGTACTCTCGGAACCGGTTAGAGATCTTGTTCATAATTATCCTGAACACGGTCTTCTTCTTTCCAGATGAGCCTGGAAATGGCGGACTCAATCAAGAGATTGGAGGGTTGTATAACATGACAATTGCTCTAAATCCAAAAACACTTGCCATGCTGGACCACTGATCGTGTTTGTCCAAGTATTTCTGTGACACAGTGAACAAATGCTCTCTGATGTTCGGGAAAGTGTGTGTGTGTCTTTGACAGGCCCCACATGACCGATGTGTCGGTGCAGTGAAGTTTGGATGTATTGGTATTTTGTTTCGTATCAAAATGAGAAAAGTAAATTGCTACTCATTTCTTCTGTTTGCAACATGAAAGAGACGTTCTGCTGATCAGTGGTCCGCAGATGACGCAAACGCGGCAAGTCGTTCCATCAGCTTCTGGACGTGCAAGTCGCGTGCAAGTCGCGTGCATCCGCTGTGCATGGTACCCGGCCAATTCGACAACATCCACCCCTGGGAACAATATGAATCGGGTGATATCGACCAGTGTGAGACGGTCTTGATGAGAGAGGTCTGAAGCCAATAGAGGGCCTTTTGCATGACGACGGGCATCCATCAAGAAAGAGACACGTCGTTCCAACTGATCCGAGGCCCGCTGTCGATACCGCTGCTTCAACTGTGCCGCGCAGAACTCAGTAGTCTTTCTTCCTAAATTCGAACTGTAGCAAAGTCTATTTTCAAATGCGAGTGTATCATACAGGCGGAGGCGCATCTCACGGAACTGAGGAGTGCATCATCGGTCCTTTTGACCTTCTTCGAACCATCTCTCTTCCTTGTCAAGGTGATTGTTCTTGTTCATCCGGTGTGGCTCAGGTACTTTGACACCATTTGGAGGAAATCCTGCTTCAGAAGTGGCATATTCCTCTGCACATTGCACACACTGCGGAGAGTGATACAGCCGCCTCTCCTCTTCTGGGCACAGCGCAGCAGGTCGTCCTGCCTTCCCAAAGAAGGAAACGGCTTCCTCGAGGACATCCATGTCGATGAACTGGTGCAGTGCTTCCGAGATCTTTGCGCATTGCCTTTCCGCTTCCGTTGGCACGACAGGATGGAACGTTTGAGCCTGCCCACCGAGCGTTTCCACAAGCGCACGTCGCGCACAGTCAGAGCTCATCTAGGATCACATCGTAGTAGATGCCCACGTATTTGCACACGGTACGCTCGGGAGACTGCAGATCGTGATATTTTGCACCATCAATGATATGCGCAAGGACGTCCTTCGTGAGCTGCGCGTCCGAATTCGACTGTTTTCGTGTTGGGGATCGTTTTTTGACCATTTTGGTTGAAATTCGCTAAAAACGGCAGGAGAAAAGGCGCGCCAAACATTTTCTCCAGAAAACCGGCAAGAATACCTCCCGTCTAATTGATTTCCCCCTATTTTTGCGTCGCTAATACCAATAAAATGAGCAATATCAGATGACGATTTTTTAGCACGAAACGTATGAAGCAGGACGCGCTGAACACGAATTTGCAATAAAAATTGGGGGTTTTCAATGGGAATGACCCGACAATGACCCGGCATGACAAGTGCGAAAAAACCGGCAAGATGTGGTGCCTTTCCAATACCAACGCATAGTCGCATCAAGGAGGTATGGAGCGATGACATGTCGCGCCTCGAAAAGATCGTAATGCTTTTTGTTTACTTTAATAACGTGAAACAATTCCACTCTGTTTTTTGGGTTAGATATAGAACGCAATGTCAAAAGACCAAGATGATTTTAGTGACTTGGCCAGCACATTGGCGAACCTCGCAGTGAGCCCAAAGCCGAAATTGATTGAGAAGTTGCGGTTCCCACTAAATTACTGAAGGAAGAAATCTTACTCATTGCATTCAAAGCGGTGTTGGAAGAAGATGCGTCTGATGCGGAAACCAGGGATGAAGGACCACCGGATCTGTTTCAAGTAAGCGAAGAATTAGTGATTTGGAACCGATTGTGCCGTGGCTTGGTCTATTCTTTTGCACTGAATGCCATGTGCCACAATGATGAGAGTGAGTTTTGTCGGCATGAATACCGTATGATTGATCCACTTGTGTCCATTTTGCAATCCGCTCTGAAACCAGGATACGGTGTTCACTTGGAAAAAGCGTACGCTCATGCTTCGTCGAAGCGTTCGGACGTCGCCATCATATCTTCCAATGGTGCAACTGTTGTTCACATGTAACTCAAGTTGTCCGTTAAGGGCAAGCGTGTTGCATCACCTCAGCTGCTTCTTAATGCACAGAAACTTGCCAAAGAGTGTATTGAGAACCGACAAATCCGATGTTTCTTGGTCTTGATGTATGAGACTCAGAAAGGCAAACAATACGGGCCAGAACCTGTTTCACTTCAGGAACCAGACGTACAGGTGGACTTCATGAAGGACAAAAACATCACATATGACGTGGACGGTTTGCGTGTGAAATTGAGAATGCAAACAGACTACCAAGAAAATACTGTTCAGGACGGTTTTCGCTGCTTATTGTTTCGTGTGCAGGGAAAGACATTGTGAGTTACAACGTTATTCAATGTGTTTCTCTTTTCTCCTTCTCTCCTTTGAGTGTGCGTCAGACGAGAGATTGCATTAAAGAACCATAGCAATGTCGATATTAGAAAATCATTCTTGCAAATCCTTTTAAAAACAAGGCAAGGGAATTAGGGCCAACAGAAAGGCCTGTGGGGCCCAATTAAGACTGCAAGCGTTTTTTTGCGATTGTAACTCTTTAGCACCAATGGTGATTGCCGTCGACCACTGTGCAAAATCGGTCAGTTTTGAATGGAAATATCACTTTGCGCATAAAAGTGCGACAGATACTGCGATTCAGAATTTATTAATTGAGGTTTCACTGCGAATCGTCCAGGCGACGTCTACAAATCGTCGGGGAACAGAGGCGGTTCCCATCTTTGAGATGCGGCTGTGGGCTGCGCCGCTCATGGAGCAGTGTTGCCCGAACTTGACACCACAACCCGCTCCATCAAGTCATCATCATTGTCGTCAGCTCCATCTCCCTCAGAGGAGTCATCGTCGTCGTCCTCAGACGTGGAATCGTCTTCATGGACGTAACGCAAAGTCGCAACAGCTGGTGATATGTGTGTGCTGTCGGGAGGACGCTGGAGGTGCCGTACGACGTCCAAATAGCACTGAAATTCGCGTGTGCCAGTCGCCGAAACATCAGGAATGAATTCGGCTCCGTCTTCGTGTGCAGTCCGCGAGTCCAACTCATCATCTTCTCCCAGATGGAGTCCTGCTGCTTTCGTTGTCCGAAATGATTCGATCGAAATTCATGGATTGCCGCCGATCTGCTGAAGCGCTCTCCCGGGGAATCGCCGGCACAGTTGCGAGCACAGAATCATAGTCAATAACGAACTCTACGGTGTTGCAGTCGACCACTGCCTTCAAATACGTCTTTTCGAACTGAGCATGGTCTGCAGGCACGTCTCCTAGATGAAGCCTGTCGAGAATATCCTTGGTTCGTAATCGGGAGCCCTTTGAGGCTTTTCGTCGACCGTCTAGGTGAATTCTCAAATTCCCGATGACACAGTTCCCTTGTGATGTACCTGTCAATTTGCTTGATTGAATGGATCAACTGTTCTGTAGACCCAATGGTGGATGTGCTGGTAGGATGGTTCGATATCCGGCCTGCTCGATGTGGCAGTACTTCGAGAATACTCGCTGCGAGCCAGGGGTGTTGTCTGGATGCAGCCACAGAATCTCGTAGACAGCATCCTTGGAGCAACCTCGCTCTCGCGCAATTTCATTCATCGAGAGACCCCTCTTCTCTCGATCGTCAGTCATCTGCTGGCGAAACTCGGCTGAATAGTGTGGCTTCCGTGTCTCTTCAATTCTTCCAGCAGCCTCTTTCCAAGATGTCCATCAGGGTCTGTGGGCCGAATATGAGCATCGGCATGGTACGCACCCGTCTGGAGCCCTGCCTGTAAAGATAGTCTGGCCGGCCCGGGGAGCTGCGAATTCAGTAGTGCGTCCCTGATAGTCTGCGGAGCATGGTGCGTCTCCGGCAACTTGTTGCACACGGCCTCCGCTGAAACGTCGGACACTCCAAACAGAGCTGCAGTCGTTAGGATGTTCCGCCCTTCTTCAACCGTGCTTCGCAGCGTCCGCTTCGAGGCCGTGATCTTCTTCTCTGCGTTCGCCATGTTCTTCTCTGCCATCAGCACGACATGCTCGTGCTGTGCTGCGAACGACGAGACGTTTTCTTCCAACTTCGTCAGCTGCATTTTCGTCTCTCTTTCTCTTGTTCTTTGTTGCTGCTGCAGGAGCCGCCTTGTATTCGTATCGACGAGAGCTGGAGCAGGAACTACATTGACATTGGCCACAGGAAACTCCTGTGTGAGTCCCTGTGACGCATCCGCTGACCTCGAGCTGCTCCCTGTTGCTGCTTCTCCAACAGGCCGAGCTGCGCTTCTTGAGCCTGCCGGTCTGCCTCTCTTCCGCTGCCGCCCGCTTGGAGGCTGGTCATGAATCGCAGATGAGGTACTCACTTGTGGCGACCTCTGGCACTTGGCATCTGTCGAGACTGTGACACCATCAGCCGTAGGTGCCGAATCGTCCGCCATTGGCTGGAGGCTTGGCTGGAGGCTTGGCTGGTGACCAGAGGCCATCAGGGAGACCAGATGCGCCTGCTGTGCTCGAATGTCAGCCGCTTTGGGCCTTTGGTCTGTCATGAGTACGGTATTCTCGTGCAACATTAGACTGTCAGTTTGTACGTATCAAATTAATGACGAAAAATGCGTGTGGGAATCGCAAAAAAAATAAATAATAATAATAAAAAATCTAGGCACGCGCTCGTTTTATTGTGCGGCGGTGTGACGACGGTTATTTCCACCCCTAATCCGTGGCCTCAAGTCAATGGGCTTGAGACTAGGGTTATGTTGAGTGGGCATAGCGGAGAAGCGGGTTGCCCCTCGCTGTGACCATCTCACCCGGATCGGCCATTGGAACTCTTTGTCTGTGCGTGTCTATTTTACAATAAAGTCCAGAGAACCTCTTGTCACAGCGGGATGGAGCGGAAGTGGACGTCAAGTCACACTTCCAGACAAAACCGACCGATTTGGCACAGTGGCTGACGGCAAGCGTAAAAGGTGATACTATTTTTGTATCTGCGACAGGTTGTTTATTAATTTACTTAATATGGGGTTTGTGGGTCGGGCCCGAGTCTAGTCAGAAACTACACTGTAATCCTAACCCCTAACCCTACACATCGAACATCGGACGTCGAACATATGTCCTTGGAGCCATCGCAATAGAGCCGCCCGTGAGAAACAGAAACAGTAACTATTGTCCGACACCAGTAGAAGTGTTCATGTGATCTAGACGACCTACACGACCAGCATCTTGAAATGTCGCCACTTCAATATGCAGCCGTAGTTGTCCATTGAGGAAGCAACCCATCCCAATTGTGCTTGTCATCTCGAAAGGGTACATACACATGTCCCTGCTCACCAGATACCGTGAACCATGATCGCCGACCACACTGACATCCATTCGACCCACTAACATGCGTGTCTGCTGATCAACAACCGTTAGAACGTCGATCACATCTCCTTGCGGCACAAACTGCAGTCGTCTCGCTTCCGAGGGCGGCACAGCAGCGGTCAATTGGGAACCGGTATCAAAAATCGAGAGTCCACTTTCAGCTTGTGTCACTCCTGGTTTGACATATTCAACCCTCAAAAACGGTCTGGCATCAGATTGACGAAAACGAAAAGGGGCAGTAACCATAACCTCACTTGTAGATGCTCCAATGTGTGAAATCAGGACGTCATCAGGTAACTCCTTCACATCCAATTGTTGACAAACTATGGACATTGCTTCAACAAATGTATCTCCTTGACCAAGGACCGTAGAATTGCGATGTGCAACCCATTTTCCCTTAAATGAGTTGAATTGTGATTTTGTCAAAGATTGACGAAAGACATCACACAAGCTCCGAACAAAAGCACATCGACCTTCGAAGGATTGATCACTGAACGGAGAGCTTGCCTGCCGTTCAGACAAAGGAATTGAGTTGTCATGTATCATCAAAGTATTCTCAACATCTCGAACAAATGGCACCGGAGAACTGAACGTCAGTTCGGGCTTCGCTGATAGGGATGAATGCTGACCATCTTGCGAATGCAGTAGATCTTCCGATGGCTTGGTAGGTAGAGTCTGATCATGTAAAACAGCATTTTCAGAATCAACACTAGTGGGACTCGAAGGTTCAACCACAACTGACACAGAACTTCCAGATCCCGGACTAGTGTGCCTAGTTTTTCGCCTTTTTGCTGCTGAAACGGGCTGCATGGTTACATTCTTTGAGAAATATAACTTCGGTGAGGTTGAAGATCCCTTTGCATAGTAAAATACATAACCTACAGCGCCTTGGTCTCGTGCAAGAACATCATTGCCATTATAGGTTCCAGGACAAAAACCCCTTCGAATCTTAAGATCTGCAAATCTGGGACCGTCAAGTCTGTTGATAAGGTCTTCCTTATTTCCTGACGTTTTAAGGCCTTTTGCCTCAGCTTGCTGCTTTAACTGCTCAATCGTAAGATCAGACATTGAGGAGAGACCTGTAGAACACAGATGAATTGAAAATATTGAGATTCGCAGTGCTTTGTCTTGGCTTCCAAAATAAGGACTCTAGAGAATTAAGGGTTTTTCTGAAGACTTGTGAGCCAGAAAAGACAAAAAGGTGAGCGCAAAGGTTTGCGCTTCCTTTGCGCGTAACAACTATTTCTATGGTGCAGCTGACGAGCTACCCTGATTCCTCTGAAAGTCCCCAGTTGCCTTTTAGTCTGCCCCGATTGTCCGCTAGGTTTGGACTTTGGAGAACTCACAGCTTGATACTTGATGCTCGCACACCCACTCAGCACTAGGGTGGGTATCTTGCACTGCAACGGACTTTGGAGTGCAAGATTGCACAAAGTTGCATGAAATTGCAGTGAAATTGCAATGCAATATTGCAGCTTCATAAGCGGTTCCGATTGCCCGCCATTTTGGCCGCCGCAATTTCCCGCGATTTCACTTCTGGCCTCTCTGGCCACATGCCTCAAATTTCCTGTTCGACATCTTTAGTTGGAATTGCCGGTGTTGGTTTCGTTTCGTTGTTCGTGGTTTTTAATTTGTCTTTTGTTTGGACATTTCTTGACTTCAGAACATGTCTGTTGCACAGTCATCTTCGAACGAAACAGGGCGGGATTCGCAGGCCCGTATTACTCCTGTGGGCCACAAATCAAAGTCTTCTGTTTTCAAACACGTAGTGTACTCTGGAGGTGAAAAAGACCCTGCAGAAAACCAGGGGAAGGGACCTTGGAAGTGCAAACACTGTGGACTATCTCTTCCAGGATCCGATAATCCGACCCGAGTGTGCGCACACTTCATCACCTGTAAGAACATTCCCGCAAGAGACTTGGCTGTCTTGTCCAAGCAGCACAGCTCCATTTTTGGACGCGTTGTTTTTTCCCCAAGTTCGGACAACTCGCAATCGTCTTCGTCGTCGTCGTTGACAATTAGAGAAGATTGTCGCTTGGTTGAGAGTCGTCGACGAGTGCTGACATCAGGCGCAAGTAACACCGCAGAACCAATGAAGAAAGTTTTCCGCCAGTCGTCAATCACGTCTTCGACTGTGTCCATTTCCCGTCCTGCCTGGGATGCCTTTGTGCGACACTTTGTGAAAGCAATGTACCAATGCAATGTTCCCTTCAGGTTCATTGAAAATGAGCAACTGAAATTCGCATTCGACAGTCTCGGTGTCACTTCCAGATCGGAGTCATTCCCTGCACTGCCGACTCGCCGAGCGGTCGCTGGTCCACTGTTGAATGAAATGTACCAAGAATGCAAGTTTACGTTCGCAGACGCTTGTTTGAAGGCCCGATGGCTGAGCGTGTCGACCGATTCCTGGACAAACGCTGCAGACGCTGCAGTGGTCAATTTCATCGTGCACACACCCGCGCCCCTTTTCTTCGATTCCGTTTTCACCGGAGACCACAATCAAGATGCAGAGTATTTGGCCGACGTCATACATGCAAAGATGAGAGAAGTCACCCAACATGCGTGCGGTGGAGTAGACAAGTGGAGTGCAATCGTCACAGACAACTGCAACACGATGAAGAAAGTATGGAGATTGCTGAAACA
>VRVR01000065.1:13252-90914 GCA_009859145.1 Andalucia godoyi
CACAGGACCCAGACTGCCACTGCCACAACGGCGTGCGCTGCTGCTGCAAAATATCGGAAATGCTCCGCCAATGTTTGAGAACGGGGATGCTCTGGATGAAGTGCCGTTTGTCAATCCTTTCGTATCTGAAGAAGACGAGGACGGCGACGATGATGATGATGGTGAAGAAGAAGAAGATGATGATGACAATGGCGATCGGAACGGCTTCGAGTTGCTAATTGTTCCTGCAATGATGCCTATATAAATAGATATTATTGTATAATATTTTATAATATTTTGTAATCTTGCAGCAATCTTGCAGCAATCTTGCAGTCTTGTTATAGGAAATGCACCTTCTCGGCTGAACTGCAATTGCACAATCTTGCATGCATTATCTTGCATTGCAATATTGCATTTACCAACCCTACTCAGCACACTCACTTCGCGCCATTTCAGAGGCCGTTTCATGCCTTGACTTTCTCCTGCAACGAAACCTTTGCGAATTGCATTTTCTTCTTTTAAAGTTACTGTCTCCTCACTATTCTGGATCATTTCTTAATCGACCTCTATGCACTCTTTCCACGGTCTTGAACTGGACGTGGAAACGTCCTCCTTGCCTCTTTTCGAAACCTGCGAGGCCGCGCCTTCCGCACTCGCGACTCGCTTCCGGAGTCGTTGGCGCCGCAAATCGAGTTTGCTCTGCGCAATGGAAATAACAGTAGGGCTGATACTTTCTCCGTTGACTGACGGCATTTGAAATGCTGGATCAAACGCAGGATCAAACATATCTTGCCGTGCATACATCAACAGTCCGATGTCCAGGTTGCTGGCTGTTCGTCTGTTACCGTATGCTTCGAGGAGATTGCTTGTTAACGTGTAGCCCAATGTGTTACCTTTGGGATCCGTTCCATCGTAGAATATCCATTCGGCGCTGGTAGGGCACCAGGCCGGGTCCACCGTGCAACTTGGCCTTACAAAAGCGGGGCAAAAGTGCGATTCGTCTTTGTTGAGCACCATCGCGACCAGCTTGTACAATAGTCGGGCGGTTCCAATTGACACAGAATATTCACAATCCCGGATGAAGGGGATTGTTCCATTGGACTGGGGAGTTCCTCGTGGCGCGAAAGCACCCTGTCCAAATGAGACGATGACGTAAGAAGGACATTTCGGATATTTGATGCTGTTGACATCCCAACAAACAAGCTTGGAGCATGCTTTGCACTTTACATCAAGCGGACTGTTACAGGACGTCATCTGTATTTCGATATACGAGGTCATGGGCATCTCCGTCGCGTTAGCGCTTGGATTCAGTTCAATCACAGATGGTGAGCACACACACTCGTGGCCATGTTCGCATTTTCCATGCGCTTCGAACGACCACAAAGGATTGTCCCCAGTCATGTACTTTGCCAAACTATCAATGAGTAAGAACTGTCCTCGCCGGAAGCCCGTTGGCGAACTCATCTCATACAGCTGTGGCCAAAAATCTTGCACACGGTGTTCGTCGATTTTCTTGTAAACGACTGTAGCTCAAAACTTGATTTTCATTTTTTTGAGTTCGTTGCTCGATGGCGCATCGAATGAGGTATATCAATGCCTGGTTTTCTCTCCTTTGGCTGCAATGCACTCCTCCAAGCGCGATCGCATCGAAGAAACCAAATTTTTGAGGGTTTCTCGTGGCACCGCCGCCCATTCCTCTCGAAAGAACTCCACGACTTGCTTGAGATTCGCGGGTTTTTTTCGCTCAACCTTGTTCTTGACGATGTGTCACAGGTTTTCGATGGGGTTGAGGTCGGGTGAAGCCGAGGGCCATTGGAGCAATTCGGGCGTGAAGTCGGCGAGCCACTGCTTGGTCTTGCGCGCAGAGTGTTTGGGGTCGTTGTCTTGCTGGAAGCGATAATCGCCCGCGAACAACTCTCCTGCACGTTCGGAGAGATGGTGCTCCAGAATGTCGATGTACTTGTCGGCGTCCATGGTTCCTTCGATCGCCACGACGTCGAATGTTCCATCCGCGCAGAACGCTGACCAGATCATGACCTTGGGCTGCATTTTCGGCACCCTCCGGTACTTCTTCTGGTCTACCCGGGTCCACATGCACACAGTATTTCGGTAGAGCTGCACAGACGTCTCATCGCTGAAGATTGTGCGGCTCCAGTCATCGTCAAGGTGGCGCTTACACCACCCAACTCGGTTGGTGCGGTGCGTCTCCGTCAGCATCGGCGTGGTCGTGGGCAGGCGGTACTCGTAGTTCTGCGCTGCCAAGTTGCGCCGCACAGAGCGAGCCGATATGGTAACATTATGCTCCTAATAAAGACGGTCGGCAATGGACTGGGAAGTGTGTCCCTCATCATAGCGGAGCCACTGACCGATTGCGCACTTGTCGCGTTTTCCCAGGAGAGTCCGACGTCCGCTTCCTGCTGCGCGTTCCAGAGAGCCCGTCTCACGGAGCTTTCTAATCCAAAAGTAGACAGTTCGTCGGGAGCAACAAAACTGCTCGCAGATCGCCTTCACGGAAGGCTCTCCTTCCTTCACAAAAGACAAAATGGCGTTTTCGAGAGTGTTTTTCATGAAGCCCGCCTGAATCTCGCATTATCTCAGCAACGGCTCATCATGGAGACACGCGGCTTGACAAATCGGATCCGCACTGTCACGGAGGAGAATTCGTGATAATCCTCACGTCAGTAAAAATGGCGCCAAAGTGTTCAAAAATCCGGCACAGTAGAAGTGAAAAAGTGCAAGATTTTTTGGCCACAGCTGTAAGAGATTTCGCACAGTGTTTGCGTGTCCGCTGGATGTCGAACCGCGAATAACAAATTCACAGAATGGATTTCTTATTATTGATCTCATTTGTGATTCTGTCTTGTTTTGCGATTGAGATATGTAGTGTGATTTCGCGAGCTACGTTTGGGTTTGTGGTGAGTTTTATGAGTTTCGAGGTTTCGCAGAAAGGGTCCAAGAAGAACGCTAGAGCATGCCAGTTTACAGGGAGCGTGTCTTGCTGCTCCGTTCATGCTGGGAGCACGCAACCTTGTCATTTCGCGGTCCGAGTATGAAGAATATGGCAGTTCGATTCTTCGCTGGAAATGTTGGTTTTGAGTGATTTTGAAGAAGACTGCTGGACAAGCTGCTGCATGACTTCAGATGCAGACGAGTCACATGATCGGACGCAGGGATTCCAGACGAAAAGACGAGAAAGTTCAAAGGACAATGGCGCTATCCGAGAACACGCTAACGTGCCATGAATCTGCGTACGGGACTCCATTTCCATGTACGTTCCAGAGAATGTGAAGTCCTCATTGTGAATTTTCATTTGAAGCACCGCAGAACAATCAGCAGAGATGCTTCCCGTGACGGAATGTGAGTCATGAGCTTCAAGATTCTTGGAAATCACATGACCTTCATCAGTGATATGCAACAGTATATCGAAAGCAGGATATGCAGTCGTTGTACACTGTGATGACGTTTCGCAAGTTTCTAAGCGACACATCCAATATCCGCTTCGTTGCTTGTGTACGGGTCGCTTCCGGTCAAGAACTGGGTGCAATGCCTCAAATACGGATCTGGGGACCAGTTGGTCATAATCAGGCCAGCAAATCTCGGAAACGACAGCAACTTTGGAGGCCGAACTGATTGCAGGGTACCACCGCTCTTCCAGCAGTTCATCCGCTTTTGGTACGTCTATTTCATTTAGAATGCGTTCCTTCTTTCCAGCAAGTAGTGGACAGGAAACCTTCGCAAGATGACTGGAGTGCTGAACATCAGTATGGCAGCTGCTCCGCAATTCTTCCATGCTCTGCGGGTTAATATTCCACTTGGCAACTACAAAGCTGTTCAACGTTGCGATAATATCACCAGTGAAAGGATGGAATCCAATACCTATAACATCATTTGGAATGACAGACGCCAAACAATTGTGCAGATTTCCATCGCCGTCATAGGGAAACCCATGAATGCAACCAGAAGAACAGAAGCCAGTTGACCATCCATACGAACCGAGTGGTTGCATGCAGTTAAAGTCCACGTCATTGATTAGTCCGACAGTGACCATGAAATCCGATGAATCCATTAGAACAGAAGTGCATCGCATTCTCACCTCGAAAAAATAAAATGGAACGGTAGCAGGTATCGGAAAATTTGCGAGAGCGCATCGCGGTTCGTTGGCCGGAAATGTGAAAACAGTTGAAACACTGCATTCTGACTGTTCAATTCCATTTTCGCTCGAATAACTACTCTGAGATGACCCCTCGTGATTCCGATTTTCAATATCATCCACGTTATCAATTTCAAAATCATCATTTTCCTCTTCCTTCAATTCAATTGCTGGATCTTCCAAAAAACCAGATGGAAGATCAACGTTACAATCAAATACCACAGACAAAGGTGGTACGACATCACTCACGGAGGCCGTCAATAAGCTGACGTGAAAAGGGAGCATTTTCCCCAAAAACCGTCCACTTTCGTCTTCCAACACAATATCAAAACTTGCAACAATAACAGGACAGTCGGAGGCAACAACAGATCGATACCGTAGATGAGCTGAAATTCTTGATTCGTAACCTTGGTTGGGAAGCGACAGATTTCTCAATTCCACTATCTTGTAAAAGCGCTGTTTCCATTTGGGAATGTAAACATAAACTTTCAAAGGATACACATTGTCATCTTCCAGACAAGGATTTCGTATCCTGAAACAATCCACAACGTTCACATCTTCAAAATCATAAATGGAATATGTGGATTCGCATGTATGACCGTCAAACGCGCAATGTCTTAGCATTGGAACCTCGAGACCTTCATTAGCACTTGCATCTTCTGCAATAGTATCAACATCCAAAGAATCCGTACTGTCATCAGAATCAGACGATCGACCATTACTCGAAAACTCTGAGAATCTGCAGAGTGAAAACCACAATTCATCCTTGACCTCGACGATGCAAGGAGTGGCTTTGACAAAGGAGCACTTCTCATCTGCAGATTTAAACATGGCGCAGATGGCGTAGGTGCCCGGACTCTTAATGCAAAAGTGAGACGCCATTCCGATCCGTAAATCAAAAAACGCCTCCGATTCCTCAGTCGAATTGATGAGAGAGTCTGTCCGAACACGGACAACTGTGCATTGTCGGATATTGCGGATAGGAAAATCGGAGCATAGTCGAAGATCAACCTGTGACCAGTTCAATGATGTGTCACATTTGAGCAAACAATCAGCTTGCTCTTCAGAAAGTCCGTCGACGGATACTAACACGAATGCATCAGTCTCTACGAAACGATCCCACTGGGAAGACCACCAAGCATTCAAATAAAGAGAAACGGGCTCATATCGACGTATGCAGATTCTTGCTCTTGATTCTGGAAGCGAAACTTGAGGAACTCCCGTGGGTACAATTCTAAATTCGGAATGCAACGTAAACGTCGAAAACAACAGAGTACATTTCCGAATCACATCCACAAACAAGTTTGAAGTGCGTAAATCGAACCGAGCGAGATCGTGCACATTAATTGTATTTCCTGAAGAGCTCCCAGTAAAATAATAACAGACAAAGCGTTTCAACAACACGAGAGGATCTCTGACATGCTGCACGATATCCGATTTAAACGATATTCGAATGTCTGATTCCACGTACGCAACAAACGCATCTGCAAAATCATCTTTAGACACCATTGAACGATCACGACCAATTTTTTTGCGCCAAAAGTCTTTGAGATATGCATTTGAAATGGAAGCCGAAGAATCGAAAGTGGATTCCAATGACTCTTTTTGCACTGCAAATGATGCTACTCCAATCGCGGACTGTAACGTTGTCACGTAATCTTTGAGACAACTTTCAAGAATGAAGATTCGCTTCTTCAGTCTTGTCTGCTTCATGATATTCCAGGGAGTGCATTACCAAAGCACTTTCGGTTTTCGAACTTGCCTCAAGGCGTCGGAAATCCCATCAAGAAACCGTTCAATGTCCTGCACGAGAGCTTCCAAACCAAAAAACGTTGTATGAACATGATTCAGTTCGCCTTGATTTAAATTCACAAATTCATGCAGCAAAGCAGCTGTGGATAACGGATTTATAGGCACAACCTGTGAAAACTTCGTTGAACGATGCTTCCCAGTTCCGTCATCGTTCTCCACTGCTGAAGGATATGGTAGCGATTTCACGATAGAAAGACCGTCAGCATTTCCTACTGGGTGACGTAAATGAAGTTGGGCTTCCTCGAAAGAACCACGGAGGACCGCATCAAGAACTTTTCGCAAACTTAGATCCCGAGGGATCATCAAAATGACAACTTGAAGCAAATTCAGCGAGGAACTTAGTTGTTGCGCATGATCGTAAACATCCTGACACTCGTCCAGCAATGCTTTGGTACGTAATAATGCTGAAAGAATCCCTTTGGCCAGACTGTCCATTTTGAGTTGAAAAACGATCAAAGAGGACTACAAATGAATTTTCGGAAGGCAGCGCAGAAAGAGTGAAGGGATGGCTCGTGGCTGTTGGCGAGCCCCCAGCCCCCCGCTCATTTTCAGTGGTCGACATGTATCGACCATTTTCGGAATTCGCTGATTGCACTTTCTGGAACGAGAACACCTGCTGTTCATGTCTGCCAGGATTATTCAGAGTTGATTTGCAAGTAAAGGTATCGAAAGCATGATTAGAAGCTTGGAGATTGTGATAGACTTGTTCGTACCAGTATCTATATTCAAATGAGGATCACACAAAAGTTTACAACACAACAGAAAATACTCATTACATTTCCGAATCCAGAGAACACATGAACGCATTTTCAATCATGCTCAGTCGAAACTGCTTCCATTGTTAAAAGTCCGCGCCTTCTGGCTTTGACCGAAAACAATTACGAGTCAAATCAAAGATTGCGAACAATACATGAGGATTCCACGAAATGCGGTTTGCAAATGCAAAAAGATTCTCACAAACCGAGGCATGCGGATTACACATTTGAAGAAACTATTGGATGATTGGAAGCGTTTCGTAGAGTTCGCAGGACAAACCACAAATTCGTATGGTCATCGTTCACACGGATACCCATATTCTCGATTAGACATTCCAATCCAAATGCCATCAAGCCATCTGAGATTCGACTGTTACTCTTCATAGAAACGGTTAAGAATGGACGCTGATAATACTGTCGACAAAAGATGATACGCAGAAAGTGGGAAGGCACCGCACGTCCTTGCAAGACCTCCGGATGATCATCGCGTCCCAGTGTCACCAACACAGAGATAAAACTAAACCACATGTTTTTCGTCCAGAAGACGAGATGTCGAGAAGCTTCCAAAGACGTGACACGTTTTTGACGATCAGTTAGAATCATTTGCTCCAGCAAGTCTTTCAATAGAACAGAATAAAACTGGTGAAAAGCACCACCATTTGATCTCTTCCAGTTTAAGACGAGAATAATCTCATTTTCCGTTGCGCATCTTGCATGCCGAAGCGATTCGTCTCCATTGAGAAGAGTCTACCAACAAAAATAGAATCAACCAACCCATACTCCAAACATCACTGCGGCAACCTGGAGTTGGTGATGACCCTTGCAATTCCGGTGGACACCACGATTCAACATTCGTCGTCTCCAGCGGTTCTTCTATGGTGCGGTTTTCCGTCGTCGGTGCAGTGATCAGTATGGAACTGCTGAAATCACACAAACGAAATCGAATTCGATCACTTTCACGAAGACTCTTAACGAGAAGATTCTCCGGTTTAATGTCCAAGTGAACAACCTGTCGTTGATGCAGTGCGACGAGGCCAGGCAAAAGGTTCTGGATTTCAGGGAGAATTCGTAACAAGGATACTGTCGAGGTCTGAGAGGATTTCTGACTTTGCGCAAGAGACAAATAAGAGATTGTCGACCAGGTCACGAACTCACGATCAACGGATCTTTCGCAAAATTGGAATAATCAGAAAAGTTCCAATTTCGTGTGTCGCCAGAATCACAGAAAGATCCGCTACGCCAATACATCAGATATGGGTGAAACCATTCGGATGGCGAGAGGCAATCATTGCAAAATCCCTCAATTTCGACAATGCACCCAACTATTTTTCTATTCGACATTTTCAACAGAAATCACATATAGAATGAAACTCGCAGGAATCAGCAACCTAGTGGACTTCTTGCGTTTCACTACGTAATCGACAATTTTCAGATTGCTCGAGGCAAAGATTGAGATCGCGAGATACCGCCATTGTATCTGGGTGATCAGGTCCAAGAACCTGTTCTCTATCACGAAGCACTACTCGATATCCTAACAATGCGGCATCGTGATCCCCATGAAGCATGCGACACCGGGCAATACTGTGATGTGTTGTCAGCGTCGACGGATGCAAATCACCCAACAACCGCTGTTGTGAATCCATAACAGATGAAAACTCCGCTAGGGCATCATCATACATTCCTTGGTTCATTAGACAGTATGCAATTTCATGGCGTGTCTCATAGATGTCAGTATGCTCTAAGTCAAACAAACGTTGTTGAATGTGCAAAATGTCTTTGAACTCGGAGATTGCCAAATTGCTGTGCTGTAACATTAGGCATTTAGCACGCCTATAGCGTGTGCGCACGACACTCGAATGATCAGAATGAAGCGTTTGCTCTTGTTCTTTGAGTAGACACTCTAACTGCTCCAATGCCACATCCAGATCCCCTTGAAACATATGACACGAGGCAATACTCTTTCGAATACTAAAAATTTGTTCATGATCACGTTCAACAGCTTGCAGTTGACCATGCAGTAACCTGTCGAGCTCATGAAGTGCATTGTCATATTCGCCGATGAGTTTCCAACAATGAACTACTCCATATCGACAGTGGAAAATAAGTGAATGGCTACTGCCGAGAGCCTGCTCAGCGGCGGTTTGCACATCCCGAAACTGTATAATTGCCATTTCGTACTTTCCTTGATCCGCCATGGACCATCCTATGCAACACCTCAAGTCCAACACTTCTACGCACGCTTCACCAAGAATTCTTGTCTGTACCGCAACCAATTCTTCGAAAACTTTCTGTGCACTGCTGTACTTCCCGTGAGCTTCCAGACAACGCGCAATGTCCGATCGACAAGCGAGTGTCTCCGGGTGTTCGGAGCCTAGAACCTTCAATTGAGTCTCGAAAACAGACTCAAAGACTTTCAATGCTCGATTATATTTGCAATGGGACTGTAAAGTCAACCCCATGTCAAGCCGAGATCGCAGTGTATCTAGGTGCTCGGTACCAAATACTTGCGCTCGTACGGAGACAAGAAGTTCAAATTGCTCAACAGCTGAACCGTAGTCACCAAGCTGTTGATGACAACGAGCTATACTGCTGCGGCAAGCGAGGGTTATTGGATGCTCAGAGCT
Organism: Andalucia godoyi; assembly: GCA_009859145.1. Taxonomy (NCBI): domain Eukaryota; class Jakobea; order Jakobida; family Andaluciidae; genus Andalucia; species Andalucia godoyi. Next base: position 22,573 of record VRVR01000065.1, read on the forward strand.
CAGAGTTTCCAGTTGACTCTCAAGAACAGACTTGAACATTTTGAGAGCGCTCTCATATTGACCATCGGATAGCAAAGTTAGCGCCATATTATACAGGAATCGCAGTGTATCTGGATGCGCTGGACCGGAAATTTGTTCCTGGACACTAATCAGCGATTCGAACTCTTCTCGGGCATGACGATAGTTTCCTAGACCACTGTGACAAAGAGCAATGTTGTTGCGACAATTCAGTGTTGTTGGATGTTCAGCGCCTAGAACCTCCAAATCAGTCTCAAGGAGAGACTCGAACATTTTGAGAGCGCTCTCATATTGACCATCGGATAGCAAAGTTGCAGCCATATTATGGCGAGATTGCAGTGTACCTGGATGCACTAGACCTAAAACTTGTTCCTGGACACTAATCAGCGATTCGAACTGCTTCCGGGCATGACGATAGTTTTTGAGGCAACAATAACAAAGAGCAATGTTGTTGCGACAATTCAGTGTTGTTGGATGTTCAGCGCCTAGAACCTCCAAATCAGTCTCAAGAAGAGCCTCGAACATTTTGAGCGCACTGTCATATTGGTGGTGAGACTGCAAACCGAGAGCTACGTTATTGCGAGATTTGAGGGTCTCGGGATGCTTGCTGCCAAGAATTCGCTCTCGAATGGCTAAAACTGTTTTGAGATGCGTATCAGCCTCGGAAGACTTTCCAAGAGATTGTAGACATAACCCAAGATAGCTCAGCATTCCAAGTGTTGTCGAGTCCTCAGAACCAAATTTCCCGTCATAAAATTTGTAGAGCGACTGAAACATAGCATACGCATCTTCGCATTTTCCTTGACGAAAAACACATACAGCCAACTTCTGCCTTGCGATATCAAGATCGCTAATCCGTTCTGATCCTTCCGACGATTGTTCCAAAACATCATTCAAAAGATGAGCAACTATCTTCTCCTTCCCAAGATCAACAAAGCTGTCTGCGACTTTGCATATAAGAGTTGCACCCAAACCTTGCGCCAACAATGAAGATAAATGGTCGAAAGGGAACAAGTTGCACACACACACATTTTGACCACCGCGATGGAGACCACTCACTAATCGACAACATTGATCAAAATAATCAGCGGTATTATTGCCAAAGACTTCTTCAAAAATGAACAGCGTTCGTTGCCGGGACGATAGCAACTGCTCTGCATCAACTGGGGATGCATATATGGCGAAATCCGGACGGCACCCCATTCTAATAGCATTAGCGACATGAAATGCAGTAGGTCTATGCACAACACCATCAGACAAAGTCCGTTTCATCATTGGTAACAACATAGAGTCAATGAAGTGCGGAAGATTCTCGGTAGATCCTAAGTATCCAAATGAATCACGCCATTTCTCAAACGATTTTGAGGAATCATTATCCAGCCGTGCATTTTGAGGATGAAATAACCATGACAAAACTAATCCCAGAGAAAAAACATCAGATCCAGCAGTAGGAGCCTCGTTTCTCTGTTGCTCCAGACTGTTCCAACCTGGAGTTCCCGTGATGGGCTTTGCATTCTTCTGGACTTGTGCAAGCCCGAAATCGCACAGACACACATGTATCGATCGAATTGCATCAACAGACTCTGGACCAGAAATTTCGACAACGTCTTTTTCGACATTTTCACGAATCCATACTTCGCGAGACACAAGCACGTTTTCTGGCTTCAAGTCAAGATGCATGTACTCTCGAGAATGCATGTATCCAACAGCAGTCGCAATCTGGGAAGCGATGTGGCGACAAACAAGTAACATCTCATGCGGAGATGATATCCATCGAGCTGACCAGTCTGTTGATGACACGTAGTCCTTCAATGAACCATGATCAAAGTACTCTGTAAACACTGCTCCGGAGTGAGCAAAAACAATCGGTGCAATATGCGAATGACCATCTAGAGCGCTCCACATGTTTTCTTCCACACGCTGAACCTCGGGATGGCATGAAATCTTACAAGCAAGCACTTGTTTCTGCGACCCAAGATGGACGCGATACACTGCGCCGCATCCACCTACCCCGATGCATTCCAAGACTTCCATGAGCGGTTGTCCGTCGGAATGATGGCATAGCGTTTGCACCAGACTCTCCATCTTCTCGTGTGCATACATCAACGGCAAGCGAGGACAGATGGAGAGCTCCAAGGAAGAAGCCGGCCCCTTCGCACACGAATTCCACGCCCAGCAAAGCAACACAGCGCAACAACAGGCATCAATGTCCGTGCAATAGGTGTAAACAGGTGGTACATTTTTCTGCTTGGAAATCTGCAACTGCAAGCAGTAAAGGCGAGGAACGTTGGCAGTAGTACACGAAAGACTGTCAGTGATGGCTGTGGAAAAATCGTGATGAGATCCAACACCGTGAAGAGAAAACTCAGCAAAACACGCAGACGCTTCCACTGAACGATCCACGGATTTACGGCTGAATCCGTTGACAGACAAAGCATTGGATAGCTGTAGAATTGTGGACTTCACCAAACTGCCACCGCTTTGCAAGCCTTCCTCGTCTGATTTACGGACACAATAGCATATCAACGGTTTGTGCACTCGAATTTCGTGATTCGCATCGTATTTCCAATGACGCAGAGCAGTGCAAGAACCAAAAGCAGACAAAGAAAGATCTTTAAAATCTGAATCCAAAACACACCACACCGCATCACTGTCGACAGCGCCCCAAAACAAATTAGATGACCAACTCCGAATACTATCTTTGATCTCAGCAACGTTACGTACGGATACAACGTTTTGTCCTGAAATCGCAACGCAAAACAATCGCACCACAGGAATCACTTCATTTCTATTCTCATTCCGAGGCCAAAGCTTAGCTAACTTTCGATCATCTTCCGTCAGTCGCGTATACAATGTACACAAAATGGGATACACCTTCGTGAGAGATGAAGACCATGAATTCGGGATGCCAAACGACAAGCCTTTGAGTTGAAGTTGCGAAAGCGAGTTTTCCAGTGAATAGTCAACCATTACGAATTAATGGAGCAGAACATCAAAAAAGAAAAAAGGAGAAAGGAGTCCTATTTGGCTTTTTTAGAAAACGGAATTTTACGTGTCAGGCGTGTCAGCGTGCTGTCAGCCTTCTGAAAACTTCAAGAAGACAGCCTGGTGCCGAAAGGGAAAATGTGTGTGTTCAGAGTTCGGCTTTCACTTCGAAATCACCTCTCTGCAGACGAATTCGCTCAAAAGTTTTCTCATTATTTCCAAATTCCCAAAAAGCATGCGCCTAATTCTATTTGATTTGGAAAACACTGCTATTGTTCCTTCCAGGAATGAACGATGGTTGCTACTGGCTTCCAGTTTGATGGCAAGTTCCACTCTTGACGCCAAACAGTTGTTAAATCGAATCCACAAACATTTGGACAGCAATGAGTCGGTTGTCCTGTTAGGACTGTGGAGTACAGCTCGCCAGGAATACTTATTTTCAGCTGACGATTTTGAGTATCGGAAATGCCGTGAGATTCAGGAGCGTCTTTCACAATTCGATGAACTCCTTGTTCTTATTGTTCCTGATTGTTCGCGTACGTTCGTGGATGATACCGTTCTTCACCGCAGCGTTGTCGATTTAGGTTTGCGCCGAGTTGATCCAGTGAATCCAGAATTACGTATAACGCATCACAACAAATATTCAATGGCTTCGAAGGAAAGCGTTCAATCTGTGCCGTGGGCATCAAAATCATTGCTGCATGAATGTCAGGCCAGCGCCACTGATATTACGTGTGATTGGATGTTTCAGTTTGAGCAAGTCAATTTGTGGAGATTTGATCGCTGTCTCTCTTCACCGGAAGAGAAAACTTTGAATGATGCAATTTCAAAGGTATTAGAAGAGGAATTGAATGTGTACATTCGAATATCCCCTTCGTGTGTTGATTCGAACAGACCGTCATTATTTGGATTCCTTTTCTCGCCATTGGGCGCGTTTGGACCAGACTCTGCCCAAGAGCCAGTATTCGGCGCAACTTTTGACAGCGAAGGCAAAAAAATTGTCGTTGGATGCTTTTTGTATCATGTCGTCTCCGGAGACTTGGAACTGGGCACGTTCGGCAATTTGGAACCTTTTGAGGACTCTTCTCTTGAATTTCATTTTGCGAGTGATGCGCTGCATGTGCGCGGATTGACAGTTGCAGAAATAGTTGTTGATACACATACGAATCATGTGTCACCGACGAACCAGCGTACATTCTGTCTGCATCATGTGCAAATTGAATCCGATGGAACTATGGTTCTCTGGTTCCGTTGGGGTTCACGGATTCTTCTGTGTGTTTTGTTGAGATGTGTGAGGGATGAAATGAAGGAAGTTCGATACAGCCTGTGGACGCTGGATGGGGCGACAAGCCAGTGCAATGCTGCACTTGGTTGTGCATCTGTTGTGTGGTCGCCCGAGAAAGGATTTGCTATCCTTCCTTCCGATGTTTATGGTTTCCGAAATGGTGTTTCTGTTAGCACTACGGACATTCGTTGCTTTCCTGACTTCCATAATGTGTCTGCTGGAATCCGAATGTGTCTCGGAAGCCATTTATCGGACGGAAGTATGCGTGATACACCTTCTTTCACGTCGTTGGCCAACTGCGACCGCGGTGAGATCTTATTTTTTGAACGATCTTCTTTTGCCTATATCGCCAAGTTCGTAGGACGAGTTCAATCTGGTCGTTTGGCGTCTGATGAAGACTCCTGTGAACTGTGGATGCAGCACAACGTCACAATAGAAGGTCGTTTTGTGAACGAGGTTCCATCAGGTATCATGAAATTGAAAAAATGCGGAACTGTGGAATGTACGGCTTACCGCAATGGTTCTGTTGTGGAAGAGATTATGCCCTTGAGCGAGCGATATGCTGCATTCATCCAGCAATTGCGGAAAGCATTCTCTACCGACGAGATCTTCCGAAACGAGAATGAGAATTGCCTTTTCGTGGTTCTTCATGACGGTCTACCAGTGTGTTTATTTTGTGTTCGATGCCACATTGGAAGCGGTGCGGAGGCAATTGTGTATCGAGGTCTAACTGCGCATCATGGTCCCGTTGCAGTGAAGATTTTCCGTCGATTACTCGATGAGCAAACACCGGAGGCCAGAACTCAGAAGTTTTTTACGGATCAGCTGGATTATATGGGAGAGGAGGAGTTGTTTGGCCGTATCCCTCGTCAGTCGACAGGCCGATTTCCTAGTTTGGTTCGAGTACTATACATCGGAGCCGTCGATTTCGGGACGAGTATTCGGAATATTACTCGACGGGAAAACGCTCTTGTAATGTCATACTATCCGGAAGGCGATGTGTTTGGAAAGACTTCACAGATCCAAAAGTCTCTCTCTTCAATAGCACTGTTCCAACAGTTGAAGCTTCTTACGAGCACGGTCGCTGCTCTTCATGAGGCAAAGCTTATTCATCGAGATATCAAGCCCAAAAACATTTTGTTGGACAATGGTGAATCGAACGGTTCTTGCTCTTTTCGACTCACAGATTTTGGGATCTCGTCCGTCCACTTGGAGGCACAAACGTATGTAGATCCCTCTGCGAACGCAAATCATTATCTTGGATCTCCATGGTGGCGACCCCCTGAGTTCGTTCTCCTCCCTGCATTGCGAACCTATCGTTCAGATGTATTCAGCCTTGGGTGGACTTTGTTGTATCTCGCGCAAGTCCAACAAGAGTGTATGACCAGCAAGTATTTGCAGCATGCCTGTCAAATCTCCCCAGATTCAAGTTCGGATTTATTCTCTTCTGATGACGAGAACCATTACTTTGAATACATTGAAATGGTAAGCAGAGACATGCAGTCGTTGCGAGAAGGTCGTATTGAGATACATCTGCGGACAGATGTCCATTCGACGGCGACGTCTCGCATCCTGTTTTCACACCTTGTGTCTCGAATGGTAGCGTATGACTATTCTGAACGTTTGAAAATGGAGAACGTTATCGCGCATCCCTTGTTTTGGAACACAAAGCAGTGTGTGCAGTTTATTGTTGATCTTGCTCAGCCGTTGGCAGATTTGTTCCGAGAAGTTCAAGGCACTAACGTCTTGCACTACCAAAATTTCGAACACGAACGCCATTCCTTTGCGCTTAGGCACTTTTTGTGGCAAACTGTGTCTCCATCTGCCTTACTTCCTTTTTCATCGTCAAGTCTGCGATCGCCCTCAGATTTTGTGCTGTTCGAGTCAACTCTAAATCCAGTCTCGTTTGAACAGGCGTTGCTGGATTATTGTGTCCATCCAAAGAATAATTATTCCGTGTACAAGCGCCTATGCTGTCAAGGTCGGATGTGCATATTCTTCGTTATGCGTTTTATCCGGAACTTAGCATGCCATACACCATTGTTGTTACGAGTATTCCGTGAAGAAGTGTGTCGCCGGTATGAGAACCACACGCTTGTGTGTCTCCTGCTTGGTCAATGTGGAAAGAACGGTGATCTTTTTGGTCGTATTATTGAGGTTGCCAGCGAATTGTCGCTCATCTTATTGGACAATGAGAGTCAGTTGTCAATAACGGATCGCCAGATCTTGTTTTCTCTTCGAAGACACGGATTTCTTCCAAAATCTGAGCCTGAGGGATTACTCGGCCTTGGATAATACGCGCCTTGCTCAGCATTCTTTGGCTCTCCTTCTTCTTTATCCTTTACCCATTAAAACCATTTCTCTTCATGTTTGAAGTTCAAAATGCGACATCACTGCATACAAATAACAATTTAAAGCCTGTAGACCGATTACAACTGTGGTACACACAAAAGCCTCTTATGATGCTATTTGAAAACTGGAATGGTGCATGAAATGCGTTCCATCTGAGTTTTTCTCTTGGAGAAGCAATATGTGTGTCAGCTTCGACTTCGTAACACCCATTTATCCTGCTTTCTTGCCATGTGTAGCTGCAAACTCTTTGTTTTTGGTTTATTTCAGTCGTCTCCCCACGCCCCTCAAATTCTTGGTCGTATTGGAAAGGAAAGGAAACAACTTTACGTTAAATCGTAGAGAATAAAACAAAGTGCATAGCACAAGTGTTTAAGACCTCAATGAAAACGAACGGTGTACGTCTTTCCGGATGACATGGCCATGACCAAGCCTGTCATGCATTACATCTTCAGAGGAATTCCTGCAGAATACGGCACTTCCTCCACAGAGTACAGTGTCATCGCACACTCGGGAATCTCGTCGACAGCATTGTTGATGCAGTGCCGAGCAGTTTCCAAGTGTGCACCGTCACGGAGACGGATTGCAACGTTGATGACAACGGAGTGCGATGGAGTAGCCTTCTTGCCATTGTTACGCGGCTTTGTGGTGGCTTTCTGGCCGCCATCCTTGCCACCGTTCCTTGCAGTATCCGGAATAGACGCAGGAAGATTGATGGGTAGTGCAGCATTGTTGGACTTGGCATCAATCTCGACAACTTCATCATCCTGGAACGACACAGGGACATCGCAGTCACGATTGGTCGGTGTAGTTTCCTCGAGACCATTCTGCAATATGAGACCCGCTGGCAATTCGATGTCAGATTCGTTGTTCGACTCCGAAACCGATGATTCGTCGTCTTCGCGCTGCACTGGATTGAGCTCATGCTTCTCCATCGTCGGAGGCGTACGTTCCTTGGGGGTGTCAATACGGACTTTTGGAGAGCCGTCGCCAGACCTCACTTTCTTGGATCTCTTGGTACGCACCTTGCCAGTCATTTCGTCGACACTACGCTTGATTGGAGTGTACTTCGGAGCCTGCTTGGGCCCTTCAAAAGACTTTCCCGTCTCGACCGCAATCGGTTTCAACAAAGGCATAGACAGAGTGCTGGCACAGAGTTCCTGGGAGATTGCCAGCTTCGGCTTCGCAGGAGATTTCAAGGAAATGGTCGGTTGAGACATCGGGGGTTTCGTAGTTAGTTTTCACAAAGAAACAAGAGAGGGAACAAAGTTGGAAGACTCAATAAGAATGGAAAAAGGAAACAAGAAGAGAAAACAAGTGACGGAGCAGCTTTATGATCTTTTTTCGAGTCTCTTCAAAATTCTCTGCAGTCGTCGAAGTCTTCGAAGTCACGCGGATGCGAGCAGATTGCCAATTCCGGATCTGCACCACCGAAGCAACAAATCCGGATCGGGCCAAGGTCGCCGTGATGCAGGCAGACAGAGCAAAGAACAATCTGTCAATTTGGACCTGAAAATAAAGAAGGTCTTTCGATCTGGAAGATGGAAATCGCGGTATTAGAATACTTTGATTACCTAAACGTGAACAACGAGCATCAGACACCCAAAAAGATGCACAGTCCATGCGAAATATGAAAACATCCATGGATGTCCACTGACAGCGGCCCGAGCACGACGAGGAAGATTCCAGAGACTTTGCAATTGCCTTGTGTTGCACATCTTTCTCACATGTCGTAAACTTGTGGTCCATAATAAGGCAGCTTGCGAGTTCACGAATGCGGTGCTTATCAAAAGGGGCGGACTTCAGAATATGCTCGATCATGCTAAGAACAACGTCTCATTGCACTCGTTGCGTATAAGCGCTTGGTTGGTGAACTGAAGACAACCAACAGCGGATCCTGGACCTCGAAATGGATGGTAAAGCTTCATTCTTGCGCGAATTGGAGCAAGAATCAACCGAGCATCCTTCTCAGTGAGGCAGATTGTGTATTTGCAACGAAAGGGACACGTAAAAACCGAGAGCTTTTGTGGGATAAAGGACCACAGTAATCATGTTCTTGACTCCTTTCCGAGAGTATCTTTCACAGTACTGCGCAATATGTCGCATTCTAATCTCGTTTCACAAAACGAAAGGGAGTGGATGCAGAATTTCGTCTCTGTTTGTGAGTCTTGGCGCCTCAAGTTTTGCCCTCTTCTGCATTTAAATTGAGATAATTTTCTGCTTGTTTTCTTTCTGATACGCCACAAACGAAATATAAAACACAGACAAAATCGGAGTTTTACTGAAAATAAACGTTGCAGAAGAACAGGAACAGTTTGCGTTTGCAAACACTCGACCATTTCGTGTGGTTACTGTCTTTGACGAAGTCGCCGATCACTTGTTAATCTTTTCTTGAGCATTGCAGCGGAAAATGCGCTGCTTCATGCGATGCAGAGAAGATGCTGCGGCCATGACAATCCTTACCAAATGCTGAAACTTGGAAACGGAAATCTTGACACAATTCGGCTGTGACCCCCTCACCGTCTCTCCAGCGATAGCAGGAGGATGATTATTTTCAGAATCGGCTGGCGCGATGTCGTTGAGATCAACGTCATCCTCCTCGTCATCATAATCATCCTCGTCGTCGTCATCGTCGTCTTCTTTTTCGTTGTCGTTGTCACTGACCACACACCTGATTTCATCCTCTGCGGCTTCGTTTTCCGTCTCCGTTCCCTTTTCTTCATCTTTCTTATCATCAATGTCTTCCTTGTTCTGCTTCAGAGAGTACGGAATGAATGCTGTGCATCCAGTATTCGAAGATTCGAGGATGTTTGCAGTATTACTCTCTTTGTTTTCTGCGAATAAAACAGAGTCTTTGACATCCGCGGTGCCCCGTGCGTCATTCTCTACTTCGCAGCTGTGCTTCGCCTTCTTCGATGAGGGTTCCACAAATCCCGAACTTTCGGTTTCGGAAGCAATTCGTTTGGCCTTAACATGCGAATGAGTCGAAATCGAAGCTGCAGTGGAGTTTCCAAAGCCTCTCTGCGCCTTTACAGAAGAAGACGAAGAAGAAGTGCGCTCCGCGTGGGCGATGGACTGCTGCTTCGTTTTAAAAGGCTTTCGAAATGTTTTGGGATTCATGAGTCCAGGGTTGATGTTTGGTCAGAGAAGTAAATAAAAGGATGAAGAAGACGAAAATTCAAGTAAGAAGTGGATATGAAAGTATGAAGATTTCAACAGGAAAAGAATTCAAGGAGAGAGCCTACATCGATTGGGCAACTGTGACATGAAAGTTCAGCGTTTCCGAAATCCCACAAGTCCGCGAAGTCGCTGTGATGTGAGCAGATCTCTGTTGCTCGTCCCAATATAGAAGTACCGGTATGAGTAAAACAAAGATGTGGACTAGGCGACTAGCTAATCGCGCAGACTGTAGTTAGCTAGCCTCACCCAGCCGCTGTTCGAAACCTTAGAAAATCAACTTCCGTGCTTTCATCTCTTTCTTTAACTGGTGTGATAACCTGCCCATGGCTCAGTGCGTTTCCAGATTATTCTGAACTCGAGATGTGAGTAACAGCAAAGTTTCCAAATCATTTAATGAACCGAAGAGTTAATTTCCCTGCGGAATGTGAATTGATAGCGTCCCTATCACTGTTTTGATTTATTCGTACGATGAACGTATTTTCGAGTGCTCTGCAAACCATTTCATAACATCCCTCTCTTACAAAGGTAGAATAGACTCTGAGATTTCCATGTTTTTGACGTGGTTGCTTGACACGGAGCCATTATGTTTGGAAGAAGAAGAGTCTGCGATTTCGGAAATCAAACAGAGCACAGAGAGATACTGCAGCTCACAGGCTGAGTGTTTATTTCAATAGAATCGCATAAGAACAAGAGTCGTCAGCATCTCGACCATTCAGATGTATGACTCGACTTTCATGGAATCCATCATTTAGAGAGCATGATTCTCTGTCGGAATGCAGCGAAAAGTGCACTCCCCGATGCGGTGGAATGATAGCGCTGCATATTCGATAATCATCGCCATATGTTCGAACTTCGGGACATGAAACTCAACACAGAATGGAGGCAGCTGGTTTGCCTTCTTATCTGACCAAACATTCTGATTGGACATTGTTTTGGTGCTATCGGAACCAGCAGACTCAGTAATGTCATCATTCTCGTTGTCGTCATTCTCATCTTCATCGTCCTCGTCGCCATCATCGTCGGATATGCCCTCACTGCCTTCCTCAGAATCCTCTTCGTCCGTTTCGGCGATGTCCTCGTATTCTTCATCGACTACATATTCCTCAAGAAAACCTTTCACAAGCGGAGAGAGCTGAGTCTTCGCCTTCTTCGACGTACGTTCCGCAAGTTCCGTAAGGTTCGTCTCAGCAGTAGCACGTTTTGCAGAAGAATATGGAACCTCGGATACGTTTCCGGCATCCTCTGCCATGGTAGAGAAAGGCGATTCCGAAATCGGCTGAAACTTCGACGCAGGGAATGTGGAAGGGATTTGAGAATTCATGAGACTTCGCATTATTAGTTGGTCAAAGGAGCAGACAAAGGAACAAATGATGTTGAATTCTCAGTGATAAACGAAAAAAAGAATCAACGGATGATAATCATAAAAAGTGAAACGAGCGCAATATTCATACTCTCCTGAGAACAGAAACGTCGCAGTCACGCAAGTCACCGCATTGCGAGCAGAAACAGTCCAAATGCGGAGGGCGTTCCGCTGAATCCACCTCGCAAAAGGTGAAGTGCGTGAAGTCTGCGAAGTCAAAGATTACGACTGCTTCTACCATTTTTCTCCATAAACTTTAGACCATGTCTGCCTTCTGTGCTTACATTTCACTTTTTTTCGTTATGCATCCCAACTTAAATCGCGTTCAGATGGCTCCAAAGTATTACATCAAGGCGATGCACAATAGCGTCACGCTAAAACTCGAACCACAGAAAATTGAAGTATACGATCAAAGAGACAGCCTGATGCTTACCTCGTCAGAATTCGATGCAATGTTGTCTCGTGTATTGGAAGAGAAGTCGAAGATAGTGTCCATTCCCTCGGCTTCTGAATCCGCTGACAGTGAAGAGGAAACAATATCGTCCGAAGGGCAGAAAACAGATACATCGGAACACCGCGCGCAGCAGCTTTTCGACGCAATTCAGGAACAAGGAAGAATGAAGTCGAATTCTACAAAAGCGGAATGCGTCTCTCAAGAAGATCTGGCCCAAATGGTAGAAAATGGGGAAAACATACATGTGATATCTTCGAAGTTCATAGCGATCGTCACTCGTTCCGAATACGCGTCAGCACTCACCTACGCGATATTCGCGGTCGGCGTAAGGAATATTTTGGTTCAAGAAGAGAGAGGCGAAGATGACGAACAGGAAGAAGATGAGTGTATGCAGGGACATGCTGATGGGAAACGTCCGAAAAGGGGTTTCATGCAAAGGCTTGCAACACGCATGGCTGAATACGCCGCACATTCAAAGAAGGAAACAGCGAAGGAATGGAGGCAAAGAATCCAACCGCGCCGACTGAACAGCTACCTATGGCTGGGAAAGTTATACATGGAATTTGAGGATTTTCGCTGCCTTCGCTGCCTACCTGGTTCCCGCATATCCGACTACGTGCAGGTTGGAGTGCTGCAAAAATTGTATGCAAAACTTCAAAACTGCAGTGCTGCAGAGGTTAATAAGCAAACCATGCTGCTCGATTCCGACAAAGTTTCAGAAACGTCTTCAGATGAAGCACAGGACTGCCTGCCGAAGGAACGCAATCCTGGAAACAATAGATGGCCTCTAGTAGACAGAGCCATAACAGGACGTCCTTTTAAGAAAAGACGACGGAACAAGATCAAGCATATGAAGGTGAAACAATACCTGAAACATTTCGCAACCGCCAAGCCAAAAACCGACTAGTCAATAAAACACCGCTTCAGCAAAATGGCGCAAAACAACTCAAGTGACGGATGATTCCACTTGAGTGCGTAACAGCGATGCTCACATTTCTCCCAAAACCGCGCGTCCGCGTTCTGAAGACCCCAGACAAATGGAGCCCGGATGAATGAGTTGTCTTTGAAGCACGGCCATGTACTTGGAGGAGTGGGACAGAAACATTCTTGAGACCTTGAAAGATGAACACTCTGGATGGAAATGTAAGAGCTCGCTCGTAGAAATTGTTGCCATCACAGCAGTGTCGATGCCAGAAGTCCCGCATGCTGTGACTCTTGGTAGATTGGAAGAGCTGCGCACGTTTTATACCCCTTTGGAAGAAGATGACTGGTTTGTTCTGCTTGTAGACGAAATCAAGCATCGACTCATGGCTAAAGAGTCTCTTGGAGATGACTTTTTCTTGTCGTTGCGCTGTGCTCGTCGAATTTCTCATGTTTGGAAGCAAGAAATCGATGTTTCTAGGTTGCGAGGACCTCAAAGCGAAGCCGTCTTTGCTGTGCATCAGCATTTTCAAACAGATGGTTTCCAAGCAAAGAGTATGCAGAGGTTATTCATTTTGCGCTACGTAATGCAATGCCTGGTTTGTCGCGGTACGCTGAACGGCTCCTCTCTTACATCGTTGAATCACAAGATCGAAAGTTTCGCACGCAGTAATACTCCTGCACTTGTGCAGCTTCCTGTGGGAATGGGGAAAACGGGAATCGCGATGACACTTCCGTTCGGAATGTCCACGGGCCGTGTACTCTTTTTGGCTCCTAACACTGAAATTGCAAAGGAAGCTGTCAGAAATGCATGCGTTCAGTCCAGTAAGTGTTTTATTAAAAATCGCGGTATCCTCTGCGACGGAAGTACATTTCCGCGCGTGGGATTGATTGTTGGACGGTCGCTTGGCGTGGATGGAAGGGCGGAATGGGAATCTCTTGGAGTTGTTGTTGCAGATGAGCATTCGTTGTCTACATTGAACGACTGTGCGTTTGTTGTGACAACTCGCTTTTTGATGCATGCAGATGGTGCAATTATGAGGCGGCTGCCCTCCAACTTCTTCGATTTGGTCATCGTAGATGAAGCCCATCACAGTGCATGCAAAACGTACCGTCGCATTCGGTCCAAATTTCCAGGTGCTCGGTATGTCTATGCAACAGCAACACCAAATAGAGCAGACGGCCGGAAGATGGACGCACGATGTGTGTACTTTTGCCCGCGATCGCGAGCATGGGAAGTGGGTGCATGGAAACGAATCATCGTCGACAGTGTCAACCTGACGCGTCTTGTGTTTCCTTCTATGGTGCCGGACGGTGACGTTGTCGAATTCTCTTCTTCTAGGAACATTCAAAAAGCAGGCCACATTCGATGGGTTCGAAGAGGTATTGCAAGGTCATCGGTTGCCGTCCACCAGATTCTTGGTCGAGTACTGAAACTTCTCGAGGAAAAGAATCGGCCGGAATCCACTGTTCATCATCAAGCGATTTTGCAAGCTGTGGATTTATCTCACGCGATTCTTCTGGAAAAGATGTTCAATGACCACTCTTTGAACACACGAGGCTTTCGAGCCATCGCAATTGGCTCGACCAATCCTAGTGAAAGTGATCTCCTACAAACGCACTGTGAGAAACGATTGAAGGCATTCAAGCGAGGTAGATATGACGCAATCGTCCATGTTGGAATACTTGGAGAAGGGTTTGACCATTGCAATCTGTCGATTTGTGGAATCATCCACCCGTTTTCTACCTCTGCCCCTTTAGAACAGCTTATTGGAAGAGTGATTCGAACGTTTCCTCCAGATACTCCAGGTTTGGATCCGAGTGTTGACAACGTCGCACATGTTGTGACTCATGCTGCATTTGGATTAGAGGCCATGATCCGAGGATTTGCGACGGATAGTACTGTTCGCACCCAGTTTCGTGGCCGGAGAAGATGGAATGCAGATGGAACAGAGGTTACTCCGGTCCTCGAAGAAGGATATGGATTGACATCTTTTTCTTTGGAGCTTCAGTAAAATGGATTTGGTGGTAGTAAGCCTACCAGCCGTAGTGAAAGCACCTGCAGAAAGTTCGCACGAATCACTGCGCCCCAGATTTCTTCACAAGCTGCTGCCCAATCCGTGCACTGCGGGAAACCAAAACGTTTCGCGCGTCACCGGCCTTTCACTTTTTATTAACTTTTGTTCACTGTTTTCTTCTGTTTTTCGTTTTTCGTGTTTTTTTTTTTTTAAAGATTCAACCGATCTATTTTCTTTGTCTTAACCCTTTAATCTGACAAAGAATGTCGAATCTGAATTCATCTCCCTCCTCGTTTGCCGATTGGGAATTTGACTTGACTGCCGATTTGGCAAGATCTTCTGCAGATGCAGTTCATTATTCTCCATGGACTGACGCTGTAGAAGCGTTCCAATCGTCTCCTCCGCAGATAGTCCCGCCCGGCGATTCAGTCGACTTCTTCGCTGAATCGTTGAACCTTGTTACATCACCAGCTTCGACAGAGCATTCCACCACGCAGGACAGCGTCGTTTCGGACCTTTCGACTGGTGACGAAGTCTCTCTCCACAGAACTCCTGTTGCGGACTCCATGGACATTCCAACCGGTACGCAGGATACCCCCATTTCGAACTCGTCGACTGATGCTGCCGTTGATGACGAACCTCCCCAAGTCACTCCTATCGGAAGTCGCATTAGGGGCTCCGTGGGTACTGCCCCCCACTGGCTGTCCGTCGAAAATGGTGCTTGCTGGATTGAAGTGCGCTGGCTTCACGATTCTCCTTCTCGAGGCGGCAATTTCGACGTCACGGACGACGGTCTTCCCGAGGGCACGCGTGGCGTCCGTGAAGTCATGAAGGGAAAGCATGGCAGAGTTTCTGTGTCTGTAGTCTTCTTAGGGGGAGTGTCTACCGATGTATCGGTTTCTTTCTTTTTTGAAGACACGACTGGGACCGAACGCATGCCATTCAAGACGTCCGAAGGGATGCAGCAACGTGCACGCTTCAATCTTCGATCGGAGTCGAGATTTGGAACTCACGGGGATCAAGCTGGTGCATATGGAACTCAAGAATTCTGTTTCCAGAAAACAACGGTTCGCAAACGACTTCAATTCCGATTGCATGTCCAGGTATCTGTTGGCGATTCCACATTGGTTGCGACGAGCTGCCCGTTCAGAGTGCTCTCGCGTGCTCATCGTGGAGCTGCAGCTGCAGATCAGGCAGTTTTCTGCCACAAGGCTTTTTCTTGCATCATCGATGCACTTTCTTTCTACATGTACGTTGTTACTCTTCACATCAGATTCGTGTTGATGAGTAGCCGGGGTGTTCGACAATCACCGGCGTTTTGTACATGTTGTTAGAGAATATAAATTACATAGATTCTATTCACTTTTTCTCTTTCTTGTT
Source organism: Andalucia godoyi (assembly GCA_009859145.1). Lineage (NCBI taxonomy): Eukaryota > Jakobea > Jakobida > Andaluciidae > Andalucia > Andalucia godoyi. The sequence continues at coordinate 38,523 of VRVR01000065.1, forward strand.
TCTTTCATTTTCAACATACGTACTGGAAAGCATACCAGTAGTTGCGCGGACAAAAAAGCAAAATAATTCGTCTGCGTATACACTGAGAAGATCGTCAAGACTTCATTCTTAGTATGAGAATGTGGCATGTATGCGAGTAAACGAACTGGTGCTCTTGTGTCAGAAGCAGATATTATGTTTTTCGGCCATGAGTGAACATGTAGAGATTTATAATATAACACACGAGGATTTATGGTACTGGTAGATACGAGGAATCCATTGTTTTTTTGGCCAGCATTCACCAATTGGAATCGGTACTCATATCGACGATTCATTCTGAAACAGCTTCACGCCGTGTCATCACAAGAAGCGATTTGCAAATTATTTACAAGGATCATCAAACGATATCAAATTTCCAAGTGAGGACTGGATCTGCCACCAATGGCCAGTCCAAAGGGAAACATGAATGAGAACTATAACATATTGCAGAAAACTTGAAAGAAGGATCAGTTGAGAAACAGAAGGACAAAAAATTGAATGTTTCCATCCATTTCGTAGCACACGTACCGAATGGCTGAATTTCACAGATTTAACGATCGTATGCTCAACCGATATTCAGTTGATTGTTTCATCGAGCTTCGTTAGATTATGCTACAAAGAGAAATATGAAGATGCTCATCTCTTCAAAGACACAGACATCGGGTTGCGACACCGCGATCTGAGGGCACTTTCAGAAAATGCATTACAGCGGATTCGGATCGTATGTTACCCCCTCCCCTTCCCTCCCTCGCCCCCTGGACACGGACAAAATTTATTATGGTAATCCTACTAGTGCAGCATTGGTGTAATCACGGACAGTGCTTTTAAGATATCTGTTGACTTGCAGTTCTAGAACCCCCTCCCCTGCTGTAGGTCGGACACATCCGAAACTACAGTGAGTTATTTTCTGAAAGTGTTTTTGAGGTCCGTGGGAGATGCGATGAATTCGACGTCGACACCTGTAGACAGAAAGAACGGTACCCCAGGGGTACCGATCCGCAGTTTCGCAGTCTTCGAAAAACAAAAGAACACGTGCCTTAGCGATGTGAATTTACTCTGAAACCCATCTGTACAAACCGTTTCAAGAAACTTCTCAACACCTTTCCGTCAAGAATAATTAACATTGCTGCGATGAAACGTTTTCATTTTCCAAATTATCACGATTTCACGTTGACTGTTCTTTCAAAATGATTCTGGAATAGTGCTGGTTAAATCGATTCAAATTTGCACCTTGGTAAGCAGCAGTATAAGGCGTGCCACAGTGGTTCGAGATTGCAATGTTGCCGTCCGGTGCTTTTTGGATACTACCCGCCGAGCATTTGTCTTCCCCTGTTTTGGCTTTTGAATTTTGAAATTTTGAAATTTTGAAATTCTAATCTTCATCATTGGTCTCCAATGCTGGTTCTGGGTACCGGGGTTTGCAATTTGGCGCTCGACAATCGATTTGGCTTTTCGATGCCGGCTTCCGGTGGCTCTGTGTCGCGCAGCATAAGGCGACCGACAGTGGTCTTGGGATTTCCGATGGTGGTGTCCGGTGCGTCCGGTGCTTCTGTGGCATCCCACCGCATAAAGCATCCAAAGTCGAATACTGGGGTTCAGAAGACTATTTGAATGGTATAATGGCGAAGCAACCACAATCAGTGTGATCATTCCGAACATGGTCTCCAAATGAGACTAGTGGATACCAATTAGATGGATTTTTTAATCAAGTCAACGGAATCGTGCATTTAGCTGTGAATCAGTGTACTGAAAGATGTTTTACGATTTTCTCCAACGCGAGAATTGAACAGAGGCATTTATTAAACCAAACTGAGAATTCTTGGAAGTGCGGTATCTTGACGGCAATAGGCTGTTTTGAAGAATCTGCAATCACAGGAAAGTTCCCTTGGTGAACTTTGCAATGGATTCGTCATGATGAATCGCAATGTTGTCGAATCAAACACTCGTCTGGAAGCCTAGCTCATCCAGATTCTTCACAGAGCAGAGGAAAAGTAAACTGTATCATACCACAGTCTTATTCAGAAGCAGAACTGATGTTTATCCATATTTTACTGATATTTTGATCTTTCACACGTCTGAAGGAATGCGTAGCGAATTGGGAAGTTTTTAGACGGAATTTTATATATTGAACAAAACAGAATATGTCCATTGAACTTGCGTTACTGATCCTTCTGACGTTCGTGCTCGTCGGCGGATGTCTGCCATATATCTTGCGCGCTGCAGCGTGTGGCATCGACAAACTCTGGGCTGTGTTTCAGTCGAGCAAAACCAATCAACCATCGATCCAACAAATCCCCAAAGATACGATCACGTCGGGATCGTCAACAACTGTGCAGTCAGCAAAAGATGCAAGTACGGAAGACCAATCTCCATCACAGAAAGACAGCGTCCTAGACACATTCACTGGATAAACACACGAAGCGCTTATCCTATCGGCAGTAATTTACAGAAGTAATACAAATTTGTTTTGCGCGATGACAGTCTCTTTCCTTGACGTAAAATTCTTTATTTCTGCAACATTGTAGCTTTTTCTGCTATTCGCAGCTGTCCTTTTTCATGATCTTGCAGTATTTGTTTTTTCTCAAAGGATTTGCAATTTTCCGATACCGACATGATGTAATGCTTTTGCAGAAATGTGAATCAAAGCACTACGTTGAAAACGGAAGGCCGTATGAAAAATGATGGTAAACTCGAAAAGCCGTGCAAAGTGCCGAGGTCGTGTGGCACAAATTTTGGGGCGAAACTCTTTGCGAAATGGCCCAATGGTATGTTGCTTGTAAACAATGGAATCATGCTGTCCGTTGTGTACCTCAGTTTTTTGCTTGTTCATTCGAAACTTGTTTCATCGACAAGGCACTCAATACCATGCTAATGATTTGCACACTTGCTAGTCCAAAGACTATACGAGCCGGCTGACTAACTGCTTTTGCTTTCACGTTTCTTTCTTGTTAACAGGATTTCTTCGAGAAACTCCATTGAACCGTTCTAACAAAGCATGTCGTGGGTCGGCTCCTTGTTACGTTGTCAAACTAATTTCAGAAACCTCACAGCAGTCTGGAGCACATGGTCCCTTTCTTCGGCTGTGCAGGGTCTGTGCACGTCTGCTTTTACATACTACCATATATAGTAATATTATATTCTTATCTTAATAAGTATTGAAAGACTCTCTTCGCGCGGAGAAATAGAGAAATAGAGAAAGATAAAGAATAAAAAGCAATTTAAAAAAGGAAATGTCGTATGAGCAAATATGCACAGACCCTGCACAGCCGAAGAAAGGGGTAGCTGACTGAAGGAGAGAGAAAAGTTCTCAACAAGACATCAGGACATAATCATCACAACACCAGAGTATATGCAAATTGCAGTACGACAGGGAACGACCTAGAACAAGGTGTAGAACGCCAGAAAGCCTGAAACTCAGACCCTCATGAGAAGACGAGATTCTACCATTTTTGTGAGGAAATCTCTTACACAATTGAGCTGCCTGAGTGTACCCCGTCATGGAATGCCATCCTCAGTTACCAAGGACATTCTTTATTTCACGACAATAGCCGAAGATTTTAGGAACTTTATTTTTAAGGTGTCACATCCCGAACACCATGTTGAAAGACAAAGTTTAGCTAAGGCCTTCACAGGTCGTCTTGCTTTTCTTGCCTTGTGCAGGTCTGTGCGTGTTTGCTTGTACAACATTTCCTTTTTTAAATTACTTTTATTCTTTATATTTCTATATTTCTCTATTTCTCCGCGCGAAGAGAGTCTTCCAATACTTATTAAGATAAGTATATAAGATTACTATATATGGTAGTATGTAAAAGCAAACGTGCACAGACCTGCACAAGGCAAGAAAAGCAAGACGACTTGTGAAGGCCTTGGTCCAAACCTGGGAAGCAAAGACTTGTGAAAGATAGCATGTTTTTCAAAAACCTGTGAAAGACGATTAACGTCAAGGAACACAACGAAACAGTGACAACACAGAGAAACCATACCTTTCTTCCTCTTTCAACTTAACAACTGCATGCAGGAAAGAAGAAAGATTGCATTATGAAAGACGGCAGGCTGGTGCACACAGCTACCTGGGCGGATACATGAAGAGGTTTACAAGTTTCGTACGTACAAGAGATGCGGGATGACAGAGGTATTTCTGGGGGAAATTTCGAGATGCTCGTGGAGCGTTCGAGCTTTTTGATTAGAGTATCGTTTACATCGTTGGGGTTTACATCTTGGGCTAAGCTACATGAGCGTTGGACATAGATAGTTCATATTCATTGCTTCTCTCCATCTTCTGAGTCTTCTTCCTGTGAATTCATGAAGAAGCTTGCGTCTGTATTTGACGCGACTCGGCTGTATTCTATGGGTCTGGGCGGATGTGCATAGACACTTTGAAGAGGGATTGGAACTCCGTGCATTGGCGGCATTGGCATGGAAGGCATTCCTTGTGCGTACATCATTGGAAATGAGGGAGGAAACGCCATGTATGGACTTTGGTTATGGGGATAGTACCACGGTGGCCAAACGGGCGTGTATTGACTGGGCTGTGAAATGGGAAAGGGAACAACTGGCGGGGGCACAATGTGTGGTATTTTCATGAACACAAAAGTTTTGCGGCCATCTTTTTCAAGTCGTATGCATGGCAGCTGGTGAAGTAAGCTTGAAAGCCGCTGAATGGTGACTGGTTGAAGTCCAGTCATTGTGCTTCTGAGATGCGAATTTGCTCTCATTAAAACATCAGAAAGCTCTCCAAGGCTTCCTTCTTCGGCTGAGTAGGGATTGTTCGTCTTTGCTTGTTGCTCCCAAAATGGAACCAAAACATCTCGATATTGTATTCCTGTGTTATTTCCGACAGGTACGTGCTCTCTTGCTGCTTTCTTGTTGTCAATGTTTGCATCGCCTACGTGTAAAGTACTCCATTTGTCAATAACAAGACGCCACAACTCTGCGGCCCCCTTTTCTACCATTTGACGCAATGCTGATCTAGCTGAAGTGTTTGATGATGCCAATCCACTATCACACGTGACCATCGCTTCCAAAGGTGGTTCTTGGACGTGGATGCATTTTATGAAGGGCGTCAACTCTGGTGCAAGAGGTTGCTGTCCAACGCATATGATCCTTGCGTCTGTCTTCTGCCACGGAGAGGTCTTGTTCTCCTTCCATTCTCGTTGAAGAATGTATCGATTGAGCGAGTCGCTATTTAACGGAAGCGCATCGCAGTCTACCACAACCAATCCTCCTTCACGCACCACGGCATGATTCCAAACATTCCGATTTAGTTCAGCGATGCTGATGTGCACGATACGTTCAGCAGCCGCTTCTTTGAACAGTCGCACGATGACTTCCGTTGCGCTACACGGACCTACGAACATGAGGATTGGAGCCTTTGCGATTTTCATCTTTTCAGGCCCAGGTAGAAATGGACGTGAAGTTTCTACGAGAATGCTGTGCAGTACGTTGCTGACGTCCGCCTCTTCTTTTTCAAGGACGTATCGCGATAACAATGATTTGAGTGATCCATCTTCCTTTGAAGCAATGGCTCCGCAGATTCGCACAGCAGGGCAGTCCACTTCGTTGGCGTTCCCAGGTTTCAAGCGCGGAGGTTCACCACCTGTGATGATGTGTACTTTTTCCTGATGTTCGCTGTGGCTGTGTTCTTCTTTGTTCGTATGAGATTCTTTGAAGCGAAGATAATTACCATTTGAAAGCAATGGCAAGTAGTTTTGGATATCCTTTTGAAAGGTATCATCTTTGAGACGAGCGCGAAACCTGTCTCTCAACAGGTCATCGTCGTCGATGCCTCTCCTTTCGTCTTGCCGGAGCCCTATGAATGCATGCCAAAACTGCTTAGACTCTTCGCTGAAGAGACTCACTTGTTGCCAGCGTCCTTCTTTTCTATCCGAGCCTGTGACCCATTTGTCGCTGGCATGGTACACATACCATTGTCTGTCAATAGTATACGCAAACAGCTTTCCCTTGAAAAGTCCATGCATGATGAATGCTTGTGCAGCCTGTTTCCTGCTCGTTTCACATATGTTGTAGGAGTTTCCTGACGCTTTGATGTCTGCAAGAATTTCGTTCCGAAGTTCGTGTACTCTCAGCATAACGTGATAGCGTTGAATGACAGATGTTTCTTTCGATTCTGCCCACCAAATGTCTGTCAGCCATGATTCGTAGTTGTCTAACTGGAGATGTTCACCGTTGTGCATTGCGTTCTCGATAGCGCTGCGTGCCTTCGGTACAGATATCGGCTCTCTTCCCCGGAGGCACCGAACCATATGATGAAAGATGTCATTTTTTGCTGGCGTTACGCACCAGAGGCTTTCGTGACACTTGTGTGAAGGATTTATATGGACTTCGATTGGATGTTTCCTCGCTTCTTCCCATATTTTATATGCAAAGTACGGGTCGAACGCAGGATCATCCAGTTGGCCTGGCACGTAGTCAACGATCTGCACTCTCTTTCTCAGTTCGGTTTCTTCGGCATTTCGATCTCCCTTCCAAACACTGCTCATATCGTCTTTTGTCACTGCAATGTTCTCCAGAAAAGGCACCGAGACTAGACTGCACAGCGGAAGGCGATCCCGTTTCAGCGAGCTTCCAAGAAGCGGAATGAATCGTTGTTTGTACATCATGAAGTGGTTGCCCATTACAATTCCTGAAGGGGCTTCCGCTTGAACTTCATCTAAAATGTCCCAGTCTCGCGCCAGTATTCGTGGGAAAGTTACGATGGCTTCCTGTAAACCGCCGCTGTCTCCATCAGACAAAAACACATAGGCGGTGAGAGAGTCGACATTTATGGGAGTCAACATCTTGTACAACATAGGGCGCAATTTGTTCAAAAAATCAATTGTGACTTTCCATATGTCTCGTCGACAACCAGGAATCAGCTGGTTCATTATTAGATCTTGTGTGGGGTGCGTGGTCGTAAACATTAAATGTGTGCCAGTCTGTATATCATAAAGCAAATTGCCATTTCGATTAGGATCCAAACAGTACTTGAACACCAACTCCTCTTGCTCTTCCACGGTAACATCCATGTATGTTATTGAATTGTCTGCAAAGGGTTCCCATACCATATTCATTGCATCCGAAAGCTTATTGCATTCGTACATCTTACATTGTTTCCCAAAGGTCTCTTTTACCTCGCCTCTGCGCATCCGTTTGGGTGAGCGCTTGATCTCATCGGATTCCATCATTGTTTGTAGATTCATCGATTTGGAATTGGTTTTGTTTGCACTGTTTATGGCTGACGAGAGATTTGAGAGATAATGACATGTTGCGTGGAGGGATGTCGTTGAACTTTTGATGTCTATTTTTTTCTATCTCTCTTTTTTTTTCTCTCCCTCCCTCTGTCCCATGACGATCCTTTGCTTTTGCAACGCCAAATTTACCGAGTAGCTGAATAAACGAGTATTGGCACTCGAATAATTCTTGATTCGCTATTTCGTGCATATCATGTCAACAACGTCTTCGTTCAACATACATACAATCCGATGACGATGTTCGGCACCATCCTCAATTGCCTTGAATGTGAACTTGATCCAGAAAGAAGTATGAAAAAATGTTTTGCGACATAACTGACTGCAAAAGCTTAAGCAGGAACGAAATGGCCGGAACGATCCTTGAATCATTTGCTTTGTTTGATGGATTACATACTAAGAAACATCGTCCTCACGGACTTCGTGAGCTGTTTACTATATTATGCTCGTTGGAGGAAGACTCGAGCATGAGAGCTAGTCTGCATATGCGTATACTTTGTGAAACCTCGTCGTCACATTACTCGTAATTTCTACAATATTTCCGCAGAACTCCTTACGAATCTAGACGCGGCAGACTGGACACTCCCCAGACACTGAGGTGCTGTTTCTCATGAAGACATTGGTGTTGCACTATGCAAAACTTTACAGTTGTATGATCTTTCTCGGAAGCATGTCGTGCCAAACCCCTGAAATTCCTGGGCAATCTGCAAGATGTACGACTTCAACATTTAAGACTGCTTTCGATAAAAGAGGTCAACCAACGCATTTGTCGCCTCAAGACCTCTCTTGAATCCCAGTACTCGAGCCTACCTGCACGTCAAGCATGCAAGACAAGGCACCTGATTGGTCAAATGAGCAAAATTCTCGAGTTTGACATTGTTCTATGGATTCACAAAGTGACTCGGTTTATGGTCCTTCGAGACGACCTCCAGTACCCAGGGGTCCGCCAAGAGTTTCGATGGTACCCAGGCATGTCCCTCGGTGCGCGGGGAGGTCTCAGCCGCGTCCCCCCGATCCGTCGGGAACACTCGAGAAATAGCGCGGATTTTGAGCAGTGGTCGCGCTGTTGAGTTGCAGATGGTCACATCCTTCTTCTAATACTTGAAGCTCCAAAGAAGCGGAGATGTTGGGTGGATTTGATTCATCCGATGCGGATGGTCTTTGAGTGGAAACGTAAATCTGCACCAGGTTTCTTTTTCTCGGTTCTGCAATGTTGCAGCAATTAATGTCGTGCAAGAAAGTTGGTACTCTGACTCTTGAGAACAGTTTCGCGAACTTTGTCAACGAGAGTGCGGCTGAAATCCAGTAGGACAAACTATGAGAGGAAAAATCACAGACAGGCTGCGAAAAGGATCGAGCGGATTTGACGTTCCGTTGCTGTATGACGATGTCGAAACGGTATTTTATCTCTCTTGGTGATGATGATATGATCGTCTACGCCACTTCGTGTGGGTGACTGAACGTGTTTTCAACAGTTTGCTCTAGAAAGAGCTGTAAAAAAATGAATCTTTTAAACTGCCGTCTCTTCTTGATCCTGCTGGGAAGCTTCTGTTTCTGAGAGCTTTTATTCCTAATTTCTGCACTTTCAAATGAAGCGTGTTTGTAAAGTTGAATTGTTTAACTCGAACGCATTTCATTCTTTTGGATGACACTGCGGGATGCACAGCTCTGCCTTCACTTTTGCCGCCGTCTTTCACCTTTCATTGCACCAGTGTAGCTTGCTTCTTTGTTTGACACTGCGTACAGCTCGTACATGGTGTTCTTTGGCGGGACCTTAGCTTTGTGTGAATTCTCCAGTGACATAATGAAGGAACTTCTTATTTATGGACGCCAGTGAAACGAAGTTGTTGCGAGTTGCTCTTAATCCCATGCTTTTTTGTTGTCCTACAGTGCCACTAAATCGGTGATTTGGTCTTCAGAAAGCCGTCTCGCTGTCTTCATAGATGCAGCCGAAGCACGCAACTGTCTCTCTCAACGCAGTAATACAGAACATTTTGCGCGCCCCCTACATTTGCGATCGCACATCTCGTAGGTGCGAATTCTGCTCTGCTCGATCATTAATCACTTTTTTCATTCTTTGTTCAGCAGAGACAGGCCTCAGCACGTGTCAGAAGCATTGTTCCGTTTGACAAGCAGCTCGAGATCATTCTCTTCTGGTTGTGCTGGAGATCGAGACTCGTTACGGCCTCTCAGTTTGTCGTGAACGGCTATGCAGTGCCAACTTGTCCTCAAACGAGGATTCCGCCCCATCGTCTGTTCTGCAGTCACGCTGCGACTGTGCCGCATTCCGTTTTCATCGTGCTCCCCAGTCACTTTTTTGTCTGGGTGTGGGAGAAGGGCGCAAAACCTTACTCAGGTGATAAAAAATTGTCATCCAGTTCAATGAAACGGAGAGTCGGGAGGGCGAATTCCCAGTTTAAGTTATTGCTATTGCAAGTCACCAAGATACGGACGGTATAGATAAACACAACATTACAAGGTTGGATAAAAACACTGTCGAGCGATCGAGGTTGGTGTTTGGATCATTCGGTTCCAAAGTCATGAACCAGATACTGGCTGACATTAGTGGTGCAAGAGATCGCATTTCATCGTGGATTACAACCAAGATGAAATTCAGACAAATCCACTCTTTCCTCGAGGACGCAGATGTCGAATGGAGATTAGAGGTTGTGTCTCCGAGGAAAGTTCTGCAGACGGAAAGTGAAGAGTTTGGCATTTCTGGAATCCTAAGAAGCTGCGTAAAACACCCCATGTCTTCAATTTCGTCGTCTGTTTCAAAGGTTGTCATGATGGCTGCTGGACCGCTTATGCAGCCCTTGTCGATCTTGCGACGAAAATCCGTCAACAATTTTTTGAAATTGCCTGATTCCGACACGCCTATGTACTCGTAATTCGGGTTTCCAGAACTATAAATCCGAAAGACAAAATACAGCACCTGTTCACGGAAGCCCTGCACAAAATGCGGCGTGTCGGATAAAAGGATTGCAGGATGTTCCAAACTAAAGAGCATTCACACGCGCACTCCCTGCTTTTTTGAAACATCCATGTATTTTTCTTCCGTCCGGCTCTCTTTTGTTGAATCTCTAAATGTCTGCTTCAGTAGAGACTGATTAAAAAAAATTGAGTGGAAATCGGAATATATTCAGAAAGTCACTTGCATGTCGTGTCTGGAACGGTCTGTTTCCGAAACTCTGTGAAATGTTGCATACAGAGTCTCCTTTTCAGTGCAAGATATAATTCACTACCCACGACTATGACGAATGCCTGTATGCGGAAAGTTTCGTTTCTTTGCGGGTCTCCCCCGTTCTATGAGGTGTCATCAGTTCAAAAATATTACAGTGGGATGATAGGTCGGTATGTTGAGAGCTGCTGTTGTGGAAGTCACGTAACAACAACAAGTCAAAAACGGAAACTTTCCGCTCGCCGCAGAAGACGTGACACGATGCAATGTTTCCGTCGGAAAGAGAAATCAACATCAGCTGATCTGCCCAGCACTTTCCTTTAACAATATTTTGAAAGAGAGTGACCTTCTGAACCTTCACAGTCCGGCAATGAAAACATTCCGTTTGCGGAGACTGATCTTTGCTTCAAGACTGCTTCTGTAACAATAAAGATTAACCAGAACGGAAGAGTGAAATCGACCGAGAAAGTCTGGATGAGGAGGACCTTGGAAGAACGGCAAGAATACGAGTCGTTTTGGTCGAATAGACAGCTGCAGGAGAAACTCAAGTGCCTCGTTCTCGCATTTGCTCCTACTCCGCACGCTGCAGATTCCGCACCGGAACATCCGATTTCTGCTTCGAACTGCGCCGGAGCAGATCGGGAACAGGAGGGATGCTCGCACTAAATGTTTTTTACGACCGCTGACGTTTGTGAATGCATTACAACCCCATGACTCCACGGTTCGTGTCCATCCATTTCCTGAATATCGAAACTCGAATGAAGATGGTGCTGCCTAGAGAGCTTGGATCGACTTCGGGGTGCTTAGGAATGCATCTGTCGTGGCTTGAAAGGTCTGGATTGGACAGAATCGATCCTTCAACGGTTGTTGTTTTTCCTCTCGCTGCATTCACAGGTTACCAACAAATCATCTGTCCAACAGAGGATCGTCACAAATACGAAGTGGTGGCAAGCGCGTGGGAGTACGGGATCGCCGATTAATCCAACCCAAATAAGGGTTGCTTTTTTATCAAAGAGCGTTTCCCGAATTGGACTGGTTTTGATGAAAAGGCAAAGACAGGTCAAAAAGGCATCTCCAATATCGTTTTTCTTTTCTCTTTCTTTTGGATTTTCATTGCAAAAAGGATCTTTTGCAGTAGGAATGCGCTTCGCTCTGACAGAAGTCCCCAATTCAACCAGTTCTGCACCTCTCGGAACTCGCCAGACTGTGTTCCAGAGATTGATGGAAGGTATGCCGTTCTTCCTCCGTGGATGCCCATGCCCTCTGTCACTGGACAACGCAGAGTCCATCGGAATTGCGCCCTTCAGGCGCAAGAAGCCACCCGTCTTGCATTCGACGCAGAACAACTGCTGCCAGAGGAAGACTTCACAGAACCCCACCAGTTGACATCCCTCAGAGCTCTCAAGCAACGAACCGCATCCCGGGTGGCAGAGCTGTCCCTTTCTGACATGATTTAGAGTCTGTTCCCAGGATGCTCTGCTGCATGGAGCGTAGTCATGATGGGCCAACAGCTACGACATGTCGTTTTCCAGCGAATCGGCAGACTCGGAATGGAGCCCACTTGTTCGGAACTCGAAGGTGATCTCAGGAAGGATAAGATTCCGATATGTGCATGTGACGAAAGATGTGAAGCATGTGATGATGTGCAAACGGGTTGGTATGTCAGGTTGACACGCGGGTACGAACTATGCGTAACATGCTTCGCGAGCGTAGACCTCTCGTCCCGAGTGAGCCGGTGGCCGGCGTGCTCTTGTTTTCCACTCGGACGATATTTTCAGATTCAAGGCCCGTTCCCTCCAGTAGAAAGCAATGACAAATTTGAATGAGTCCTGGAGAGGACGGAGTGCAGACAATCGCATGTGGGGAACTGACAGCAGCTGGAAATGGACACCGTTGCGGAAGAGCTTTCATCGCGAACAGGAAGAAGACATGGAAACTACTTTCGATACAAATAAATGTCGATGTTGTTGAATATGCTTGAATATCATCTCAACAGTGGTATGCGTTCTGATGCAGCGAACAAGGCAAAGTCGTGGAGTTCTGTGAGTCTCCTTTGAGACAGAACGTTTCCAAAGCCACGACGACGGGGACGGACTTTGAAGTCGTTCGGGACTAATCAGCGCCTCACTCTACACCGAGGCGATGCCTTCGAAGCACAGGTTGCTCCATTGATTCGGTGCCGTCAAAAGCAGCGAAGAGAGATATAAATGCCGAAAAAGATGTCAATGGGAAAGTCATTTTGAACTGTGCTGATCCACTTCCGTCAAAACCCTACAGGAATGCAAGTGCATGATACCGCAAGAGTGGAGTGATTTCGTATGCACGTGCGTGTGCAGTTCTTCGTGGAGTTCCTCGTTGGTGTCTCCAAATTTTCCCTTTGAGGCGAAAGACCGTTTGTGTGGGCCAGTAATAACTGTGCAATGGAGGAGACTTCTCGCCTTTTGCATTGCAAAGTCTTTGTTGCCAAGCATTTGCTCTTCTAAGAAATTTCTCTACTGTTTTGAAAGGCTGCATGGATGTCTCTGATGATTTCGTTACTGCAAAATGACTTTGTGAACGGAAGACCTGTCGGGCTGTGGAGTCCGTTTCGGCTGAACATCCGGTTTTGGAAAGCTGCGAGATTTCAACATCGGATTCGCGATTCACGACGCTTTTCTTTGTGCAGTACAGCACCAAAAATGCACGCTCTCCAGGAAATTCACGAAAACCGATGAGATCGTGTTTACACCTTTTGAAGTTGCTCTTCGAAGATCGGATGAGAGGATTAAAATGCGGGTTGCGGAATTCATTCATTTACTCATGTGCAATGCGAACAAGACGCAGCACGTCCGTGTCTACTCTGGTAAGCGGCACTCGGGAGCATCCAGGATTCCGGAGGCATTCGACCGACAGATTGGCAAGCTCGTGTCTCTAATAGAAGCTGCCATTGAAGAGAGCTCTATCTTCGACAGAGACACTGAATATGTTTTGGTATACAATGTCCAGCCGGCTGCCGAGAACTGCGGGATATCCATAAACACGCTGATCCGCCAGAAGAGTTGGATCGAAGAAACAACGGATCTCCGCAGCACGCCAGCACATCTCTTTGTAGACGTCAGTTCCGGGATGGTTCGAAACAGCACCTCGGTACTCATTGCAGCCGGAGTAATGGATCCGGGCGACCAAGCGGCAGACGGGAAGCCTGCTGCCGCAGAGTATGGTTCCGTCTGAGGATGTAAGACGACCACTTCCATCCTAGCATTCGAATCTGATCAACCGCTGCTATTGTCAACCATAGGACAGACTGTACATACTCCAATCGGCCAACGGAAAGGGAACTTCCAGGTGACATGCTGCATGACGCTTGGAGACGCTTTCGAGCGGGTTCTCAGTTCGAGCGCAAAGACTCGAGCAGTACCAGAAATTACCAAGCCTCCTGCGAAATCCACCGACGCGATCGCCTTGAGTAGTGTTCGGATCATCAAGATTGTGCCTCTCGCTGCCGGCAGTCGAAACGCGACGATTTATGCCTCGGGCGACGTAGGGAATGCTCAAGACGACTGGATTGTTTTGGAGGAAGAGGCAATCATGCACCAAGCTTTCCCTGATGTCACACTGATGCGATGCTAGAATACGCCGATTCTCGGTTGCTTGAACTTTACATAAAGCGTGTGCAAGAGATGTCGAACATGCGACACCACAGAAGGCAGTTTATGAGACAGTCGAATCGATCCAGGATTCAAATTTGGATGAACCGTTCTAGGGCGCGCAATCGTGTTGGTAGATTTTACCGTTTGTCCTGAGGCGTCTGACTTGTCTGGAAATTAAGAGTTCACGATTTCAGTGGTCCTACTCCCTCTGCAGCCTCAGTTTCAACAATTCTTAAGTTGTCTGCTCCCACTTGATGTTTTCGCTCAGAGAGTTCCTGTGGGAGTTTCACGACAATAAGTGCATGCGGTACGATTTCCTGGAGTAATTTCACCTGCTCTGCACCTGCATGCTTCAAAATCGTTCTTATGTTGTGTGCGAATGGCAGCCTGATGAAAGTTATGGATGGAACAATTGCTTGCATGCGCAGCTATCGATGAGAGATTGGAAAACAAAACGTCATTCAGCAAATTCCCAACATCATCGAAACGCGCGGAACTGCATGCATTCGTAGGCGATGATTCAAAACGTCAAAATCCACTGAATTCTTCATTTTCGCAAGCTCGGAATGACCGCATTTTCCACCGCAAGTAAAGGTTGCAACCATCGACAATTGTTTTTCCGCGGAAACAGAGTGACCATGTGAAAAGGGACAACTCTGACCTGCTCAATTCTCTGCATCGTTTTCGTATACAGTACCGACGGAAATCTGAGGAAACGGGAAGAATGCCAACGCCGTTCTTCTGCGTTTGCTCGGTGGGATCTCCGCTTCGCAGAGCCGGTTGTGTGACGATGGAGATCCCAAAAGCTCGTCAAACTTAGGCAACATCTGATTTTGCAGCGTATTCGAAACAAAACTTTTCAACGGATAAAGCAACCAGAACAGCAAAGGGTGAATTGAAAGAAGGAAGAACGAGACACCGAGCGAAAGGGAACGAGATTTCAATAACTGCAAGTTCCCAATTTTTTGGTTTGCGAAAGGTGCAGCAGGAGAATCCAAAAAATATTCTGCAAGTGCAGTTAAATGGATGTGGAAGTCAGCTGCAACAGTACAAGTGACTAGCACTCCGGTAGGAATCTTAGCTCGCATGTTTTGACCGTCCCCAACACCCCAATCATGAACATCTTTCAACTGCTTTGATGCAAAAAACCAAAAAACAGGAGGACTGGCGTTGTTACAGCACTGGCAGGAGAAATGACGATTCACAGATTGTACGTGCAGGCTCCTCGCGCGTGCTCGGATGCCGCTCCTAGTATGCATTTTGGCATTACTCAAAAATGGAAATCGGGTGATCCGAGACTCCGAGAAGATCAACTCGGGAGTTTGCTTGCTGACATGCTTTGCATCTTCCGCACAGTCGTCGGGTTTTCTGGTAATCGGCCAAATCGGACGCCATCCATTTCTGTTTCGTTTATTTTTGGTGATGGATGGTCACTGTTCGTGAGGCAACTAGGGCAACGGATGGAAAGCAGATGTCGTCTCCTTCCTTTCCTTCGTTTTACACATGTCTCCAACCCATTCTGTTGCCACTGATCAAAACCATCAGACGCACACACAACAAACCAAGGCAATGTTGATCGAAAACTGTGATTCACGTTCTCAGGAGTCAGCGGGGGACAATGGTGCAGAGATACACATGTGCCATTCGAATTTCATGGAGGCGATGCCGAGGCGTCCGACAACCTCTCACAGCAAGTCCGAACGTCGTGAAAAGACTCCCTGGACGCTGGTACAACATGCACAATTCGAAGCCGGACTCCGCATTTTTGGCAGCGGCCGCTGGAAGCAGATTTCTGGCTTCATGAACTGCGGTCGAACTCCACTGCAAATCAAAAACTACGCAAGAGCATACATGAAAAGACATGCAAAACTCCAGAGCAACCAGCCGGCATTCGATGATGAATTCGTGAAACCACCAAGCGAGGATACTCTTTCAATTCCAGTTTTTGAGAGCCTCTCTCCTGTGAACTCGAGCGCGGGTTCGGTTTCCTGCTATGCCTCCTCATATCCCACAGCGGCACCAGAGTACCAGAGGCTCGCCGTCGTGAATCCTCTGCAACTGTGTTGCGACAATGGAATTCCATTCCTTCGACTTGAGGTGGAAGACGTACTCCAGACGGAATCTTCTCTGCGGGAATTGTTTTTGTTTGACAACTGTCTGATAGTCTACAGATAGTCATCAGGCATCGAAGTCGACATTGCAACAGAGGGAGCTATCGTTCGATAGCTGAATAAGCGAGAAACGGTACATACAGATGTGACTGTCCGTATTCTCAACTGCAAGCTCAATCGTTTGGAAATGGTTCCTGACTGAAGTGGAATGCAATCAACGGAGCTTTCGCTGAGAGCAGCGAAGAAAATGAGATCAATGATTGTAGCTTTGAAGAAGTCGAAGATGAAGCCCCAAAGAAGGGGTTGTTGGGAAGTCGGTCTCACATAATTCGTTGTTGGACGATGATGAGTGCTCCAGCGTAAATGCGCTGGTTTTCGTCGTCTAAAGGAGAAGTTATCTCCGGTATGTGAAAAAGTCCGTTATTCATCCGTCACCGGTCTTCTTGAACGAGCCTTTCAGCATGCAAGCAACGGAATGCTCCGCGACAAAACTAGATCACAATGTCACCAACTGTCCGACGGGTCCGAGGTGCAATTTGTCGCAAACAGGCATGCAGCAGAACAGCAGCAAACCGCATCGGGCCCTTTGTGGTGTCGCGTTTGTGCTGTGCTGTCAGCACCAAGGAATTCACGATGCTTCTGTCAGCTTCTGCTTGATAAAAAAATTTTAAAAACCTGATCTCTTTATTCAGCTGTCTTTTTGTTTTGCATAGATTGTATTATGACAACGGCAAGCACTCTCTGCACATTTCATCATTGCCTGTTCAACATTCCCTGCGCAACATGTCTTCGAGCGGCGAAGAAAGCGATGGCCAGGATGTGAACTCGGCAGAATCGACGTTTGCGCTTCTGAGTCCATTCTATTCATACTTGTTTGTTTCATGCTCCATGCTCAATCGGTATCTTGTGCAGACCGCGGTCTTCCAGCTGCTATGGTGCACGAGTCTGGTGGTGTTTGCACTGTCCTGGTTCTTCTGGGACGAGTTCCGCTCTTGTCCCCTGCTTCAACAAGTACTTGTATATCGGCGGATACATGTCAACTGTTGTGCCAGAAAAGTCATTCTTTTCGCGACTGTCGCAGAATCATTCTTCCGTGGAATATGACTGAAGATGCTGGCCGCTTCTCGGTCTGCTGCACGTAAGCAAACGTCTTCGATCTGCATTCGAACTCCGTAAAGGGCGGGATGCTCAAAGATCTCACTCAGCGTGGTCCACGATACGAATCGGCCAGGTGTCCGCAAGGTCCGATTGAAACTGTGGAGAAGAGACAGCGTGGAAAGTCTATCCAACTATGAGATGTTTTCCGATCCTGATGGCCATTCCACATCATTATGAGCTTCCCTGCCAGGTCCCAACAACACACGCACGAACTATTGCATTGCGAAGACCGTAAAGATTGATCGTGAGTTGAGCACAAGAGACCACTAACCGCATGATACAGTTTGAATTGATCATTGATAACAACTGGTGGCACAACCGATTCTTGCAACGAAATCTCAGACTCTGAGCATTCTGATTGGTAGACATCCGCTTCCACGGTCGATGCTACGATGGAAGAGAAGTGCTTCAAAAGTAGTATTCTAGACTGAGAAGAAAGACATCCTCGAAGATGACTTCTTGCGAGAATCATACTCGAGTGCGTTCCCACCGAATGTCCGCTCACTCAGTGCAGCAGATTGGGATGCTAAACAACATCATTTCCCCCTTTGTAGTCAAGCAAATGGATGGATGTACCGACTTGTACGACTTCTCCTCCTTGAACCTTTCACTGAATTCAAGTGCATGAAACTCTTCGATATAAGGAGAGATTGTTGTGACCCGAATTTCAATCAATTCAAGCATTTCCACAATAATGCCGATTTCGTACAGATGGACGAATAAAGCGAAGTTCTATCGCTCGCTTTCTTGAATACTGCCTCAATCTCAAGAAGACAGAAACAGAAAACAACAAGTGTCAGAGCAATGTCTTCGTTCTCGTTTTTTTCCTCCTTAAGTAAGCGTCCTCCGAACGGAATTAACCATGCTTCGAAACGCCGGGATATTACGTCGACTGTTGCTGGTCGAAAATCTCTTCTTTTTCCTTTTCTTCTCCACGATTTTCAATACTCTGGTGAGTCATGTGAAAGGAGAGACAACACCGAAACTGGTGGATTCGGTTCTGTTTATTGGCGTGGATGGATTACCTGCGTTGTCCGTCGACAATCCCAATCCAATTATCGGTGATCAGTATCCTGTTCCAAACTTTCAGCTGTTGATGAATGAAGGCGTGTATGCATACTGCTCGCGCACTTCGGCGCCCACAGTCTCGTCTCCTAACTGGGCCGCAATGTTGACCGGAATATCACCCACGGTTTCCGGTTTTGTCAGTAATCCGGCTTCTGAAGTTCAGCCGGCGTCCTTTCGGAACCAAGGATCGACACTGTTTAATCGAGTCCATAGCGGTCTCCCGAATCACACAATGTCCGCATTCTACACGTGGTGCGACATTCGAAGGTGGCTTTCGTTCAATCTCAATGAAACTAACGTCATTCATGACCTCGATTGGATGACATTGCTTTGCACGCAGAACGATAATTCGACGTTCCACGAGGTCCGAGGGTTTCTAGAGAACATGGATCCTCTTCTAACAGCAGGCACTGTTCCAGGATATTTGACGTTTGTCCAGTTTGACGAGGTCGACGCAACGGGTCACGAGGACGAGTGGTTTTCCGACGAGTTTAATCGGTATGTGCAAGTGATAGATGGATATGTCGGTCAGCTCGTCGACGTTTTCAATCGCTCTATGAATGCGGCAAACAAAACAAGAGTTGTGATCTTAACTTCGGATCATGGAGGAATAGACACTAATCATGATGATCCCACGTCTACTCGAGTTCTTAATGTCCCATACGTGATGTGGAGCAATAATGCCTCTCTTTTCCCGAGAAATTTCACGCTGTCGGAACCGATCGTCTATAATCAGGATGCATATTCCACGATTCTTCGTCTCTTTGGATTGTACGACGATGACGTTGACAGGTATGTATACACCAGCCGACCGCTGGATTCAGCAATTCTGCCGCTGCAGAACCTCAATGCAACGAAGGCAAACTACACGCGTATCTACGAGATGTACAATCTCAAGGTCAATAACTCCAACGGCGATCGCCGGTTTTGCTATGAGTATTAGATAATGATAAAGAATTGAATGCCGCCACAACCATCCATGACTATGTTCACGAGACCACCGAACGGCGTTCATTCATTGCCAATTAGAGAGATACCTGCTAATTCAGTTCTTGAGAATCTTGATTGATAGCTCAAAGGAAGAAATTGGAATCAAATTTCGGCGCAATCGTCTAGAAGTCAAGAAGGACTCGGAATCGTTTTGAGAGCTCAAATTTAGCGAGATATCTGAGCACCCCTTTTGTGGACGTTTCAAAATTCAACGGACATGCACACATCGGGGATTCACCGAAGACGTCCGCAGTTACCAGCAGGTCATATCTTTAAATTACACAATCTACTTGCAAGTTTGTATTTTGGCCATGTTTGATGGTTCAACGTTTAATTGAACCTCGGTGGAATACTCCAGCGGCGTCGAAGTGCTCAGCAGTAGGACGAACCAGAGCTGTACATTTATGGATCATTTTTGCCCCCAACTCTCTCAACGTTTGCTCTGCTTTTCCATTCAAGAAAAAACATACAAATAAGATGTAACTAGCATTGGAAAAGGATGCTGCCTCCTCTTGATGACATTGTGCCCATCGAATCCGAACCAGGCAATCCTGCAAACCGAGTAGTTGCGGATGTTCCTACCATTGCACGCCGCAGAGATGTGGACCTCCATTGGATGAGTGTGAATTTGCCCAAGTGGATCCGCATTGTTCTCATGGAACTTCGGCTGTTCCTAGCGGAATTTGTGGCCACCTTCCTGCTGACGTTCGTTGGGGCCGGTTCCATTCCAGTGCAACACGTCTCCGCGGGCATTCTTCCACCGGTTGCCCGCTCGTTCGTTCCGGGCCTTGTGGTGCTTGCCATGATATACAGCGTAGGACACGTCAGCGGTGCGCATTTGAATCCGGGAGCCACATTCACATTCCTACTACGTGGTGTATTTCCGTGGTGGAGAGTCCCGATCTACTGGGCTGCACAGTTTGGTGGCGCTGTGTGTGCTGCCCTGTACATCCACATGGCATTTGGAACTGTGGGCAACGTTGGAGCGACGTATGCTAAATTTGCAGCCACGGAGCACGTGTATGCATATGAAGTTGTGTTATCGTTCTTTCTGTACTTTGTGATTCTGTCTACATCGACTGGAAACCAGCTGGTCGGGCATAATGCGGGTGTCGCAGTTGGGTTATCCGTCGCGACCCTCGGAGTTGTCGGTGATCCGTTAGGTGCTGGAACGGCTAATCCCGCAAGAAGCCTTGGGCCAGCGTGGATCAACGGTGACTTTTCCAAACAGTGGATCTTCATCGCCGGCCCCGCAACAGCAGCTCCAATCGCAGTGATTGCAGCCTTTCTTCTGCACGGAAAACCAAAGCCACATGAATTCATTGCGTCCGAGGGCAAGGGTAGACGAAGCCACGATTGTCGAAGTGTGCGTGGACATGTCGAACGACGGTGACAACAGCAGAGCTGTTCGTTGTTTTAGTATACTGTGTAGCATACGCTTTTTGGATAAGACTCCAGGTTTTGTTTGCTGCCTCTCTCTTCCTCAGTGCCTGAACACGCTCCATCTTCCATTGTTATCATGAAGCTGCGTCGGGATCTCGCATTTCGAGCTGGTGCCACAACGGAACATCGAACGCACCGCAGATTCTGTAGCAGAAATCGACGACCATGCGATGAAACGGTTGCCAAGAATTTCAGCTGAACTGGGGTGGCGGATTCTCGAGGAAGATGAAGAGATCGAAACAATCTCGTACTCGGAGCTGTGAGAAATTGCATTTTTCTGATTTGATGATATTTCCCTTCAAGAGCGAATTCGGCCAGAGGTCTTATCCGGCCTTCTTACATCCTTGCGGAGATTGCGAAACTCGCCCAAGACTAACAGGAATTTGCTGCATCTCGCCCAAGGGTCCTGCCGATCTTGCTTTGGGACGTCCATGGCCAATGCTCGTCGGTGGGATGTTTGTGAATGAACATTGTTCACACAAGATCCACAGCGGTAGCGAACAATAGAAGGTGGTGTCAGGGATAAATGGTTATATTCTTTCTTTGCTTTGCCGTTCCAGCACAGACAGAATTTAAAAATGGAGAGCAGCAGCAACCACCATGTATCCAGTTGTTGTGCATTTCTAGCTCAGAAGACAACTGCCGCAGCGAGGGCACCGACAACGCAGAGTGCGGATGCACCGTACGAAACAGCATCCGAGCTGGGACAGTTTCCGGGAGCCGCCCCGAGAATAGAAGTGCCTCCCTGGGTAACTGCAACTGCCGTGAAGGAGTCGCAAGTAGCACCGCTGTAATTACAGTGAAGCTATACGTGTTTCCGCCGGACGTTACGGACGCAGTGCACGTCGCAGTGTTCGTTCCATGAAAGCAAGTGGGACTTGCAAGGGTATATGCAGTCCCAGAAATCGTGATCGCGTTTGACGATGCCGTCCAGGCGGTCGTGCTGGAAGAACCTCCGTGCGGTGTAATGCACCATGTTATTGCGAGTGAGGATGCGAGCGTGGTGCCGGTGGTTGGGCATGCTGCTGTTGCGCACGCAAGCAGCCCAAAGAGAGCAACAAAGTGGCAGGCAGACTTCATGTCAGCGGAAAGTACAAGTCGTATGACGAGAAGAAGAAAAAAGAGAAAGAAAGAGGTAGGAAAAGTCTAATAAATTGCGGAAGAAGCAATTTAACAGTTTGTTTGAGAGACACGACCAACTGCCTTTGAAAAATCAAAAACGTAAATATGCTGGTTACACGCACCAAGGGCGTTGCACATGCTCCCATTCACAAAATTGATTGGGAGCACTTGGGTGTGCGAAAGCAGGGATGGTCGACGCTGTTCTTGAGCGGAACTTTCGGCCGCACCAGCTTTTAGAGTAGTTTCCTAGACAACATTGCGTTCCCAAGCGGCTGCCATCAGAAACGGCATTTTGCTTCTACGCATCTGGTGTTTTGTGGCACCGGGAATGTTTTGAAAGACCCCATCCCAGCAGCAAGAGAATTCGGAAAACTCTGTTCTTGTTCTTTTGAAAATGCAGTCATCCCAGGGATCATCCGGCGCGTTTCCAATTGATTGGATGACCTGTGTGCCTTCCGCATTCCGTCTTTTGCAGCAGGAAGGACGACGATGACGCGGGTGTTCGAAGAAAATCTTTGCTCGCTCATACCAGAAGACTGGCAGAAACAGGCAAATTGCTGCACTGAAATTTCTGCAACAAGCCACTTCATTTTGAAAGCACGCGGCTTCATTTTTATCGAATTCAATGTATTCCCTACGAAGAGAAATTTTGCCAGAGCCCAAACCTCTTTGAAGACTTCGGAGCAGACTGTGGCCTTGCAGGGCTCATACTGACACGGCGCGTTTCTCATTGTTACCGCTTTTCGTATATCTTCATCTTGAAACACGGTTCGTGAGTTGAAGCATGCGATGCTGGATACCAATGGGGACTATCGCAAGTACAGAACAAACCCAACGTTCCGCGGCGGCTGGTTCCTCGATTGTTTCAATCCCATCGAGTACTATGAGTACGCCAAAAGCGGGCAACTAGCTCTTTATGCCGCTGTTCAGCTGGCGGTCCTGATTCTTCTGTACGTGTTCTTCTTCTCGACCATTTCCACAGATTCGTGGTACGGCATGGCGTTCTTCGTCGCAGTCATTCTTCGACTGATTGTGAACCTGACCACGTACAATCCGCTCCACATCTTGTTTCGCAGATGGCGACTCTTGCAGTATGCGGGTCCGATGGTGACCCCCGAGAATTACATGGCACAAGAATTTCAAGTCGCGATATTCGAACGGTACTCGCGCTGGATTGACTGGTTCTGGATCATTCTCTCCAAGAGCAAGCTGCTGCGAGTGCTGTACCCGTTGTGGATGCTATTCTTCGTCGTCGTCACCGGGATGAGCATTATTTTTGGGATGACGGAGAAGTCCGACAACCTCAAGTTCCTGTGGCTCATTCTGCCGGTGGCGGATTTCGTCATCTCGTCGCTCCGTCTGGGAAGCGCGGGAGCTGTGGAGCGCAACGAAGAACCATTTGACCTTCTTGGAGAGTACTCTGTATCCAAAACGGTGCAGATGTCGAGCAACTCCACCCTGACAACCACATACACTGATGCTCAAGTTTACTTTCTCGATTCGGTGACCGTGTACAATCCAAATGGTGGGAACACGCGTCTCGAAAGTTCAGACGCCCAAGTATCTGACACTTCCGGCATCGAAATGCATCCGCCACCGCATTCAGAAGGAACTAGAGCCTCCTCGGCATGGTAGGAAGGAAATCACGTTGGTCGTCTTGCCTGCAACCGATTTTGCAGACACGGGAAAACATGTGCACTAAAGTATCGATGGAATAGCAATTAAGAACATGGATACGTCCAGAAACGCCGAGAATCGACGAACGGTATACGTGTGGCTGGTGCATCATACACATAAATCAGCTTCTAAAATGTTCATCTTTCGGAGAAGAAGGCTCACCACCGAAACAGTGGGCAGGGAAACCTCTTCCAATAGCATCTTCATAGGGAAAATGCCAGCGATTCAAATCAGACGGTGCTTCAAACCGTGGGACAAATCGCAAAGGCATGGACGACGTCGACGGCAACCTTTTGAAGATTTGTTCAGGAAACAGCTCGCTCAGCGACGGTAAAAGCGGGTTGGGCGCACCTAGAGGAAAAGCAATAGCGACTGGAGGCTGCGGTATCATTGAGGAATGCAAAGACATGGGAACCTGTTCATGGCCCTTGGTGGTATGGACCGACAGTGGTGGAACGTGTGTCGTCGTTTGAGGGCAGGTGACACTGTCGGACGAAAGGAGAGGAGTTAGACGCTGGTGATTGCTATCGATACCTTTGCCGTTGCGCTTGCATCTCTTTTTGGTTGCGCATCCTTCCGCCATTAATGAATTCCGGAAAGAGCACAAACCGCGTTTCTTTTGTCGAGAATATGCGCATTCTTCTTCATCATGATTGTCGACGCATCGTGAACACGGAAGCTTGCCATCACACGCTTTGTGGATCCGCTGGTAGGGGGCACATGCATGGGTAACCCGACGTCTCCTCGATATTCTGTTTTCATCGTCCATGATAAGCACGGGAAATCACGTCACAATTCCCTGTCTGTTGGACGGCCCACGGAAATGCACTTGCTGAACGATGAAACGTCAAAGCCCCTTCAGGACCTTGGATCCCAGTTCCGTAGTGTACAGACGTTGGGTGTCGACTCGCCAAACGATGTTGCAGGGGGTACTTGGTAACCTTGACGACCAGAACAGAACACTGTCCGTTCCAACAGTGCCGTCCACCTTTCATTTACCAGACGCTTCCAACTGTCATGAGTTCATTCGTCCAGCGGCTGATTTGAACGCTGGGAAAAGAAACGTGGAAGAAAGCAAGCAGATCATTGTGAGGAGCTGGTAAGGTGAAATGCAGATTTTTTTGGGATGTTGACGAGTTGTGCAGGGCGTGGTCCGAAAGAGAGGAGGCAACACAAGCTCGTGCCCCGTCAAAGAAGAATCGGTGGGAGGAGACCTTTTCTCAGCCTACTTCATAAGGAGACAATCAAAGAAATCAGCAGGGAAAACAGGGCGGGTACAGCGGTGGAGCGGAAATACAAAGAGCATCTTGGATCGAATTGTCAGTGACAATTTGATACTATGTGTCAGAGTTAAATGCGACTTAAGTCGCAAAAAGGAAAAAAGCGCGTGCCCGGAGTCGAGCTCTCGTGGCGAATGGAAGGAATTTGGAAAAATGCGCACTCAGATTACATCGTTCAGCTGTCGTGACACGGGGCTCACATCTCCAGCAAGGGTTCAGTCGGGAGACGACGCTTCAGAGAGGTATGTGAGTGATTGTTAACTGCAGAACGGTCAGTGTGCGTTCTTTCTTCCATACTTCTGTCGCGAAAGTGTGTGATTTGTCACGTTGCTTCTGGTGGACAACAGATATCGTCTGTTCTTTCTCCTGCTTCTCCTGCTCAAATTGTTTGGTCGTTATCGTCTTTTTACTCTTCCGATTCAGTGCTTCATTGTTCAGCAGAAATTTACTGAAAATAAAAACCACCCAATTAATAAATTCTCAAAAGGTTTTGTCTGGTGAAAAACTTTATGCTTACGAGTAGAAAAAAAGTGAATCCTCGTCATATTCGCACATCCTAAGGATGAAGACGGTGAGTCCCTCAAAGACGATCTGTCTTGCTCATTGTTTCGCAGCATTTTTCGCTGACTGGCATTCCTAATCACTTTCAGACTCTCCCTGTTATACAACGCCGTCGAGGCAAGAGAGCAGTGTCGCATAGCTGTGAGAAATCGGTATTCTGTGGCCTCTTGGTATCCTTTGAGGAGTTTTAAAAAACGCACTGGAACGAAACGGTCCAGCGGTTACTCTCGGATATTCGTACTTTAGAGACGGCATTTATGCAGTTGTCAGCAACGGAACGGCCAGCTCGGTTCTTCAGGCATTTTTCCTGCAGATCCATCCGCAGACCCCTGCTGTTGGAAAATGCGCTTCAGCTAAACATCACCAACATGCGAACACCATTTGATGTCCAAGATGCCGGCCGCGAAGTGCACGGTTATGGTGAGATATTGTTTGAAGAAGCTGAAGTGTGCATCTGTTCGGAGAATGCATACTTTGTGTTTTGGCATCGTTTCAGCAAAGGTCGCCTTTACCATAGTGTGTCTGTGGATCTTGGGAACTTCACTGGTGGAACGATCCACACGTATTTGCACTATACAGGCATGTCGTCTCCCGTTTTCGATGTTGCTCGAATTCCAGGGGCGTTTGAAGCATACATCACGGAAGGGTATGCTTCGAATAACTTCCCGATATCTATTCGTCTGTTCGAAGAATCAGTTTGCACAATTACTCAACAGTCACGACGGTGTTTTCACATGAAAACCGGATGCGCGAGACCCAGACTGCGGAATGCAGTTTCCTCGATCCATACCAAGGAATTGCAGATTTTGGCGGATTTGTCGTGAACACCTCAGCCAACAACTGGATCAATATTCTCTGCCGGTGACGTCCACATGCGCACGCATGTCTTGGATTGTAGCGTTTTCCGAAAACAATCCTTGTATGTTGACCACATCGCCGGCCGGCAGCCGAACACCACCCGCTATGGAATCCACAAATTCACCTCGGCACGGCCACCCGGCGGCAGAAGAGGCGTCGGTGCTCTTCTCGCGGAACGAAGTCAGCATCTTTTGCCTGGGCAACCGAGGAAACGTCCACCGATATGTTTACAAGGTGAACCTTTCGTATGAGACGTTTCCCGACGATGATTTCTCGGTTGGTGATGCAACTGCTTCGGTTGCCTTTCCTGCGCGTCTCTTACATGTCATCATTCTACTGGTCAGAGTGTGTAGCATAATGGTCCTGCAGAGAGAATGAATGCTGCGTTCGTTACGTTATGTCTTCCTTTCTTTTTTAATGCCGAATCCGGAACCGTCTCATCCGAATCGTTTCGGCAGGCAGCGAAGGCTGAATGGCCCTAGTGAGGCAGGGCGACTGCGTAGCCATGCTGCGATCCATCGCGAACGGCAACGTGGATCCAGAGATTGTGCAACACTGTCAGCGTACCTCGCACGTCGTCCAGCTGAGTCTCTACGCTAGCACCGCAACATCACTTCTGCTTGATTGACGATCCGTTAACCGCACGTTTTCCGAATCCAGAACAGTTCTAAGTTTGTACTATTTTCATTCAATACAGTCGCGGTCGACGCCACAATGCGGAGAAGCTACTTGCTGACGAATCTGAAATTCGTATGTATGAGCTGCTTCTCACTTCCTTAAACGAGGATGTTGCCGTAAATGATGCAACATTGACCAACTAACAGGATACGAACATTGTCGCCATGGACTGTTGTGTTTCCGTCTTTACTCTAAATAAACAGAGCACGAGAACAGAAGCTAGTTTGCAAAGTGAATAGAACGCAAAAAACGCATCACTGCGGCATAAAACTCGGTTGCGTACTCGAATGGACCAAGATGAGATGCACCGTGAATGCAGTGCAAGTGGACGGGACCTCCCCATTTTGCACACGAAAAGTCATCAAGAACGTGCGACATAAAAACATCACGATCGCCAGTGATGAGCAGCACCGGACATTGCACCTCCGACAAAACATTGCGGACGCTTTCTGCACAATTCTTGATATACGAAAGAAGGACGGAGGATTCAACTGCCTGGTACACAGAAGAATCCTCGAAGATGTCGGCCTCGATGGCGTCCCAGACTTCTGGCAGCTTGCCGCTGCCCCATCCGATGTACGCCGCTCGATTACCTTGCATGCCAGTCTTCCACAACTCACGCATTGCATGCAGCATGTCTTCCGGAGACACACCGCCAGGAGTCACTAATCCTGTCGATGGAACAGGTGAATAGAGCGCCATGCCAGTCACGTACTCCGGAACAGTCGCTGCAACCAACTCCGCAACTCTTCCGCCAAGGGACCAGGCAACGATGAAGAATTTCTTCACGGACAAGTGCTGAAGCAGTTCGACAATATCTGCTGCGCAGTCTGGAGAATTCATTGAAGAACAAGTATCTGGCGATGCAGTGTTCAACCATGCAGTCTTCCCATGACCTCTGAGGTCCACCGCAACGGTGCGGAATTTCGGCAGATCGGACACCGTTGCCTGGGACAGAAAAAGTCTCCATGTGCGCAAAGACGACGACCCGCTATGAATCAACAGGAGAGTGACACGATCGCCCTGTTCCCAGTGCGTCGTTTCGTAATGTAGGTGGATGCCGTTGGGGGTATCGAAGAACATTGGTGCGTGTTTTAGAAACCAAAAAAGAATAAAACTGTCGAAATAAAATAAACTGGACCTGTGCGCATGTTTTGGCATTTGGATGGTGGACGGATGTCCTGTAAAAAGGAGGATCTGGCAGTTACAGAGTGTGCTAGCAAGCGTTGTGCAGCAGTCGGACTCCGAGGAATGTTGCTAAGGCGCCCGTCCTAATATTCTCTACGCAGAAAATATCAAGTGCCGTCAAGCTATCCGTATTCGACAGATGAATCCCCGCCTACGAGCTTCTACGGCAAAGCAGGACGCACTGAAAAGGTGTTTCCAGGTTCCCCGTCAACCGCCAACATCGGACGAACGCATGTTCTTCATAATGACAATATGATCCTTTGTGAAGTGCCACGCCGCAGAATGGATTGCTTTTTTTTTTAAACTAAAAAAACGTGGCAACAAGAAGTTCCAGCTTGCTACTCGATAGGCAGCAATGCAGGCACAGTATTCTTAGCGGAAACAGAACAAGAAAATAAGCCGGCGCTCAAGGAATACATGGAGTTTCTTGAAGAGTGTCCTCGCGAAGACAATAACTGGGACGCATGGGCGATGCATGATGTTGATGATGATGAGGAAGACTCTGATGCGAAGGAGATGGGCGATGATGATCTCTTTGACTGCTTCTATGAGATGATCTCCGATTTTCCCAGTCGAAATGTGGAGCGGTCTCGTTCACGCATGATAGACACAGATCCAGCTGCAGATCGAAAAAAGGTTTCAGTAGTACAAACTACGTGGATCAGTTGACGGAGTGTCCCGAAGTTCCAAAAGCCAACAACTGACTCACAATGTAATGCAGAACAGGCATTTCGGAGGTGCTGCACTCGGACTGTTCTGGTTGGCTGAGGCGCTCATTCTGTGGAAGAAGCTGCAAAGATTGAGAGAATGAATTAGCCTGTTGCGCAGAATGTAAAGACGAAGACAGCAGCGAATTCTGGTCATTTCGTGCGCATCCACCTGCAACGTCAATTGCCGACGAGTAACATGTCGTGGGAAATACCGGTTGCCATTTCAAGTGTCCTTCGCCACCGACCGCGCAGTACGATTCCTCGGGACAATTACAGAGACCATTGCAACTCCTTTGCAATACGAATCGAGAAGTAGACGGCATCACCGGATGAACGTCTGCCAAAGAATGGATAAGATTGTAGGCGGACTGCTTGCTCTTACTGCCTGTTGTTGCACTGTGCCAATCGGAAGATTTCGAACCTTTCTTTGGCCTGCCAGCGGTGATTCCTGTGTAGACACATTGCCGACCAGTCCGGAAGCATCGGTTGCAAACAGGTCCGTGTCGATCGCATTTTTTGCGGAGCTGCCGACACGCAAAGCACGAAGTTCTCTGAAGAGATCCTTCTGATTCAGCAGCAACACTGTCCATCCTTGTTTGACCATGAACTTTACAAAGCAGAAAGAAGGTATGACAAGAAGAACATTCGTTTTTTCATCTTCACCAAGCTTTTTTGAAGCAGTTCGAGAGACCGTGGCGAGTGTCACCGAATCGGTACGTCACGAGACCCCTTTTATTCTGCAGACTCCTGCGGAACGCAGCGTTCACGGGTTTAACAAAGATAGAAAACGCCGCGTTGTCAGATTCGGAAAATGGAAGTTTCCGACAATTTTATTGCGAACAAACCGGAGTTTACAAGAACGCACGGGCAGATTCCTCGTCCCACCTGATCGCACACATCAATCTCCGAGCCGGATGCTCCACAGATGTCAAAACACATGCACTGATCCTGAACGCATGAAACTGTGCATCTGGCTGCGGAAAAAATTAAAATCTCTGTCGTCCTGCGTGCATTTGTTGCAAGTCGTCGCTACATTTCGTTCGCGGTTTCACGTTGTCAACAACCATACTGCAACAGAGAACTGCAGTTCTTGAAGCTGCTCCCACTGGGCTGTGCATCTTACATCACTCGATTTCAGATTGTAGGTCTGGAATGTCCGAGCCGAAACAATTTGAACTGCATTGCATGAAACAAACAGAATGTTTCAAATAAATACTTGCCGCTCCGACTTTCGACGGTTCGATGGTGTTTACACAACAGTCTCAATGATTCGTCGTGCGATATGCCACGGGCGCTCCATGTTCCAGCGAATGTTACTTATTGTTGCTCGCTTGATAGGACAGAAACAGAGACAAAAGAGAGTCGATTTCCCAAAATTGGGCCAGGAACCTCGGAGTGAGACTGAAATCATTCGGAGTATCATCTGACCACATAGATGTCTGTTTGTTGTTGTCGCAAACTGCGTCGACGGTCGACGCAGTTGATTCGACGCTGCCACTTCGAACGGTTCCACTGAATGAATAGCTGCTTTCCAAGTCTCGTATCCCGCAATAAGCCCAGTCCACAGAAGGATGCTTTGGATTGAAAGTGAAGTTGTTAATGCTGGTTCTTTTTCCACAGACATTGAGACGTCTTTTCTTGGATAGAATGACGAAACTGGGAGAAAGTATCCGAAATAAGAGCTTTCGATTATACGAAGTACGGTCTCCTACTTTCGGTTTGCATATCGCCGTTCCGACAATACAAAACTGGAACAATTGTCGGCGTGCACCGTGAACAAAGGACGGCAACTTCCCCAGCGAAAATGGCACTGTTTCGCCACACCAATTCCCAGCATCAGTGTAGTGTAGTGAAGATGCATGCGTGCTTCTGGATTTGGTGAACAACAAACCGTCGTCAATCACCGACTGCGTCTTCACATCCAGTAACCATGTCTGCACCACGAGCTTGCCACTCTTCACAAGCTGAAGAAAGAGCGGACTGCATGGTTTGACAACAAACTCTATGCGGAAGGAGTATACTGCGGTTCGATACCAAGTCTGATCCTCAAGTCCCCACTCGTGGAAGGAGGTCCTTCCGGACCGCACACAGACTTTTATAACAAAATCGTTTGCGAACACTTCCTCTGGAGATGTATGTGTCCAATCAAAGCTTTCCGACATCACATGTGCGCGCTTCTTGCAGGAAATTCACTAAACTGCAATGTTAACAGTGTAGAGTAGAAGCAAAAAAGTAAGTCTCGGTTTCTTTGTGATTCGCCGTCGACACTTAAATCTGTGCGATGAAAATGAAAATGAAGACGATATGTGCATTATGTAAGGTCCATTTAAACACATCCACGACCACGTTGGAAGTTTTACGAATTGACCCCCGCAATCGATGCGGCTCGTTCAGCAGGATGTTGAAGCACTCGTCTGTCCAGTACCTGCAATCGCGTACAAGCGGTGGGAGCACGGTACAGTACCATTAGAACGTACAAGTCTTGTTCTGCTCGCCGCTCGCTGCGACTGCTCTTTTGTATTTCAACTGTTGCAGCAGACAGTAGCTTTTGAAGCTGAAGCGATGTCGGACAGCTTGAACGCTTATTTTTCAAATGCTCTTACGTATTTGTGGAAAACGCTGGCAGGAAATTCTCATAACCAGATTTCTCCGCGACTTTCATGCTCACCTCTCGGAGCCATTAGACACAAATACGCTGACAAATAATACCAAAAAGCATCCGCAAACAATAGACAAATGTAACAGCAGGTCCCGGGTTGTTGCTTTGTATTTATTTCAATAAGGTCATATGTACGTGACCCCCCTGCCACATTGCGCAATTCCTGTTGCATTTTCCGGCGCAACTCTTCGACGCTTGGACGCCACAGCAAGCGTCCGTGTCGTCCGTACCAGGTCGCATAGCACGTAGCAACTCCTCGAGGACATCGAAAAGGTCGTCAATGAACCCCATCGGCTCGCGAAAGCGAAGTCAGTGGTACAGCCAAGTACTAGAATTCTTGGTGAGAGAGATCATAGGCAGCAGCGCCAAAATCTTCTGGCACTTCTCTTTCGGGGCCGAGCAAGTACGTGACGGCGCTCTCGTGGCCCTTGAATAGTGAATTGACGCTCGAGAACTGGTACCACGGGCTGATGAGCTCACAAGTCTCGCGGCTCAGGTGGACGCCATCGATCTTCGGACACGCTTGCTCCAGACGGGCTGCGTAGTTCACAGAGAACCCGTAGATGTCATACAAATACCGGTTCTTTGAGATGACTCCGGACACCACAGGGCCAGTATGCACACCGCAGCGAACATGCATTCCAAATTCGTTGACGATCCGGATGACTTCCAAACAGAACTGCACTGCCGCAAGCGCGTCCTTGCGAACATCGAGGTCGCGTTCATGATGGGATCCGTACAAATTGGAGAAACGGAGGCCGGTGGCTCCAAACCAGCAGTCACCGATGATCTTCACCTTGAATACACAGAAAGAATCCGCAGCAATATCAAATCGCGTGTACAGATTATCCAGAAGAGACACGATTGCACCGGGGCCTTCCGCAATTCGATTCTGACAAATCGTCGAGAATCCGACAATGTCGACGAAGATGCACGAGACGTTGGTGTGAGCAAATGCGATGGGTCGTTCATTGCGCTTCAAGCGATCCACAATCGGAGCCGGCATCATGTTCAGCAACAAATCGGTCGACTTTTGCTTCTCGGCCTCCAGTAAGGCGCGATTCGTCAGTTCCTTCGAAATATCTCGGATATAGACGTCATAAATAATGCGACCGCGCCGATGCAGTTCAGCGCCATTGGAAACGACGGTCACTGCACACGGGAACACACCGGGCTCCTTCGACTTGCCCGTCCTCTCTGATGACGAACTCTCGCCCAAAGATAAATTGGTAGATGAGCTCGAGCGATTTCGCGAACCACGCTGACCATGCAGCCGGAACTCTCGCGAGCCAGTATATGCCTCTGAAGGGTCTGTTTGCGACAGGAACCTATCAAAGTCCACGAAGGCGTCGTCACGAATGAAAAAGTCTTCCAGCGGCGAGCCCAAGACATCGAATTCGGTGTGGCGAAACATGCGCAAGAACTTCATATTGGAATCCCGAACAACAAAGCGTACATCTGCTTTTGTTTTTGTGTTGTGCACACCAACTATCTGGCAAAAAGCAGCGGGCATGGTGCGAATGCTCCATTTTGGACCAGTCAGCATCGGAAAATGCGAAATGTACTTGAAATCGGCCTTTGGATCAGATTTTCCACTAAATGTCACACCGGATTTTGTTTCTGATCTTGATTGCACCTCGTCCTCTTCAGAAGAATACTGCGACGCGCTCGAGGACATGGATTCCCGCGTCTTCTTTGTTCTCAACGCTTTGCTACTGACCAGAGTTCCCGACGACATGAACGAGACCTCTCGGGGATTCGAATACAGTGTATCGAGCGAAAGCGAGCACAATATTTTTCGCATCTGCAATTCACGGCGCTCCAAGTGCCGAAGTGCATTGTGGAAACAAAACAAATAAATGAGCAGAAATCCAATAAACGACACAGCAAAGAACACATTCACAACCGTCACATACGCGTCGCTTCGGTTGCTGTAGTACGAAACAAGGAGACGATATACAGTATCCATCTTTTCGGGTATGATCGAAAAGAGCAATGGCTGGAGACGGCTCTTGTACACGGTCCACAATACAGACTCGTCGACGCCCGTCGTGATCATACTGACGACGTCGTCGTACACGGTGGAGACATCTGCAGCGAGAGAACGGGCAGCGTTGTCTGGAAAATAAACAGGATACAAGGATGCAGAGCGAGGAGTGAAGAGGGCATCGCGAATTTCGTCAGAATAGCCCGGGATTCCATCGGTGTGCGATCCGTCACCGCTTACCAAATTTGCCCAGTTCTGAAGAGCCTGTGATGAAAGCTGTTGAGAAGTCAGAATATACAGAGGAGCCAACAACGATTCAGGAAACTGAGGAAAGCCAATCTTTAGCACCGTCGGATACGAGATTGGAAACAGTTCAATGGCCGATCCGACAGCTCGCGAAAAGAGGCCCTGTATAGACGTGATGTACTCCAGTTCATAAATGGCCTTGCGAGTGTCTGATACATTCAAGAACAACACGAGTGTGAATACTTGACAATACAACATGATTATCAACATTGCAGATCCTATCAACAGCCCAGCGTAGAGATACCGGTGCGTGCCCAATTTAGTCGCAACAACTGATGCTGACAGAGCGGAAAGATGGGACTCCGCAGCATGCACGAAATTAGGATCTGTTTCATCTAGTTTTTTGATTCGCAAAGTGTTGGTATGCAGACGAATCCCTTCCGTTGACCCTTTTCGTCGGCTTCCACTGTTGATGTCTTCAGTGGATAGATCCCTCACGATGCGGGCATGCTCCTCGCTGAGTGCGTACTTGTCGAAATCCAAATTGAGAAACATCATCCTCTTTTGGTCATTATACGTCTTCACCAAGAACGGAATGATGATGAACACCAAGCATGCAAACGTAATGCAAAATGCACACAACGAGCACGTGAGCACAATGTCGAAAAGGCCGTCGACGTAACTCTCGGTCTCTTTTTGATAATGCGGAACGGAACTTTGTGCAGCGTTCCACGCAGTGACTAGACTGTTAAACCAGCCTGACAGCAACGACTCCACGCAGATGTTTCGCAAGTTGGAAAGGGGATATGAAGTATTCGCATAATACTGCGACCCAAACATAGCCGGATCTTGTGAGCACTCCACAACCTGTTGCAGTACTGGTTCATATGCTCGAAGAACACTGGACATTGTGATCGTAGAGAACACATGTGCATAGTTACTGGAAATGGTGATATTCTGCACACTTCTGTTCGACGGAGAAAACGGAATTTCCACAAAGAAGGACATGTCGGTTGCAACATCATTTCTCCAATAATTGTTGACAGATACTGCGTGTTCCTCGTCAAGCACAACTTTGAGCAATCCACGGTACGCAGAAAGGAGTCCAGGAATCGTCAGTTGGATAAATTCAATCTCTGTTGAAGACAGGAAGAATGGGAGCCCCAAAGATCGATACATGAGCGCAAGCATTCCAATAGGACGCCGAAGACGGGAAGCTGCTTCCAGTGGCAGTGTTGCTGCATCTGCATCGCTGTTTTGCGAAACGCTGTGGTCCGAAATGGAATCACCAATAAATTGTGTCGTGACCGGAGAACGTATTATAACCCGAGATATTGCAAACAATGCAATAACCAAGGCGATGGACACAAACAATGTAACCAGTATCGCCATACGCATTCCCCAAATTGTCGATGAATTCCGGTTCATGACAGCGGACCGCAAACCTTTCAGTCGTCTCGACTCAGAAGAGCCACCGGACGAGTTGTTCACTGATTCCGAAGAGCCTGTCGGATCTACGCTCTCGTCGTCGCCTCGTGTTTCTGGCGAGGATGGATTCGGGGATCTCCCTTGTGGATCGGCAGCGAGAGCGCCTGCATTCGACCGACCTTGACTCGGCGCAGAAGAAACGCCTCGCGATGGAAGAGAACCATTGTTATGCGGAACAGGAGCTTCAATAGTGACGTTGGACGGCCGGCACGGTCTACCAGCATTGAATTGTCTACTGCCTCCTCGGGACAGACGAGCAAGATGGTCTTCGAGCGTATCCGCTTGAATGAGCAACCTTGCGGCGACCTCCGTATTATGCTCAACGTCATCCAACCATCGTGCGCGGCAGCGCAACATCTCCGGTGTCACCATTGGAATGCGCTGCAGTCGCTGAATGATCACAGACCCCTTGTTCTCCAGGGACTCGATGTACGCCAGGATGCCCCATAATCGAGACAAATCAAACGAGTCCTCCCAGGCGTGCTTCGTCCACTTGTGAAAGAAGCCGTGTTTTGATAGAAACATCTTTGTTCGCCACTCCACCTCGGAGTGGGATGTGGTGTTCATGATCTCTTTCCAGAATATGGCGATACCTGCAATGATGTCGCGACGAATGCGATCGAGCGCATTGATCTCGGTGCGGATGTGGTGCAGGCCGACGCTGCCATCGGGGCCGACTACTTCCATTGTCGAACGCAAGAGCGTAAGACCATGGAAAAACTCAAAGGTTGTAGACGTGGACCAGAGAGACGTCACCTTTTGCATGAAGGCAAGTCTCACTATGGCTGATGGTAGATTCCAGGCGAAAGCACGACCAACAGAAAGGCTCAGCGAATGCCGCATCATACAATACTGACCTGCTAAGAAAGATGACAGCGGGAAGATATCGAGAGCAGCGTCGAATAACTGCAAAACCTCTTGAGCTTGATCGGATGACACAGTGACCATCTGCGATCGTATGCAAAACGGGAATGAGTGATTCTTGGATAAGTGCAATCTGCTGCGGACCATGTTTCGCAAGATCAGATGGCAGACCAAAGCATTTGGAGCCTGTGACAACGCATACAGGTCGCGTTCAAATACACCAGACTCTGAAACTGGAGCGGCCAGTCCCGTTTGTTTGTTCGTGAAGGGGATATGGCGACGACAGCACACGGCCGTAAGAGCCCATAGGAGAAAGAAACAGCACACCGCCACGGGAACAATAATCGCAGCAGAGCGGGTGGAAGAAGCCTCCATGCCATTCATTAAGAAGATAACAACAAAGGGGTATATTGCGAGAAGGTTGCCTTCCTGCGTGTTCCACGGAAGCACGTACAACCCCGCACCAAGGATGAGCACGCAAATCACAGAAGAAGTGATGTAAAAGATGATCCTTTGCCCGACGGCTATGGACAAGAAATCAAGGAGGAAAATCAGACCTTCAAGCAAGAATAGCGCAAATGGAAAGTATCCGGCAGACACGGACTGGATAGCGAAGCTCAGAGGCGCGGTTAGGGTGCAGAAAAGCGACATGTACAACCCATACGTGAAGAACGTCCAACCGATGTGCACAAACAAAATGACGCATTCCGGACTTCCAATCCACGAGGAGGCGACATCATTTGCATCCAAGGCATACGCTCTGAGCATCAGATACTGAATGGGCATTGTGGACAATATGCACCAAGACAGCCAGCGCACCACATGATCTTGCAGAGACGTTCCAGAGTCCCCTTGCGCAAGTCGCGCATAGACAACGAAGAACAAGAACAGGGAAATGAAGGAGACGACAAATAATACCCAAGTTATTGCAGTCGCCGCACTGGACCCCCTCATGGATGTCCGCATGTCGTCACGAAAAAACCAAGAAAAGCCAAATACACTCATTGACAGCGACCACAACAAATGCGCAGTTGCGGGTTGCCACAGATACTGTTTTAAAAGAGATCCTGTCGCAAACACATTCACAAAGTTTGCACTGAGTAGTGAAAAGGTGGCCTTCGAGGAATTGACGTCTTCCCCATCGCTGTCATCGCCAGCTGCTGACAGTGGCATTGACGATCCAGTACAATATCCAATTTAAAGGGCAGGTGGGTGGGTTCTTACCGCTGCACTGTGGTATGCGCTATATTGATAAGAAGAATTGCAGAATTTACATAGAATGCGGAATGGACAGGGAGTCAGCGCAGGGCGGAAGAAAATGAAGAGACCCAAGATACGGAAAAGACGGGAAAAAACACAACAGCGGGAATTTCGGGCTTTGTCTTCCGAAAATGCGAACCGGAGCGACCAGCAAACTGGCTTGAACATCTGATCAGATTCATACCAGGATCTGCGAGGACGACTGGATGTGCAGGGACGATCCAAAACTTTGAGGCCGACTTGACAATGGCTCTCATCCGCATCCAGATGTGGGACATCGCGATGCAACAAAACTCTCCTTGTTGGACGTTCATAAGAATCCCAACAGTTAAGCCAAAGTCCACACAAACTCCAAAATTATACGTGTCAAATGCTCGACTTTTTCCTCTCTTCTCCAAAATCTGCCAGTGTCTTCTGCTGGTAAATGAATCTAGAGGGAAAGTTCTCCAGTCTTCCGTTTCTGTGACTTTGCTCAGAACTTTGCTGCTGCGAGCACTTGCCCTGTGAGGGACGCTGCCTTTTACGCTGCAGTCACCTGCATTCAGAACGACGGGCGGATTTGAAAATACATCGGAAATGCAAAACGACTTGATTTTCCCCACCTGCTACATCCTCTGTGCGAAGAGAGAGAGAGAGAGAGAGAAATGGCAGCCGGCGTCCGCTACCTGGAATGCACCGGTGGTAGCAGCGCGTGATGTCCTCCGAAGGAGTAGAGTATTGTCAACACTCCGCCGATTATGAGCAATGTAAAATGCAGTGTTCGCAACGATGAATACTGTTCCTTTGAGCGAAGCTTCCAGTGTCCATTTTGAGAGGTATCGCACCCAAGATGGTAACTCGAATCTTCCATTTCGTATCTTGCAAGTGCGCGGAGCTCGCTAGCGGAAAACAAAGCAGTCCGAGCTGCTCATTCATAGTCCGAACTCCCTGAAGTGTGGTTGGGCATCTGATCGTACCTTCGTTACTTCAATCGGAATTGCCTCCGCCATGCAGGATCTACAATCAGCCGAAGCTGACAGCTTCAACATTTTTGAGCACTTTCGCCTCCGTTGTTGACCTCAATGGGAATTCTGTGTCATCAAGCATATCCAGACGCTTGATCCTGCAGAACTGCCTCGTTTGGGTGGGCGCACAACCACTCGATTTTTTGTATCTTCCACAAATGTTTTTCTTTTCCGAGTTCTGTGGCATGTTTTTCGTCTTTCTGTATTCTGCGATCTGCTGTTGACCAACATGACATCCAGTAGACGTGATGACAATGAGGAACAAGTATCTGCGGTGACTTTCGAAAATCCGTGGGATCTTATGGACAATGCGTCGATTGCGATTCATCTTGTTGATTCGTCGGGAATCATCCGCTATGCAAACAAGGCGGAATTGGCAATGCTTGGATATTCGAGAAACGAGTACATCGGAAAGCACATTTCCGACTTCCATGCCGATTCGCATACGATTTGTGATATTATGCAGAAGTTAAGTCGGTTCGAAACGCTGCACAACTATCGCGCACGCTTGCTTTGCAAGGATGGGTCGGTAAGATGGGGTTCCATCGAGTCTAGCGTGTATTGCACAGCGGATGGGAGGTTCTGTCACACCCGTTGTTTTACGAGGGATGTCACAGACTTGATTGCTGCGCAGGAGCGTATGAAACTGCAGGAGATTGAATTATTAGAACAAGAAGCCCGCAGGAACTCTGCAGAGCAGCTTTCTTCGCAATGTTCTGCTTTTTTGCGTACTGTTGTGCACGAGTGGAAGAATCCGCTCGCGGGTGTCCTTGGTGCCATCCAGCTTATCGAAGATGACTTGGAGGAATGTGCGCGATCTTTTGGTAGTACTGACGGGGCAAGCCTTCAATCGCTGCGCTCAACGATTCAAAAGTCAATTGACTGTATTCGGTTTTCTGTGGATCAGCAGCAGAGGGTTTCGGAGGATGTTTTGTCATGGTCGCGAATGCGATCGAACAAACTCGAGATTGTTCAGTGCCCGCTTGATTTGATGGGACTCTTGAAACAGCTTCGTTTGTTCTTTGAATGTGAAACACGTCTGCGATTTCTGCAGTCGAACAAAGTCAGGTTTTTTGCAAATGTCTCTGATGACACGATGGAGGCGTTGCACATCATTACCCAACAGTTTCATATTTTAGGCGATGAACGTCGGCTGCAGCAGGTTTTGATGAACCTCGTTCAAAATGCATTGAAGTTTACGACATCTGGATCGGTCATCTTGGATTTCCATTTCTCGTACATCAGATTCGATTTTGCATGTAACCTTCCAAGTGTCCGATTCTGGGATTGGTCTCTCACAGGATGAAATTTCGCAACTTTTTGCGCCCTTTCAGCAAGCGTCGACTTCGGTGTTTCATCAATTTGGTGGGCATGGCCTTGGCCTGAGCATCTGTCGCGAACTGATTGAACACATGGGCGGCAGCATCCATGTGCGATCGGAAGCTGGAGCAGGGACGACTTTTGTCGTAGAAGTTCCGCTTTCGTTGCGAGTGCGAAGCCCAGATGTCATCGACCTCCCTACAGAGAATGGAAGCACAATGCCCACGAACCCAGTTTCCATTCCTCCCGCCGATGAAAAAATAT
Source organism: Andalucia godoyi (assembly GCA_009859145.1). Classification (NCBI taxonomy): domain Eukaryota; class Jakobea; order Jakobida; family Andaluciidae; genus Andalucia; species Andalucia godoyi. Next base: position 78,534 of record VRVR01000065.1, read on the forward strand.
GCCTTGACGTTCTCTGCGGACGATTCTCTTGTCATTCAACGAGTTTTGGGTCGGTACTTGCGCCACGTTCGCTTCATGCGGGTCGCGATGGATGGGCAACAGGCGGTGTCCGTTTTTGCAGAACGTCTTCAGCAATCGGGAGCGTCGTTTCATCTAATTCTACTCGACCTTGAAATGCCTGGATTGCGCGGCTTGGAGGTTGCACGACGCATTCGGTACATGGAACAACAAGCAACCGTCCAACCTAGCCGAATTGTCTTGATGACGGCGGGTCCGACTGATCAGTTTGATCCTCGCGACTTGGCTACTGTTGACGCAATTCTCCCGAAACCCGTCACGAAACGAGATATCGAATTGCAGAGCGGAGAATGTGTACGTACTTAACATGCTGCGTCTTCGAATCCAAGCTCAATGCACCACACATGACGGAGATGTTTAAGACAACACCCCGGATGCATCATTTCCTTCAATTATCCTGTTAAGAAGAAGATGGAGCAGACGGAAAAATGCCTTTTGGAACCATCAACCCGGGAATCATCCACGGATTTGTATCAGAAGGACTCTGCGGAATCGGGCAAATTACCGTTTGTCCATCAAGCGAATCTGAAGTTTGATGCACGGTACGTAACGGCCATTGCACAGAATATCGATCGGGAGTCTGTGTACATCCATTCATCGAATTCAATGCAGACATTGCGAGATCATCCGTTGAAGTAAACTTCCAAAGCTCGCCGCTGTCGCTTCTCATGGAGGCAAGGTTTTGCGGAACCGAAATCTGGTGATCAGCAGTACTGCGCAAGTCAGGGGGCACGTCTCTGTGACACTTGGCTTCCAATGTGGGTGGCAGCTCATCTCTCATTCTCGCCGCCTGAAGGTGAGAGGCTTCAGTCGCTTGCAATAGCGCGTTATGCTGTTGTGAAGAGTGCGCATTCACAGACCGTGATGCAATCGAAGCTGTGCAGCAATGAAATTCCTCTTCGTCGTCGAAGATGTCACCGTCCATATCGGTGCAGGAGACGGCAAACTGCGGATTCGTTCCCATATTCCGTCTGTTTGCTGTCGAACAAGAAGAGAATGTGTTGGAAGCCGCATGATGGACATCGGAAGACGGACGAGAATCACTTTCTTGGTCAACGCACATGAACCGACAGGGCGCATCATGGATATCATTGTTGGGTGCGGTGGGCGAAGGAAGATGATCCTCTCTTGGAAGGTGAATACCAGAACTCAACAAGCGAGCACACGTTTCATGCGATATTGACCTTGCTGGATCCGAGACAGTAAAGTTTCTATCCGTTAAAGCCGTCGAATACGGAGAAATAGACCATTGTCGAGAGCGAAATGGTCCGGTGCGTATCTGTTTCTCGGCACGTATACCGCTGTATGATTTGTAGTCGTCATTTTTGATGCATTCATGTTCGTCGGTTGCAGCGGCAAAATAACGATTGAAAACACTCTGTGGATCCGCAGAACAATACTCATGGAGAGTGGAGCCATGATAGGGTTCACTAATGACGATCAATGCAACTTCACAACCGCACAAGAGAGAAAGTTCCATGGCTTTCTTGAAGAGACCAGCCTTTCGTTTGTGAAACGTGGCGTGACGGGTCCGTTCGTCCCCTAAGTAAGAAATCGAAATCTTTCTTCTGCCCATTACGTCAAAGGGTGAAGCATCTGTATCTTGAGTTCGTGAGGTGGACTGGAGTTAACGACAAACACAGTGAGCACGACACTGTGGAGAGGAAACAACTGCGATGTTTTTTTGTGTCGACAGTAGAATATTTCTCGAGATTCTGTTGAAGGACTCAAAAAGGCCAAAAATAGAATTGATGGGGGCTCGTTCCGCATCAATTGATACTGTTTGTTGTCGAAGGCATTTTTCCAATATGTTTGCACAGAATCCGACTTTGTTCATCGACCCATGTTTTCCGGTTTCACAGATCATTTCCAACCCACAGAATGTCTTTTTCTCCTAATTTTAAAACAAAGTGATGGAGATTTCCAACGCGGATGTCTGTGGATTTTGTTCCACCTCGTCGTCCTCGATCAACTCGGCGAATCAATCTGTTCCTTATCGGCGTGGGCACATTTTGATCATTGCGAACGATCGGGATGACCAGCGGGACGTCTTGCGATTACTAAATGAACTTGGTTATTCCCGCGAACACCATGTGATTCTTTCGAAAAATGGAGAAGACGCATTGTCCAAGCTCCGCTCGGAACACTTGCCGTTTGCCTTTGATGTGGTTTTGTTGGATTGTCCGATACTCGCCATAATGGACGGTTTCAACATTGTTCAGGAGATTCGTGACTACGAAAAGCGAACTGCTCCTTTTCCTGGCATGATGGGGGCTGATTCAGCTGTTTATGTACCCATCATTGCGATGATTCCTGCTGATTTGAGCGGCGGGCGGGAAGTGTTTTCCTTTGCTGGATGCAGTGACGTCCTGCGAAAACCCGTTGTCCCAAAGACATTATCAGCATTGATCAAAGCATACGATACGCCCATACGCGTTGCGATTGCTGAATATACTAAGATAGAAATCCTTGGTGGTGACGCGGACGCATTTGGAGAGATTGTAGAATCTTTTCTCGCGAACACACCCTCGCTGATGACTTCATTCAAGAAATCTATCCAAAATTCTGACGTTTGTTGGGATTCTGTGATTCCTGCTGTCCATATGCTGGGTGAGTGTACCCTGTACGTCGGTGCTTGTCGTCTGTATGGTCTTTGCTCACGGTTTTCCTTCATGATGCGAGAACTGCATCCTCCTTCTTGTTCAGAGAAATTGTCGCCAACAGCAATAAGGTTGTGTTTTGAGATTGCTGCAGAGTACGATCTTGTCCTTCAAGATGTGTTGCGCTTTATTTGATTGCAAGATCGTTCTGGCACGGGGACAGCCGAGCAGTATCTTGGCTGCTTGCAATTCTGCCACACCAGGCTTGCCTTCGATTTCTGACACTTACCAAGAGGAGAGCATGTGGGATCGTTTCAAAATGCTGCTGCGTCGAGACTGATGTCTGGACGGACGACAAGAAAATCTCGGTACCTGAATTGCGAGGACATCCAAAATCCCACCGAAATTTAATAAATATGGTTCATTCGAACTTTTGTTTCAGGAAGTTCTCTAACAACGAATTGTGAACTAATTCCGTGGCATGCAGTCTGTCTAACACAATTCGCTAATAAACTGTTAAGAAATTGGAACAGTGCATGCGATGGACAACATCATTCAGCGTTCCACCGTCGGTGCCATTCTATTTCTCAACGAAACGTAACCTGTTGCTGATCCTGTTTGGTGCTGCGACAAAGAGGGGTTCAATCCGGCATTGGAAAGGTGGCAGTTTCCGATCCTGCTTCGCGTGGTCGCCTCGGTCTTTAAATGGTTCCAGTGGAGAAACAAACCCTTCGGGGATTGGAAACAATTATGGAAGTTGTCGAAGAGGCCTTGGATAGGAAATGCGTGCCACCAAAACCACTCGACTGCGGGGTTACCATGTCGATAATGGATTGTCGAACCTCCAGCTTGGAATGCGGCCAACATCTACCGGTAACAGCGAAATTGTAGCGCACTATGCTGTTGATCATTGTCCAAAGTTGCACAGCATCCAGACGCCACTCTTCTTACGATAATCCGTGAAGCCGACATCACCTCTTCTTCTTTTGTATCTGTGATTTGAGAATCAGACAACAAAAAACGCGCGTTGCAGAACTCGTTCATTTACTCATGTGCAATGCGAACAAGACGCTTTATGTTCGTGTCTATTCCGGCCACTGGCACTCTGGAGCATCCAGAATTCCGGAAGCGTTCGCCCGGCAGATTGGCAGACTTGTATCACTTATCGAAGCTGCTGTTGACGAAGGCTCCATTTGTGATAAGAACAAGGAATATGTCTTGGTATACAACGTCCAGCTTGCTGCGGAGAACTGCGGAGTGTCCGTGAACATGCTGATTCGCCAGAACTGCTCCATTCAAGAAACAACGGATCTCAGGGGCCGTCCAGCACATCTTTTTGTGGACGTCGATTCTGGCATAGTTCGAAATAGCACTTCGGCACTCATTGCTGCCGGACTCATGAATCCGTACGATCAAAATGGATGATGGATGTGGCTACCTTCCAGCTGCGGAGTACGGTTCCTTTCGAGGATTCGAGCCCACTACGTCGTTCCTGGCGTTTGAATCCGATCAGCCGATGCAATTACCAACCATATGGCACACTCCGCACGGTCCAGAAGGCGAACTGAAGGGCAACAGTCATTTAACAGCTTGTACGACGCTTGGGGACGCTTTCACGCGTCTTTTGGATTCGAATGCGATGACAAGAGTGTTGCTGGAAACTTCCGGTCCACCTGCCACGTATCTGGGGAGAAAATCGTTGTGTAGTGCCCGGATTATCAAATTCGTATCTCTGACCACAAGGAGTCAAAATGCAACGATCTACGCTTCCAGCGCCGCAGCAAATGAACAGGACGACAGAATTGTCCTAGAAGAGGCAGCAGTCATGCATGAAGCCTTTCCTGATATCATGTTAGTACGAAGTCCGAAAGTACGTCGATTTTCCGTGGCTTGATTTAAGATTTGAACTAACACAGAGGATTGGATTGGAGCGCAACACTCGTTTCGTACCACAGGTCGTCACGCAGACAGATCTTCAGTGAATATCTCATGTTCAGACTTCAGAATCCCCATCCAGTATTCCATAGTTGGGTATAATTCCAGCTTTCATCAGTCGTTGGCAACAACTACGCACACTTAGAAACCAGGACCATTTGACACGTGAGCATTAAGTGTCTGCGATCACAAAATAGCAGATCGGAGGTAACTGTTGGTAAACAAGTGGCCAAAACAGGGAAAAGAAACCTTTCCGAGGTTTAATCCCTTGGACAATTTATCTGCGGACAGCAGCTTTTCACAATTTGTGTTTCAGTTGTTTGACAAATCCCTTACGTCATTTTCCGGCGCATGGCACATGGCGTGACAGAAGAAGTGCACAATCTGGCGGCAACGATGTATATCAAGCTGTTGGGAATTCATAAAAACCACAAATGAACATCTTTCTCACATATAACTTTTGCAAGCGTTTCGCCAAACAAAACGAGGTCTTAGCTGATACAGGTCGCCATTCATATTCTGCAAAACGGGGAAAGGAAACCGCAGTCGATGGTCGCTGATGTCGTTGAATCCTGTCAATTGTTGAATCGTAGGCGAGATGACAGTAGGAAACATTGTCGAGAACGACGGCAATTGCATCGTTTTCGGCTTGCCATCGAGCGAGAAACTGGGTGTGGGAACTGCAGAAAACAGGAGAGAAGGAGACTGAATGTTAGGATCAATTGGCTTTTTCTGCACTGGAAGCACATGGGGCTTCGATACAATTGGAGTAGCCGGCTCTTCTCCAACTTTCGGCGATCGACGAGCGCCATACCTGTATTCGCAGACCTTGCCCGTCTCCAGGCAGCGAGAACAGGGCGGACCGACACGATCGCATGTCCGGTGAGCAATCTTGCATTTTAAACAAGCGTATTGCTGGAGTTGTCGTTGCGGATCTGGCAGATCACTCTTTTCTGCACAAACTAAAGAATGCAAACCATACCGCTCCGAATTGTGCTGCATCACCGCCAAAAGAATCTAAATTTTGAAAGTCAGTTGAAGTGAAGGCTGGCATCAGCCATCAATAATAATAGGTGAAGCTTGTGACAGTACAAAGAAGAGGTTTTAATACTTTAGTCCCAGCCGACTGGCGAAGAACAAAAAAGAAGGAGAAAAAGAAGTCAAGAATAATGGATGGTGGACAAAAATAAAGGATTATCAAAAAATGCAACGAAGTGGCTGACAGCTTCTGGAAATAACTCGGGCTGGACATTCCTTTTCGACAGTCACTGCCCTTTTGAGCACCATCTCCCCAAGTCGCAAAATAAAATCCAAAACGAGTTTTTGCAGTATGAGCAGAAGACCAAAATAAACGGTCCCCGCTCAAGGAACCCGTTTTTTTGCAGCAGACCACATTCTCGCCTCCGTCGTGTTTTCAGGCGACTCCTGCTCGCAACACTATTATATTGACTAAGGTCGTGTGGAGCTCTTCGGAGACCGTAAGGATGGAGCCCATTTGTCGATCATCGCAATCAGGTCTCTCTTGCTGACAGGTTTGAGCAAACAGTCGGAAAACATGGTCTTCTGCAAAAAAGATTCTAATCTACCATCAGAGTTTGAACTTGCATCATCCGGATCTTTGTCGAGAATGCGGTTTGCTGTACAACCTATAATGGGCAGATCCGTAAATCCTGCTCTCCGCAACTCCCTGCATGCTTGCACTCCATCCTTGACCGGCATGATCATGTCCATGAGCACAGCGTCGAACATTCGTGCTCTGCACGATTCGCTCGCCTTTCGGGTTCTCTCAACTTGCGCAGCTCTCCGCAAAATGGCCTCAATTCCATCTTGTCCGTCGACTGCAATCTGCACTTTGAAGCCCGCTCTCTGCAAAAGAAGACTCATCACCTTCCGAACAACGGTGTCATCGTCAACGACCAGAATTTCACGCCCTTCATGCTCAAACTCCGAGCACGAAGAAGAACCGGACGATGAAGTGCTGGAATGACAAGCACTTAAAGTTGCCGAACTGGGCTTGTCCACACATTTCGAAGTTGACTGGGCGTTCTCGGATGGGGCAACGATACTGCTCCAAAGCGTGTCGAAGATGAGTTCCAGTCTCACTGGCTTGCGCAAGAACTTTGGGGGTGAAAACTGAAATTGGCATTTGGAAGCCAGCATTTCTAGAAGCTTCTGTGTTTTCAAGTCGAGCATAATCTCATCTTCATGCGCACGAGAAACCAAAATGGAGAGTACCACGGGGAAAGACGAGGCCAAGGAAGATTTGGATAACCGCCTGAGTTCTTGCAATCCAGCACACAGTGATACAAAGCCTGCATCGTCATCCACATCAATCCACAAAAGAACACACGATTTCTCAGAAGGGGAATCCTGTAAGCTCTTAACGAAGGATGACACCTCCAAAAGGGATCCCGAAGTAAATAGCTCATACTGCCAAGGACGAGACAGGGCAGTTGAAAATTCGCTGCTAATCATTTCTACTATGTCTCGGATTCCAGGCGCCATTTCATTCGTCCGTCCCACCATACACACATGCAACGTCTCGAGTTCGCGATGCATGGCTAAATGCGAACGCACCTGATGCAGTCTTGCGACAAGCGCACTCTGTGAATCCGGTTGAATCCGGAATGGAATGCGAACATAGAACGTAGACCCGGTGCCTCGTCCGCGTGACGACGCACCATACTGTCCATTCATGGACTGTACAAGAGATGAACAAATGGACAGCCCCAGTCCCGTTCCAACATGCTGTTGTGCGAATCCATCTGAAGGACCACCCAGCTGTGAAAACGGACGCCACAACAGATTTGCTTCATGATCATCGAAGCCCATTCCCGTGTCGGTCACTTGTAGTTCCACAATCACAGTGTCAAAAGCGGATGCGTCTGCTTCCGAAAGATTGACATAAAACGACTCGGATTCTCCCGCTTTCATAGAAAAGCTCTCTGAATTTTCAAATTTTCCAATGCCAATTTTCAGGTGAATTGACCCGGAAACGGGAGTGAACTTCACTGCATTTGACAGCAGGTTCAGAATGATTTGTTTGGTTCTTCTCGAGTCGCCGACCACTAGGCTGCGCAGGTTTGGATCACACACGACGGACAATTCAATCTTCTTGGAATTCATCTGCAGTGCCATCAGATCCACGCATTCTTCTGCAGCCAACAGCATGTCAAAGGGCTGGTGCTCCAGGACGAACTTCCCCATTTCAATTCTACTCGAATCCAGCACGTCGGCGATGAGTAACAGAAGGAAATCCGTTGCAGACGCAATGTATTCCACACACTCGCGCTGATAGCGCGAGAGAGTCTTGTCTTCTTTCAGGATTTGCGACATGGACAAGATTCCCTGAATTGGATTTCGCAGCTCATGCGACAGCGTGTGCACAATCATCGACTTCATCTTGTTGGCAGCCTCGGACTTGAGAGCTTGAACTTCCGCAACCTGGCGACGATTCGCTTCCGAGACGTCACGAAACACAACGATACACAGAGGAGACTCTGCTATGGGATCAAATGTTTTGGACAAATTCATCGAAAACTGAATGTCAGGATGCTCTTGCATAGTGACAACTTTGTTTTCCTCTTCGATTTTTGCGATTGTTTCAACAAACAGTCGAATGCCATCGACTGAGTAATCCAGATGAGCGAACTGATTGAGCTTCTTAAACACATCGGCAATTCGTCGAACACCATGGATCTGTTCCCCAGAATCGGCGTCTCCATTCTCCAAGGTTAACGGTTCTGCAGAAATGCCAAAGAGCTGTTCTGCAATCGCGTTCGTTTCCACAAGTAGGCCGCTGTCCTCTCGGAACACGACCATCGGCTCCTTCACGGACCTCCAGATATATCGGAGTTGCTGTTCCGATTGGAACAATCGTTTTTCAATGAACATTCGATCCAGCGCATTCACAACGATCTCTGCAACAGAGATCATAAACGTTGAAAAATCTCCCAATGGCCGATGATCCGGGTGGAACAATAAGCCCAAGAAGAGTTGTTTTCCGCTTCTCTTGGCCAGCCGGACCATTTTCAGTTCCTGATTTTCTACAATCCTTTCGTCTAACACCCCCAAATCAATGTTTTCCATGAGGTGAAGAACTTCAGCCTGACGAATTCCGTAAGCAACATCGATTTCGGGTAGATTGCTCTTGGAAAATTCGATAAGAAAACCGATTTGGTCCTGAGTCAAACGAAGGGTATTCCTTGTTGATCTGGCACTTGTCGAATTCTTAGGTGCACCAATGGGATAGTGGTGAACACTAACGTCATATCCAGCGACCAGAAAAACCGTGCGGATTGCATTTGAATGGTCAGTCGACGAAATTCGAGGATGAGGACAGTATTTTCGAAGAGTCTCGGGAAACAGTGAAGAACCAAAAAGATGCAGGGCCTGGTTCATTAACGCCAACTTATCTGTCTCGAGAATGGCGATATTTCCGAGCTGGGCCAGTGCTTCCAACTGACTGTATCCCGCACGAAGCTCAGTTCGATCATTGTAGAGGTGTCGATCACTCGACAAACGTGTGCTTTGCAAAAGAAAGTGTCCACACACTTCGTACCATTCCTCGATCAATGGTCGCAGCAGGTACTTGACAAAAATGGTGGCGCGTTCCAGTTTCGCCATTCGAGATCGAGCATAAACGACTGATACGAGCGCGATCACATCGCCGGCCGCATCATCGAAGCACGGATACGCGAAGACTTCCTTCTCTGATCCGCTGATTTCACGTTCGCAATCGGTCTCTCTGGACAAACATTGTTGCAGTAGATCATTCACATCCTTCAATTCTGTACTTGGGGTCAGAAACTCGCCGGAAAGATCACATTTGAAATTGTGGAACGATTCAAACGGCTTGAGAGACACGGAAAACCCTGTGATTCCCGAGTCCGCAAGGAACGGTTTTGCGAGTGTGCTGCACAGCTCATCAAAAAGAACCATGTCAGACTGATCGAAGCGGGGCTGTGAAGTGGGATCCGCGGCAGTGGAGGAAGACATGAGGATGTCTTCGAACCGCCGCGAAAGACTGAGCCAAAACCCGGATTCGTACACCAAGGGAAGAAGCGTTCTGTAGAGATTCCGCACTGCCGAGTCTCGAAAAAAGAAGAAAAGGACAGACGAACTGGAAAAATCAACAAATGCCGATACCTGCTTCACCAACACGGAATCATCGGGACCGGGAAACGATGCCGACATCGAACCTGAAAAGTCAACAAACACAACAGCGGAATCCAGTTTACGCTCCTCTATACGCTTCGTTATAAGTTGAGGAATGTCCTGATTCGGCAACGATGCTCCAGAATTCTCGAACAGCCGCAGCCATTTCCTCTTCTTGAGCCGGTGCTTTGGCAGCCCCGTTTCTGCGCAGAAAACATCCGATACAGAAATGCAGTCCAGAGATGGCCATTTGCAAAAAAGGGATGCTATGGGCAGCCTCGAAACAAGTAACTTCATCGAACCCGGACTGTTAAAATGAACGACTGTCTGACACGATTGAATACAGAAAAACGAAGACCACGGAAGGTAGGAAGGAAGCACGCAGTTTTGTCGGGGGGTCAACCCTTTGCAAAAATCGGCTCTTCAGTTGTTGGAAGCTTCTGCCTCAGAGCATACGAATTGAACCTCCGATGAACAGAAGAAGCACAACACTCGTCACCAGCTGTCAAACCATCCCGATTTTGGTGTGACTGTTCCTACCAGGCGCCCCGACGAAGGAGACCTTTCCATTTCAGTTTTCGAATGTCGCAGTATGAGCGGACAACGGTTAAGCAGACGGAGCTGCCGTTTGGTGATTCGCGATTTCCACTGGAAGATTAACTCTGAATGAGGAATGTTTTGCCCGTGGAATACGCTTGACGGAGCAGATACATTGGCCTTGCTCAGCAGATCAGGTTTTATCGCTTCAAAGAAAAGAAACCGCAATAAGTGCTCCATCGCACATTCTTGGACACAACATGACCCAAGGGGAGGTTCTCTTCTCTCGGCAGGCAAATGTTTTGGGCAAGAATTTGTAACTTTCTCGACCGAAATGGTCCCGATTTGAGCATTATTCCGCATTTTGAGACTTGTGGAGCGCTGCATGAAGCGCGTTTGTAGAACCTTCACCTGCAATCCTCCACCACGCAATCAACGCCCAGCCTTCTCTCCGCGTCACTTGCCGTGGGAACTCCCCAGCATTTGAATCCTCGTGAATGAACGATTTTGCAGAGTCGCATTTCCCCGGTGCGGTGCTTCATTCTTTTCCGCCTACAATTTATTTTTTGTTCTCACAAGAAGAAAGTCCTGCTTTCTCACACAGATATCGATTCTTTTTTGAGTGCAACCCGAACTGTATAACAAGGAGAGAGAATGGAACCGCCCCGCACAGTGCGTCCCGACAGCGTTCATGTCTATGAAGGACTGAACAAAAAGCGTTTCCCGTACGCAGACGACTCTGTTCTCCTTGGCCGTGTGCGCAAGGACTGGGGTCGTACAGATCCCGTGTCGAGCCTTCCGCCGAAGCCGGAGAACCTTGCATATCCTCGATCACTGCTCATCCGCAGCGAGCTTCCGAACGGAATGCTGTCATATCACGTGCTGCCGGTATGGCTGATGATGATGCCCACATTTCTGAAGCAGCTCCCCCTTATCAGCGCCATCTGGACCGGGTTCATGTTCTTGACGATGCGCTTCCAGGATCGTGCGAACAGCAAAGTGAACATCGCCGAACAGACTCTGCAAGTTGCTGCGCTCTCTCTCTTCGCGCTCGCAACCGTGCTTGCGCTGTATGTCAAGGCGCAGTTCGACGGCCTGATGCGGTTCCGCTCGGTCGAGTTCATGGATGGTGCCGACTCGCTTCGCCGTGCGCTCATGACTGTGTTGATTGAGAACCGCAACACCCTCCGACTTCTCAAGCTCTCTTGGTTCCTTGGCATCACATGCATGTTTGCGTCGATGATTCTCTTCATGTGGAACCGTCTGGTCAAACTGGGCGACGGAGAAACGGATAACAATGGTCTTGCTGCCTGGATTGCATTGACTGCATTCTCTTCCGCAATCTGGATTGCAATGCTGGCGTCTGCCTCTCGTTTGATCAACAAGGGGACGTACATTCTCAGTTTGGACCGCAACGTCCTCCTCCACCATTAGTCATGTGACTGGCGTGCAGCTGCGTTTGCTTTTTTGGGAAAAAAAGTCATTCCCTCCTTTCTTTGTCGACCAGGTAGCTTGTGACTTGTAAACAATGCAATGATCCCGTTTCCTCGGGGGCGAATCCCATTAAAAAAAGCCATGGCGGATTCCAGAACGAGAGATGATGATATATAAATATATATATATATATATATATATATATATATATATATATTCTCTTCGTCTTCTTCCATGGCCGTTCCTGTCCTTTTTGTTTTTCGGAAAGTGTCTTGTCGATTCATCTAACATTCGTTTATAGCATTGTTCATGGACGCGATCCTTGCACTCGCGAATTCAAAGAAAGCTCGATTTGTCACCAGTTTAAGGGCTGCTCCACGAAGGATTCGCTCTCCCCATCCCGCATTTGTGGATGCGAGAGGTTCAACCACTTTCTTGATCCAGTCCGCTCCATGCACAGGGTCGACGGCTGCATGGACGTCATAAAATGGAATAGCATCCTGCGGTACGTTCAGTCGCTGCAGGGCCTTGACGATGGCCTTGCAGCGGATGCCTGCCTGCAGCTCAATCATTCCCAAAGCACCAATGAGTTCGGGTTGCAGCGATCGTCGACCCGCGAGCACAGGGCACAGCAGTTGTC
>VRVR01000065.1:94918-109603 GCA_009859145.1 Andalucia godoyi
GTACCCAGAACTCGTCATGCGCGGTGGTTGTCGTATTGATACCGCTATCCGCAGATTCCATGCCAGCATGCACAAGATCGGGGAATCGCGATGCATCCACAAAGGAAACAACCGGCTGGTTGTTGAAGACGAAATCCTGGATTCCCTCGTCCGTGTAGAACTTGGTGGCGAATCCAATCGTCGCGCGGTTGGTGTCCGCCGAGCCGCGGTGACTGAACACTGGAGAGAATCGCGTGAACACGGGTGTCTGTCTGCTGGGGTCAGTCAGGAACTTTGCTGCAGTGAATGCCTTCATAGAATCGTCGTACACCTCAAAGAATCCGTGCGCCGCGGAACCCTATCACAAAATTGAAATTGCAAACATGCAGAAAAAGACGCTGAATTAATCCACTATTCACTGTGCATGAAACAGAAACGGACAGTATCGCGCAGGAAGCAACAAAGAAGAGGGGAAAGCGGGGGGCGAGAAAAGGTTACATACTCTTGCGTGCACCACTCGTTCTGGAATCCGTTCGTGGTCGTTATGCATGATCTTCTGACGAAGAATGAAATCCTCCAACAACGTCGGTCCCCGAACGCCAGCCTTCAGGGAGTTTTCGTACTGATCCTGGGTCACTCGCACTCCAGTGTCAGTTGTCATGAACGCCTTTTCGCCCTTCGAATCGATATCCATTCTCAGTCGAGCGTCCCGATGTGCAGGGTGCAGCGGTGCTTTCCCCGCGGGTGCAGAAGTCGATCCTACATACGTGATCACCTTTTCCACGGTTTCCAGAGGGGTATGCGTGTTCATGTTGCTCAGAAACGTTTGGTGTCGAGATGCATGTTTTTCGTGCAAAAGAAAACTGTGCAACGAAAATGAAACGACTATTTATGCAAAACCACAGCATTTTGCAACTGGAAAGTGCAAAAGAGAAATTGCCGGTTGCACGGAACAGAACGATGGAAGGTTCGACTGTCGCAACGGATGGGTTGAAGTCGTGATGATTCGCGACAAGAATTTGTACTAGCTAAATTTTACAGAACATCAACCAGCAACTTGCTGGCGTGGAAAAACGCTGCGCTTCCATCCATCACATAGTGCATCTGGCATGCTTTCCAAGACGAGAGGCAGCACCTGCAACGCAGAGAGCAGGCTATCATTCAACGTTTCGAGACGCGAACACAGATATTTCTTGATGACGTTCCAATTGCTAAATTCCAGGACACGGGCTTCATGCTTTGTATCTTCTGTTCTAGGAGGAACCATTCTTGGAGTCTTAGCCTTCGTGCTGTACAAGAGACATCGCAGCGATCAAACTGTCCATGAGAATCCGCAGCCAGAACTTCCGGGAAAACCTACCACGCTTTCCACAAAAGCCCTCGAGTATGGTGGAATGATGCTCCAAAAGTTCCTTCCTCTTCAGAAGATCCACTTGCACGTGTGTGGACTGCACTGCGCTGCAGATGATGCAGCGGAGCAAGTCATTGCACACCATTACTGCACGCAGGTGAATGAAGGTCTGCGTCAGTGCATTATCTTTGATTCTGGAAGTATGGATGCGAAACTCATTGGCATTGAGTACATCATCTCAGAAAGGCTGTTCGCGACATTGCCACCCGCAGAGCAGCAGCTTTGGCATTCGCATTCTTACGAGGTCAGCTCTGGAATTCTCGTGGGGAATGATCTTCCGGAAACGGCCGAAACGGCAGTCATGTCCCGCCTCGCCAGCACCTACGGAAAGACCTTCCACACATGGCAGGTGCAGCGCGGAGACACGCTACCCCTGGGACTTCCTCGGTTAATGCAGAGCTTTACTGCAGATGGTCAAGTACAGCAAGAGCTGCTCGCTCAGAGAGATCTTGTTGAGTGTTACAGCACCGCAGACAAGCGCCGGTTTCGTGAAGGCGCGGGGTTTCCGCACCACATTCCGCATTCCGAAGCTGATGCTCTCTGGCATGGTCGTCGGCTGGAACTGCAGCTCATTTCCAAGAATGAGAGCAAGGTCTGAGTTGCCTGTTTATGCTCATTTGGTGCAAACTGTTGGATGGAAAAAAACTGTTTTTCTTCAAGACAAAGTATCGAATGAGAAAGTGCAGTGATATAAACGCCATGATACAGGCCTCTCTGGTGCATGGCGCAATGATGCAGATTAAATGTCTCATTTTTACATGACAAAAACACATATATCCATGCCTGCTGGAAGTTCTCCTGTTTTCTTTTCACACTTGTAAGAAAGGGAAGGCATGATATTTCTAGTGGGCCAGAGCATGCACTGGAACATAAATAGGAGGTTTCTGGTTCGGCGATCCAGCCGTTTTTCAGTGTGTGCACATGCGGAAGAAACCACGGTTTGCGACGTCCCACGAACGTCAATGCAATCCACTTGGGGACGTCGGAGCAACCAAGTTGGCAGTTTTTCCTTCAACAGCCCGGGAGTTCCGCTGTGCCTGTCAAGCACACTTCGACCAGTTCGACATCCGCACAACTTCCGCCCCTTTACCCCACCGCATTCAGCGATTAGGTGTAAAAAAGAAGAGCGCGAACCACTTGGAGGGCAAGTTGCGACACATCGCTGCCGTCACGACGGGAGTCGTCGCTAAATTCTCTTTGTTGTCTCCAGTTTGTCGCAATGGAACCAACAAGGCGCAACAATTGAACTGCAGTTGTATTCGAACAGACAACGAAATTGGTTCAAAAATATGGCTCCACAACAATTTCGAAATTCCTGCAACCTTCACACTTTCCTCACCCGTCTTCAAGAACAAACCCAGAAGAGCACTGAGCGTTATGAACCGCAACCAACAGCAAGATCAAGACAACTCCAACAGTGGAGGTGACCAGCGCGGCTTTGCATCCATGGATCCAGAGCAGCAGCGTTCCATCGCAAGCAAGGGCGGCTTGACTGCGCAGGCACACGCCCACGGCTATGACAACCCGGACGACTACCAGCAAGCCAAAGACAAGGGCGAGGTCGAATTCGCGAAAGGCGAGTCCCAGAACAAGGACTGAAAGAAGGGAGGTGGCATACTGTCCAAGCCGAGGCCTTGAAGGAATTGCGCGGTCACGCCAGTTGACATGGCTCATGTGCTGTATGTGACTGGACTTTCCAAATGGTAAACAATACTTCCTTTTGCAAGCATGACTTTGTGCAAACATGATCTTGATTTTTCGTTTGGAAAATCCCAGTGCCGGAAATGTTCCTGAATTGGAAATCGAAGATCGCCTGATTTGGACGATGGGCTTCCGATTTCCAAAAGCGAAAAAGACCTGGAAGAGAAGAACATTCAGTCGAGCGTCCAATGAGCGTCAGCAGCCTTCTTGAAGTCGGTGCAGACACTAAAACTGTCTGCCCTTCGTTATGTCCAAAATGCTCGCATGTGGGAGTGAATATACCGACTCCCTCCGAGCAGTTTTCGGATCCTTTGCCTGGAGCTCTGGCCGGAAGAGCAGTCCTGGAAAAACACTGCGGTTTGGGAAAGACTTTAGGTGCTTCGGCAGATCTGCGAAAAATGTTCTCTGTGGAAGGCGGCAATTTCCTGTCCCAGCAGGCAACCGCAGTAGCGTCCAACACTTCAGTGACACTTTCCTTTTTAAAATCATTTTTGTTCGATTTTTTGTCAAGGTGACAACAACGTCTTGGCGACGGCTTCGAAATGATGACCACCACTTTAGGATTTCAGTTATATGTCAGTGACCGCGAAAAGGTTGATTTGATTTCGCTTTCGGAGGACTTGCAGGTCCATGTTGTCGGAAATGTGTGACAGCTCGGGATGTGGCGTCCCTCTGGTTGGAGGACATTCATGCAGCGTCTTCCCTCCGATTGTAGCAGTTCATTCTTCTACACGCTGTCTGTCCAGATTCCCACCGATGGGCGCGATGTCATTGAATACAAGTTCGTCATTTTCGATATAGCCAGTGGCGTGCTTACTCGGAAAAAAGGACTTGACAGGAACAGAACCCGTATTCTGTCGGGTCTGGCAGCACGCAGCAAGCTTCATCTGGAAGAGTGGAATTCTCCAGATCTCCCCCTGCCGGTCCATGGCCCTCCAACCGGAAATTTTGAATACTAACCTTCATTATCGCTAATCTCAGTTCGACAGTTTTCATTGTGCAGTATGGATAAAGCGTCGGGTCGAGGAAGTATGTTGAGTCCCTGTCGATTTGGTTGAGAACTTGCGGTCATTTACTGTAGCACGAAAGGACACCAGGCATCTGCTTCGATGAATGGAACATGGACGACGCATGGCATTTCAAGTAGGGGAAGAGACGATGGCTTCTTTCAACCATCATTCTTTTTCTGCGACTCGCCCTTGTCCTGGATTCGAATGTTGCAATGTGTGATGGGCGCTTCTCCAGCAAACAAAGTGCCACCAAAGTTGTCAGAATATTCTCCTGCTCCCTTACATGGAACACTAAGAAAAGTTGGAGCAAGGGTCAACAAACCCGTCTCTGGGTCAGCAGTCAATTTGTCCGAATGCACTCGCATTGCAATTCTTCCTCGCTGCTCGGAATGTCAACGAGCGGTGATCAGATTGGTTGCTGAGGAACGTGAATGATTGGCCGACGAAACCACTTAACTGTTTCTGAACGTCCGTTCGTTTTCGTTCATGATCTAGCACAAAGGGAGAGTGGAGACACAGACAAAGTCGCCGTGCTGTCCTGCGTGCAAGAAGATGAGAACAGCACGACACGAAAGTACCAGCGCATTATCCACACTTGGAAACGGAGGAGAACACCGACAAGAAACCCCATGCATGAACTGAGAACCGGATCCCATGTTCAGTAGCCGAGGCAAAGCATGGAAAAAATAAACAAATATTCAGTTTCGACCCTTTTTTTGTGAACTGGTCTGGACCGTCTAATTTCAACGTCGGAGTTTAACAGACAGATTATTATATTGCCGCTCGAAATGACCGGCAGCGCCAACAATACATCACATTGCGTAGTAGGCAGTTCAATTTCAAAGCAGGAAAAACGCTGCTGAACATGACTGGTCTACATGTTGCTCATTTTTTTGGTCACGCCGTCATCGAAAGCTCCCCTAGTTCGTTTGTTTATATGTCAAGTGTTATGGAAAACTAGAGGCAAACATACACTTCTCGTCGTCTGATTCCAAAGATGGATAATACCCACGGCTTTTCTGCAGCAGACAACATGACATTGCACGATGTCAATGACAACGAACACCACCCATCATTGAGACAAGATGTAGAGACGGGACGGTTTCATGGCAGCACAAACCCATTACGAAAGGCAGGACTGGATGATCATGCCGGCCAACCGGCTGAAGTGCAGCAATCAAGTGCAGTCACACCGGATCAGCCACCGTTGCAAGAAATACTCGTTCCATCACATATTGAGAGAATGACGAAAGTCCTCAGTGCGGATGCTCTCGTCTCTTCGATTTCTGAACGGACTGCCGATGCAGGCGATGGTGCGGCGTCGTTACGGCATGTTAGCAATCTGCCCTTGTCGCAAATGCCGTGCACGGATCACAGTGGTTCAGGTTCGGCGTCCTACCCAATCGATCGAGAGTCTGGGAAATTTCAAAAATTGGAGTACGGGTTCCGGCTGACCATGGTCAATAGGACGGCCTATCCCGTCAGAGTGAACGTATTTGTCCGGGGAGGCGCAATGTCTCGGTGTCAAAACTGCGAATTTATAATTCTGCCGCAGGTGCCACTGTTGTTCGAACTGGATTCTGCCGTGAAACGCTGTTCCAGAATTGTTGCGTTGGTCGCTACTCAGGGATGGCAGCGTGCAAGTTGTACCGACTCGGATGTCTTGGATCGCGCACAGAGGTCGTCTTGTTTCGGTTGTGCTATGAGTGTGACGTCGTTCCTCAATGGCAATAGAAAGCTGGGAGCATCCACAAATGTTGAAGCCGCGGAGGCGCCTAGAATCCGCATGCGTTTGTACTCCTTAGGTGCATATTTCAACAGAAAACTATTTGAAGGCATCTCTGAGCAGCATGCTGATCGTGATAATGCTGTCCTAAATGCTGGTATCTGGGAAGCAATCGGAAATTCCAGTGAATAAATTGCGCTTTCTTTCCTTCTGGCACAATTGTGCACACTCTTCCCCTGACTGTAGAGCACATCTCCCGAGTTCCCCCGCAGTTTCTCTTGCTTCTTGCAGACATTCCTCTGTGTTCCTTTCTGTGTTACGCTTTGGCCAGATACAATTCACAATGCCGCGCCCAGCATGGTGGCGGCGATTCATCCTTGCATACACCGGACTGTCCGCTCTTTGTTTTTTCGCATTCTGCATGTTGTTCCCTCATCACCAAGGGTCTCTCGTATTTGTTTTCTTCGTCTTGACCTCACCTGTGATTCTTCTTGCGGGCACCCTGACATTTCTGTCTCTGCTGTTTGCCATGCGGATGAGTCGTTGGGTGGAGACCCATGGACCCCCGTGGGTTTCTGCATGGCTTGTCATCTTGGACAGCTATGAGTTTTGGGTGGCATATTTTGGAATCATGGCGTGCATGAGCTTGTGGATCATTGGATGGTTGGTGATTCCATACTTTGAGATGTTAGTGCGCAAAAGAAGACCAGAAAAGGTGCAGTGAAGGCATCGCTGCGTATGGATTACATGTCGCACCAATCAAGAGAGGTCATGCTCATGATGACTGCGCGCGGAAATGGCCGCAGTGTGATCGACACTAGGGATGTCTGACCCGCAAGACGATGGACAATGAAATGACTTGTCTTTACTTGCAAAGGAATGGTTCAGGCTTTACGACACTTTGGTGGCTGCAGGTGCGCCGCATCACATCCGTCTGTGATACGTACAGGAAGAGAGGTGCGTGTTCTTCAAAATTCCTTCTGCATCGACATTATCAGCCTGGCCCAGTGGGATTGTCTCGTTCGAGGGTTAGTTGGCGCCGGTCTCTCAACAATTTTTTCGAACAGAAACGAATGGTGTTCGAACAAATGAACCTGCCTGGCGTTTTATCAATTGACCCACTCAAGAAGCGGAGAAACATTGCGAAAGAAGATGCCCTTCCTTTTTTCCTCTGCGGGATCGCATAGCGTGCTGGCGTAGTTCTCGCCTCGATCGCAAGCGACTGTGACGATTGTCTTTCCAGGGCCCAAAAGTCGCGCAAGTTTCACTGCCCCCACAAGATTCATGCCCGACGAAGGTCCAAGAAACAGTCCTTCTTGCTCCGCTAGCAGCTGGTTCATCTGTGCCATTTCAGCATTGGAACAGGGAAACGAACCGTCAATGAGGTTATCACGGCAAGCTTTTGCAAAGTTCCCAGTTAGATACGTCGATCCCGCGCCCGCCGCATGGGTGGATCCTGGCAAGACTTTGAAATTCCGATGCTCAAAGAATTCGCGGTTTCCAGAGCCTGGTGGGTCAACAAGGAACGCCCGAATCCCCGGGTTCTTGGATTTTAAAAATGTCGACATTCCTGCAATGGTTCCACCCGTCCCCGACGAACAAACAAATCCACCGATCTGTCCATCAAGCTCCTTCCAGATTTCGGGTCCTGTGGTGACGATGTGCGCCATCGGATTGGCCCAGTTTTCCGCCTGCTGCGTAAAGTAGAATCCAGGATTCTCGGCTGCGATGCTGCGCGGCTTGTTGACGTAGTACTCTGGATCGTCGAAAGATACGTCTGCAGGACAAGTTACGACCTTTGCGCCAAGACGCTCCATCAATTTCAGTTTGTGCTCCTCCGTTCCTTCGTTCACCGTGAGCACACACTTGTAGCCGCGCTGACGGCACAGCAACGCAAGGGCTATTCCTGTATTGCCTCCGGTTTCGTCTGTTATCCCGTACTTCTCGGGTTGTGCCGGGTCGAGGATTCCGCGGGCCTCTGCGTCTAAAATCATCGACCGCGCCGCTCGGTCTTTGATTGATCCTCCGGGATTGTAAAATTCCGCTTTCAGCAGGATGTGACATCCTGTGACTCTCGAGAGACAGCGAATGCGCCACAAGGGGGTGTTTCCCACAGCCTCGAAGACGTTATTGATAATCATTTTCTATCTGTGTATTTATATTTAGTAGACGACCGCTACTCGACAACTCGCTGTTTTTTCGGGATATCAACGTAGTTCTGTTCCACCAAGACAGACCGAGGAACGGACGTCAATTGAACTTCCGTCAAAGAAAAAAAGACACTCATTGTCTACAACCCTCAGCTCGATGGAAATGCAGCGTCTGATTCTCTGCTCCTACAAAGAATGGCGCATGCATTTATTTAGCGCGTCCAGCTCACACCTTTCACTATCAAAACAGAGTGAGTTTGTGCACGGACACTGCTTGCATTGGTAGACTGTTTGTTAAAACACCTCGAACAACATGAAAATGGAATTTTATTGGCAGGCATTTCGGTGGAACCTTTCAAAATGGCTGTGTATGTTTGTGGCGTGCATGCATACCGGCAATATTCTCCATTTGGCCTGCACCTCGCTTTCTTCATCGCATGAACACGCTCACTGGTCTGCAGTTCCACGATGTGGGTTAATGCCCGGACTGCAAGAACCGGTCGAGTGTTGTTGCATAAATGTTTTGCAACCCGCAGCTAATTCCCGATGGAAGTGCCCTGTGAGATTAATGATATTCATAATCAAACACATGGCGTTGCTGCCCGCATCTCAAGAAATTTGGCTCTCGAGAGTGGTTTGTTACCCATTCGCGAAAGACGAGACGTCTGAGTCTTTGAAAGGGACGCTTCCAGTCAGAGAACGGACAGGTGCATGAATCAACCGTTGGCGAACCTTGGTAATGAAGGAACCGCGCTTCCGAAGACGCGGTCTGCAAGAACATATGATATTCAATCACCCATGAATATCGCCCTCTCGGAGTTGCAACCAGAACTTGTTACCGCAAGAGCAAGTGCACCTTGGCATCCGCAAATGCGGGGCAGTTTACTTGACAACGGTCCATCCGTTTTCAACAGACGCGGCGATGTGAGTCCGGACGCTACGGAGGACATGACACTCCTCTTGCGTTTTTCAGAGGTGAATTTTAGATTCACGTTTACGATTGTCAACAAGACACAGTTTCCTGTACGAGTGAATATAGTTGGGCAGCAAGCTGGCGTTTTTCATTGCCAAACCTATGAATGCATAGTTCTGCCATTCTCGGTCCCATCCTGCGAGATGACCTCATTTGGAATACAATGCTGCAGAATTTTTTCGCTCACCGTGTCTCAGGCGTGGCAGCGCGCATCTTGTGCGCAACATCAAGTGTGGAGCCAGGCGAGGAAGGCATGCAGTTTCGACTACGCTGTGAGCGTGAGGTCACATTTCGATAGTAGTGTCGAGGATGTTCAGTCCTCCTCCGACGACGGCCAAATGGCCGAATGTCCGAAACTACGCGTTCGCGTATTCTCGATGTGTTCGCATTTCAGAAGGCTGTTATTTGAGGAAATCTCAAGGCGTCATGGCGACACTGACTATGAACAACCACATTCTTGATATAAGCGATCAAGTAAAAAAGCGGAGAATTGATGGACGCATGACGGTCAGTATAGTTCAAGCCGAGTTTCTCTCTGAGCACCAGCTGATGAATTTTGCAGACGAAACACACGGGTGGCAGCCAGCAATGCAACAACTGCTCCACGGTCCGAAAGGAACACCGTGTGCGCTGTCACGGCCCTGCAGCCACGGCGGCAGCAACATTTGCAGATGCTACACACGAGAGCTCGGGTTGGAAAAATCGGTTGGTGGAAGATTCTGCAGCATATGGAAACACAAACAAAGTTATTCTCGCACCTCTCCAAAGATTACATTCTGAGAAAAAGGCCCCTCCACTTTTGAGGAACAGAGCTGATACACATCGGAATGTGAAACGTACTGGAGCAGAAGCACAGCGGCAGCAAAAGCGCAAACGAGAATTATCCAAGCAACAACGAGTGCTCTTGGAACTGAAAATTCCCCATAGGCAGAATGAAAGATCATTTTCCAGGTTCTTGTAAACGATTTAGGAAAAGGAGCACGCATGAAACAAGACGGTCTGCTGTTGTTGCACTTCTTTTTTAATTAGCAAGTGTCGGGGTGAAGCTGTTTTTCCACTTTGCTTTGTGAATTTGAATTGAGTCGTGCACTCGCAGAATCCGGTCCATTCAGGTCAATAAAGAACGCCAAAGATTCTGTTTTGCTGAAGGCCTCCATTCTTGTCTTTCTGTTTTCCAACCTCTGTGAAAACGGTGGGCTCAATTGCAAAAGTCCAAAAAAAAATAATAATTAAAAAATCACAGATGGCGTACACCTGCAAATGATGATATTTGATCTCACTATGTCGTGTTTATGCTTTTTGGCAGCAAGAAATCGGGCGTGGCTCAACCAGGGCATCAAAAGCTTTCTGCAACCTGACGCCCATCTTTTCACTGCAAGACTTTCGGCTGAAACAAGGGGGACAAACCAGCAAACTGCAAGTCATCAGGGTGTTCGGTACCGTTGACGGATCGGTGCGCAGCGACTTGCTCCACTTCTGGAGTGCTGCAAAATTGGTGACCAACTTCCTGTGCAGCACTGTCCATGGCAATCTTCCTGACAACATCGACGGAGCACGCATATGGACTCAAGAAAGGGACCGCCGCTTGGTCGGATGTGCAAACAGATGGAAAGTCTCTGGCAGCCGTGTTGGGCCGATTGACAGTTGTTCTGTCCTGTGCTGTGAATGTGGATTCATCGCACCATCCGCCTCCACGAATCGGATCGTGGAATAGTGAAAGGGAGGAGCAAACATTTCCGATTCCGGGAACCTGGAAGGAGTGGTGCTGTAGCATTTGCAGATTTGCGGAGGACGGCAGGTACGAATACGGAGGAATGGAGAGGACAGGACACGATCCTGTCAAGAACACAGGCGAAACAATGGGGTTAAACCCCCCAGAGTGCTCGAACGCAGGAACGCGGGACACATTGTTTGCAGGGTTGCTGCCTTGCAGTGGTCTGCCGAGTTGCGCGTATTGCTGCTGGTGCGATTCGAAAGTGGCGGAACGTGCTGTGTATCCAAGCACCGGACACTGTACGGATTGGTCTGCTGCGGGCTGCGCATGCGCATCGGTATGCAGCAACATTGAGAAATTAGGCAGCACAGACGAAGGCGCGCCGGTTGCAAGCACAGAGACCGCATGGTCGGCATCGTGTGATGAGGCTCTTGGCGCATAGGCACTTGCGCCTCGCGGCAGCTTGGTTGAATGTTTGTTGCGATAGACTCTCTGAAGGTGCGTACCACGAGCCTTGTCGGAGCCGCTGGTCTCCCGGCAATTTAGTTCACAGCGCACGTTCCCAGCACCTTTTGGCGGTCGTCCGGGTGTCTTTCCTGTGTACACGCACTCTCGAGACGCGTGTGTACATCTTTTGCACGGGGGACCAAAGCGGTCGCATTTCTTGTGTGTACCTCGGCAGGCTGTGCAGGAAGTAGGCTGCATTCGGTCTGGGGTACAATCCTGCATTGCAAACATAAAAGGTAAGGCAGCGAGTTAAAAAGCGAATGGAAAACGGTTTTCGATCGACAGGTTTTATCTGACGTCCATGATTTAACATGAACTTGGAACCGCAAGGATGGAACGAACAGCAGTGGTCTGTGGTTTGAACTCTTGAACTGTCGACTGAGGTTCCGCAAGAACTGGAACCAGGGATCGGGAGTCCGTGCAGACGCTACAAGCAGTGCCAAAGTACGAGCCAGGATTCCGAGCCGGAAGCGATCTCTTCTTTTGCAAATTCCGCTGCCTTTCTTTATATGCTGGCAATTCAAGCGAAAAATCCGAAATTGAGTCAGAGGACAGCAAGACTTGGCGCTCGCACAAGAAGAATCCATTTCCTGTTTCTACACTTGAACAAGAAACTGCACAACAACGATCCGGGGAAGATCAGCTGGTGGGGGGCGGCAATTACTGATTGCGGGCAACAAACAGGAAAAAAAAAGACCCCAAAGGGGTTGGAACGAAGGCGCACAAAGTTGCATTCTCGAAGTATCCTAAGAAACACTGCAGTCCCAATCTGGATAGTTTTTCTCTTGCTAAACACATTTAGAGACTTTGTCAACACGCTGAAATTCAACAGGCCTTGGATGACGACCACATTGGGATTCCAACTGTATGTCAGCGATTGCGAAAAAGTGGCGCGGATCTTGCGCTCAGACGATTTGCAGATTCACGTCGTCGGGAATGTATGGGAGCTTGGGATGTGGCGTCCGGCCGGATCACGAACGTTTATGCAACGTCTTCCTTCGGACTCCAGCAACTCCTTGTTATTCACGTCGTCTGTGCAAGTTCCCGCAGGTAAATACTCCAGCATCGAGTACAAGTTCGTCATCTTCGATGCAGCAACCGCCGCTGTTACATGGGAGGACGGCCTTGAGAGGAACAGAACCCGCATTCTGTCTGGAGCCGAAGCATCTGCGTGCCCCGATTGCAGTAAGCTCCGCTTGGAAGCGTGGAATACGCTGGACTCTCCATGCCCTTCGCAACACAAGCAGACGCCATTCAGCATGAAATTCTGTTTTCGCTGATGCATTGGCGCAAACAGTTGGGACTGGATGTCTGCTCTTTTTCAGATCCGAACATCAACCCAGCGCTTATATTTCACGTCGTCGGAGCATTTCCAAGTTTCCTGCACTCCGATTGTGAACGACAAGTTTGTTAAAGCGGCTTCCTAAACGGTGGAAATGGATGTACTTGGTGGACTCATCGGACGGCGCGCGCTTCGTTCCGGAACTGCATGCAACCAGTCGACGCATCCATTTGATCTCCATTGTGTGGCTTTGGAGCACTGCATCGGCCAATGTGTTATGTGGAAAGTGGCTTGAAGGACTGGTATCTGTCTCGGAAACGAAGCCACAAGAAGGTCCTTTCTCCGGAATCGAGGCGACCTCTTAAGAGCAAAGCGCACTGACGCCGGTTACATCAGCATTTAGTCGGACGGAGCGCATCGGCAACCGTATTAAGTAGAATGACAGAGAGGTTGCAGGCCTAAGATGCAGAGAGTAATCCTGTCCAACTGATGACGAAGAACGAATTTACACGATCTGAACCGCTGGTACGCTGGAAAAGAAGACCAGCGATGTCATTGTAACCCTGACGATCACCAACAGCAATGCAGAATGAATTCACTCGCAAACGCCCATGGACTGAGATAGTTTTCCGCGTTCATTATGTGGCGTATGCTGATCGCCATTTGCTTTCGCTCTGCTCCAGGATGTCGCATATCTGATGCAGCTTTGATAGCAATTGGGTCACCGATGCTTGAGACGCTGCAGCATTGGATGCGATCCAAGACGCGGACAAGGATTCGCAAGCAACAGTCATGATTTCGTCACACGACACTTTCTGGAGAACATTCCATCCATTGCAGACGGTCCTGGCGACGCGTACTTTCATCTGGCCGATGAAAAGGGAGGTGCTCTTTTGTCCGCGCTGTTGAGAGGTATGAGCATGGAAGGCGTTGCCCACGTCGCCCATGCACTCAGCACCGATGAGTTGGACTGCATGAATGCAGCCGTGAACCGTTACTGAAATGCACAATCTGCGGCGGGCTATCATCCCGGATCGCATCAGCAGGGATACGCCGAGCGCCTCCCCGCAGCCGTAATGAATGCTCGTCGATGCAAGATGAGTTTGCACGCACGTGGAGAGGTTCTCGGTATCAGTGAATGCCCGCGGATGTGTCGATCACCAAAGCTGGAAAAGCTCGTTTTTTAGGACCACTGAATGCTCTTGATACCGAGATTGATCGGGATGTTATCCAACGCTTTGAAACCATTTTGTTACAACTGATTCTGATGTGGGAGTACGTTTTTGGATACACGGCGGCTGCACGTTGGGTCCATTTCATGAATATCCAGGAAGAGGATGTGGACGATCTTGAGGTGAAACCAGCGAGCCTTCGTGGACGAACCATCCAGGTGATCCAAAGATTGCGGATATCGAGAGCAAGCCAGGCGGTGGTCCAGAGTTCCACGAAGGCGTTTGGCATGTTGAAGGCCTCTCTCATGAACACATTGTGTCCACTGGCATTGCATACCTCCAGATCGACGATGACATTCTTGGTGGCCGCCTGCGATTCCGTAGACCGTATCTGCCAGGCGAGATTGCAGAACTGAAGGATAGTATTCCACAGGAGTTCGGCAAGCTTTCTCTGGCGAATATTGCAGGCATCTTGCGTCTCGGCTCCGTGGAACCGGCCGCAGACTATATTGTTGTCTTTCCGAATAGCCATCAGCACAACCTGGAGTGTATCACAGCGTACCGATCATTGTCGTCACTCGCGACTACGCCGGATCGATTGATTCGCCGAATTGTCTGCTTCTTCCTGGTGAATCCAGAAGAGAAGATTGTCTCTACTTCTGATGTTGTCGTTCTTCCTAGTCAGATTCTTGACTATGAAACCGCATGCCGCGTTCGAGAAGCAATGATGAAGGAGTGTGCTATGATCAAAAAAGATCTCAATCGGGATTTCTACCACTACTATAACTTTTTTGTGAACACTGATTATGGCTATTGTAATCCGGCACGTTCTTGAAGAAATGGACATAAATCAAACACTGCGACCATTTTACACACTGTGTCCATTCCAAAACAGAGATTTCTAAAGCAGCAATGCACATCCGAGGATGAAAATGGCATAGGGAAGACGGCGGCAGTGCTGGTGCTTGTCCAAGGAAATCCGTGCCATTGTAGGTCGCCAACAATCATCCTTTCATTTCCGTGTCTACATTACAAGCACTCATTCCATCTTCATGCCAGG
>VRVR01000063.1:0-11705 GCA_009859145.1 Andalucia godoyi
GTGGACAGGCGAAGAATGTCGCTACGGGTCCTGCCGAGGCAACAGTTCCTCGGATCCAAGTCACTCTTCGCGGAATTGATGGTACCATCTGTTGCTCGGCCTTGTTGGATACGGGGGCGTCAGCAAACTTCATGTCTCCCACGGTCCTATCTGCAATGCTTCCGCTGGGAGTAACACTTCGCAAGTCTTCTCGGGAGTTCACTGTCGCGTCTGGACAGAAAGTTGGTTCCTTGGAAGATGTCATCTGTCCCATGCAGGTGAAATGCTGTGCCACCCCGGGACTGAAGCGAGATTTGGAAATCGATACCACCTTTTCTGTGATGGATACCGGAGAGGAGCTGATTCTCGGTTTTCCATTTCTTCAATCCAGTGGTCTTCTGACCATTCTGTCCGCAACCGTCTCAACAGAGGCAGTTGACGAAACTCCATTTGATTCAGCCTTCCCTTCGGAAGACGGTGGCGAGGTTCACATCGAGAAGGGTCCACTCCATGAGGATCTGGTGGGACTGTGCAACGAGTTTGCCGATCTTTTCGATGACATGTCCAGCAAGTCCGCGGACGTCATTCCGATGACGATCACATTGAAGGAGAATGCATCGCCACGCGCCGTGCCGCCCCGACGTCTTTCCCCGGAAAATCAGGAAGTCGTTGCGCGTCAACTTCAGGACCTGCTGCAGAAGGGAATCATCCGCCCTTCAAATTCACCGTATGCTTCTCCTATTGTGCTCGTCCGCAAAGATGGGAAGGACCCTCGATTGTGTGTTGACTACACTCAGATCAACTCCTGCACAGTCGATCTCAAGTACCCCCTCCAGAACGCAAAGGAACTGCTGGATCGTATGGCAGGAAAGAAAATCTTTGCTTCGCTCGACCTGAAATCGGGTTTCCACCAGATGCCTCTGGACGAGAAATCAATTCCCTTGACTAGTTTTGCGACGAGCCACGGCTTGTTCGAATACACTCGAGTACCTTTTGGTTTGAAGAATGCACCGCCGTTCTTCCAAAGGGCAATGAATAATGTCCTCGCAGGACTAGTTGGAAATGGATGCGAGGTGTTTATCGACGACATCGCAGTTTACGGAAAGGACAATGTGGAATTTCTCCGGAACCTGCGTGCAGTGTTCGAGCGTCTTCGTGCCCACAATCTGAAGTTGAAGCGTGCAAAGTGCAAACTTGGTCTCCAGGAAATGGTGTACGTCGGCCATCTTGTGAATGGCGACGGCATCCGTTTGACAGATGAACGGAAACAAGGGTTGCTGAAGTTGCAACCTCCAAAGACGACTGCTCACCTGCGGTCCTTCATGGGACTTGCGAACTACATGAGATCTTTCGTCCCACACTTCTCCGAAATCGCCAAACCGCTCAACCGGTTGTGTTCAGACAAGGTTGCATTCGCCTGGGACGAGAAATGTGAAGCTGCTTTCGCTGCAATCAAATCCGCAATCTCCGCATCCTCAGTGCTCCATCATCTGGACTACACGCACCCGATAGTGTTGCGGACCGACGCATCCACTGTTGGAATTGGCGGTACCCTTTTGCAACGCATTCATGGAGACGAACGTCCGGTATGCTATTTGAGCAGGGCCTTTACTCCTGCGGAAAGTCGGTGGTCGACGATCGAGCAGGAAGCGTTCGCAGTTTATTTCTGCGTCACGTCGTTATCCCACTACCTTTTGGGACACAACTTTATTGTGGAAACGGACCACAGAAACTTGCTCTATCTTGAGAAGTCTGTGGTTCCTAAGCTGATCCGGTGGCGACTCCGCCTCCAAGAGTATGATTTCACAATCACTCACATCCCCGGATCAAGCAATGTTGTTGCTGACGCCCTCTCTCGATGCCTTGCAATCTCCGAAACCCACGATCAGGTAATCAAAGAGGTGCACAATTGTGTCATGGGACACCGCGGCGTCCAAGCCACAATGAAATTGTTACGAGATCAGAACTGCGTCTGGCCTTCGATGCAAGCGGACGTGGAGAACTTCGTCAAATCATGTGCTACTTGCCAGAAGATGCGAAATTGTTCTGACCGCCCTGGTGATACCTTCTCAACTACCGTTGTTGAGGAGCCATTCCATTCCATCGCCATTGATACGGTTGGGCCGCTGCCTACCGATTCCGAAGGCTACAAGTATATCCTTGTCGCAGTGGATTGTTTTTCCAGATTCGCAGAACTGCGCGCCACCAAGAGAGCCACTGCGGAAGAAGCCGCTTCTTTTCTTGTTGAACTCTTTGGCCGCTATGGAGCGCCAAAGTATCTTCGCTCCGACCAAGGAGCACAGTTTGTCGCCTCAGTGATCCAACAGTTCTTGTCTGCTGTTGGCACTCGCCCCGCGTACACGATCGCGTACCGCCCACAAAGCAACGGCATTGTGGAACGTGCCAACGGGGAGGTGGGGAGACACTTGCGATCCATCGTCATGGACCGTCGGCTCTCTGAGAATTGGCATACTGCCCTGCCTTTTGTTCAGAGAATCTTGAACTCGACAGTCCATTCGGCCATCGGCACCTCCCCGTCGCGGCTGCTCTTCGGTGACGCTGTGAACTTGGAACGGGAACTGGTGAAGGATACTACTGAATCGGAACCGGAATCGGTAGAGGTTTCCGAATATGTGAGGAAGCTAACAGCGATTCAGAAAGTTGCTGTATCGGCAAGTCAGGAACATCAGAGATCTGTCGTTGCGAAACGACTGAAGTCATCTCAGCATCCGATAACTTTTGAACCAGGAGATTATGTTCTCGTGAGCTATCCGGAAAGAGCACCGTCTAAATTGGCACCGACCTGGAAAGGCCCGATGTTGATCATCGCCCGACTTGAGAACCTCTATACGTGCCAGGATCTCGTAACACAAAAGACGCATGATTTCCATGTCTCACGCTTGAAAGAATATCGCATGGACTCCACTGAAGATCCTCTGTCGATTGCCCAGGTAGACTCAGATGAGTACCAGGTGGAATGTTTGGTGGAACACCGTGGAAAGAAAAAGAAAGATGTCGAATTTCGTGTCCGTTGGAAAGGATACTCCAACGAGGACGATTCGTGGCTGCCCTACAAAGAGGTTCGAGATCTTGAGGCGCTTGATGCATATCTTGCGTTGCACCCTGGCCTCAAGCTCTGAGAGGCAATGTGGTGAGTCAACGACTGTAGTTGACAGCCACGGGGTTTCGCGCTTGTGTGCATGTTTGTTTGTTTGTTTGTTTGTTTTGTTTGTTATTTTGTTTGTTTTGTTTTGTTTTATTTTTCCTTTCGTTTTCTTTGTGTCCAATTATTGAAATAAAAACAGTAGTGCTTTATA
The DNA here is from genome assembly GCA_009859145.1 of Andalucia godoyi. Lineage (NCBI taxonomy): Eukaryota > Jakobea > Jakobida > Andaluciidae > Andalucia > Andalucia godoyi. Next base: position 3,297 of record VRVR01000063.1, read on the forward strand.
TTTCAATATTTCTTTTATTTGGCACCACGTCGCCACACTCCGCATTTCCCGAGGGAACTGCTGAAACCACCTGTCCTTCAACTCTACAGAGTCGAAACATCGTTGTTTTGGACTACCCTCGCTGGAGTACTTTCTTCCCGACAACCTGTAAAAGCAAGAAAGAATGAAGAGGCTTCGGTACGACACAAGATTGGAATCCAGATTCCATGCGCGACAGTGAGATGTGAATGAGCCCCACAAGATCCAGGATGCAGCCGCTATTCTGACGTCCCGTGCTTCAACAGAATGCAACTGTCAGCCAAAATTATGGAAATCGATGTCGCTTGATGCAGTCAAGACACAGACAATCTGCGCAAGACCAAGAGCACTGCGCGCATTCAGATAGTGTGGAAAGAAAAAAACAGAAAGGGAAGAATGAAAGCCGGTAAAGTCATTTATGAAGTTGATACACTTGCCCTTTGAACTGAACACCGCGCCACACCTCAGAACGCATGATGTGATCCAGTGAGATGCAAACCTCCGCCCAATCCTGGGAGCAGAACCGAAGGGTGGAAAGCATGTCTGAAGTTGCATGATAATTCGCTTCTCTTGGGACATCGACGGACAACATCAAGTACAAATAAACGAATTCTTAAACATCCATGGCAGGTGACAAAACCTCGTTTCTCACACCATCAGCGTTTCCTGCCAGCCTGTCCATTGATCAAAGCCACCATTGGACCGTTTCTGAGGAACTAATGTCGATGAAAGGACTTTTGAGACGCTCCAGAGCATCTCCGAGGATTTGAACACGACCCGGACAAACGATGTCCAATAGGTTTAGGAGGAAATTGTGATAACACCTAAAATAAAAATAAAAACTTACCTACTTTTTATTATACGAAAGAAAATAAAGAAAAACAACAAAAAGGAAAAAACAAGAGAAGAAAGAGAGAGAGACCGTTGGACAATTCCAAACGGTATTGTGACTACGGTCGCTGTACCGTTCATCACAAAATGGCAGGGGTAAATTTCAACAAACATTTCATTGCAAATTGTGCCGTGTTACAGCATCAGTTTATTTGGAGATTCCATCAGAATGACACAGAACTTCAGCAGAGAGTAACCGTTGTTCGGGGTCCCATGCCCTATCGGCAAGCTGGAAAATTCGTCATGTTTTTTCAGAACAATTTTCTTCAGGGATGCAGATGATTGTCAGAGTTATGCCATAACCCTCGACAAGTGCCTGGTTTTTGCCACCTTCGTTGAAAGACACGCTCAATGATTTGCCTTTCTTCTTGCCATGCCAACGAGGATCGCTAGAAGCCCAGCTGTCGAAATGGCTTGAACCACAACTGATATTGCTGGTTGTGGGAATATGAAAGGGGTCCGGATATCAACAACCGCAAGAACGATGATATGCGAAACCAAAACACAGCTTTCGTAAACGGCACATGAGAAGGCTCACGGATAACGATTGATTCAGTAAAAATAGACCAGCTGTTTTGCTTGGACACATGTCATCTGAGCAACGAACAATGCAAAGAACCGAAGGCATGCAGCCACTTCTGGGGTGCTCTGGAAGGATCACGGACTGGAATGGTTTAGCTGCCACAGAGCACTGTGGATGGCAACGGATCGCACACGCCCCAAAGAGATCCGAAACAGAATACCGATCCGCCGATCACTTTCCTCCTCGCAGCAGCGCGGTTCCTGCTACTACAGACACAGAGATATTGGAAAACTGGATGGTTTTTCCCGTTGGTCAATGACGGGCAGTCCTGCTTGCCTTTTCGCTCATTTCCACGCGGATTCTAAAGTCAATTTCACCGCAGTTTTGCGTGTTCCTTTTCTCTGTTTTTCATTGTACTTTTCTTCTAACAACTAACAAAAGAAAATGAAAACCATTCGGCCTTACAACGAGAAGACGGCGTGCTGCGCCCGCATTTATTGCCTCCTATGCTGCCTCCCTACCTGTGGGTTTGGCATGCAAAAGTGCTACCTGACGGAGTTGGACAATCCCAGTTGCTGTGACCGCATCACTTGCAACTGTTGTTGCTGTGGTGGTCTCGCGGACTGCTGTTGCAATGCCAACGACTTGGTCCGAGAGCACAATTCTCGTGCTCGTGGCAAGCACACGGAGGCAAACCAGCAGGCGATGGCAAATTACATGCAAGCCCAACAGCAGCACCAAATGCAGTCTCCTCCTGTTCAGGCACCTCCAATGCAGCAGGCACCGCAGATGTACTCGCCACCTGTGCAGAACATGGCTCCTCAGATGTACGACCCGCAGCCTGCCAATTACATGCAGGCGCCAATGTACAACACGGCTCCCATGTATGCTTCTGAACAGCCGACGCATAATGCTGGTGTGCAGATGCAGTATCCGCAGCAGCGGATGTACTGAGATCCATGCTCTTCTGTAACCGATGGGTATGAGAAACTAAAATAAAGCACAGAAACGAAGCTCAAAACACGTAAACGGCAGTGCGGCGGGCCATCACAATGCGTGGATCATCTGACGCTACGTCACGCAACGAATGAATACTGGAGTTGGCCGGCACGAGATTCTACTGGTTTGCACTGAGAGAATCAGTCAGAAAAGAGGACCCCACAAGTTGTGGGTGTGCTTTACATGAACAAATGGGCCGGGACAAACTTTGCAAAGTCGCCGATTCGTATTCTTGTTCTGCACGTTGAATCACACCTCTCTTGTGAAGCCTTTGAACGAAATGCATTTCATAAGCATCAAGAATTGAAGGTTCCCTATTATTTGGTGCCCCGCAAAACCTAGCTTATGGATCCCAAGTGCTTGAAAATAGATTGCAGGAATCACACCGAAAGGAGCTCGGCGGCTGCATCGTACGCAACCTGAATTGGTGAAATCACTGGAGACCATGGGAGACCCTCGAAAGGAAGAAATGCTTGAATGAAGTGAATGCCGCAAACTATTTGGAAGTGCACGTTTCGCAATCCAAGACTGGAAAATCAAACTTTTGGCACAGTGTTTAACATTTCAAGCTTTATCACTCTACATAGAAGTTCATGATTCAGAAGCATTTATCCTATCAATCAGACCGTCACTGATTCGTCGAGCAACTGAAACGGGAATGTGCAGAGAAAGTCTCTCCAGACGAGCAAAATACACAGAGAATAGTGTGGCATCCTTCATGTTGATAGACCTGGTTGCAATGACATTTTCCGGGGACGTTTGATAAGAGACAGAGTGCTGGTTGAGGTGACACACCATTTGGAAGACAAATCGTCCATGTTGTTCACTATCACCGAAATCAACCCTCACATAATGGAAGCAATGTTTACCGAACCTCTGAATAGGCCAACTGATTCCGATACCAATCAGCGACGCTTCATAAGCTTGCGTTAGAATGCATGCAATACTCAGACAAAGGATGCTGAAGACAACTACCAAAAGAAAAGGCTTCGTTAAGTGATTAACGACACCGCATTAGTTTGCGACCAACACCGAAAAAGCAGAAACTGCAACAGAAGTTTATCAGTATTTAGATTTTTGAAATGAAGAGGCACCACTGAGGCTGCTGAGAAAAGCACCCACTGCCGTGGTGCAAAGACGTGTTTAGAATTTGAAGCTTGGTCTGACAACCGAGGCGTGGGAATCCTGCCCGAACAAAGTCGCAGAGAAGGTAATATGTCTGTAACCAGAAAACCAGAACATGAGCCAGTTGCGGCTGTCACAGCTGGGACGCCTTCCAGTGTAAATTCTCAACGAACAAGACATGCATCAAACACCCCACTCCAATAGACACATATGGATGGGCAGCTCCTCATCGGCTCCATTGTCTCATACCTCGAGCGAGCCACAGACTCGAGCTGGTGCAGATACATACAGTCTGGGGTTGGCCTTGAGAGGGCGGGCGAAACGCGGTCGATAATCAATTGCTCCCAATGCTGGAATGAAGTGTGAGATCAGGGAACTCAACGCAGCTAAAAACCAGCCATGACTTGGAAGCTCTTTGCACAATCGCCGTTGCACAAAGAATGGGCGGGGAATGAAAACTCACCATCACCTCATCACCACTTTTTTCTCTATCTGTGACACAACAGGAAGCACAAAAAAACAGTAGAAAAAAGTGAGTAAAGAACGTGATGGTGAGGACATAAACTGCATTATGCGGGTTGCTGATTGGGATTGACATTTCACCGCATCCGCGATCTCCTCAACGATCCATAACCATAAAACAGACTTTTTGCTTCCACACGGACACCCATGTTTTCCCCACACACTCGACTGACCGCGATTCTCCGCCAGTCGCCCAAAACATCGCTTAAGATCGCCTTTTCTTTGTCGGTGCTGCTGCTCCCACTGATTTTCTGTTCCTTTTCGATTCCTTCTTTTCTGTCATTTCTACTTCATTTGATTTCTTTTTTCCTTCTTTTACAGCTCCTTCTCTCCTCAAGACTGCAGAATGCAATATACCAACCCCTACGCTCCTCCGTTGACCCCGTTGTCGTCCTCCACTTCAGGCACGCCCTACTTCGTTGCCGACAATGTCGGAGTGAAGTTCACTGACAGTCATCCCACCGGCACTGCGTTGCTGAAGGGTCACCGTCGCGCATATTGCATTGGAATTGCGGCCAAAGTCGGCTCTTTATTGGCGGTTGTGGCATTCGCCATTTTGTCTGCCACGGTCAATGACTACTCATCCTTGTTTGCGTACCACGTGAACAACTCTCAGGCCTTCGACCCGGACGTGAAGATTTTTCCCCTTGGCAATGCGACTATCCCCGGTTTGAATGCGACGTTTCCCGCATATGGTTTCCAGAAAACCAACTTGTTCATGCCAGAAATTTGCATGCAGGCACTAGATCCATCGGGGTATGCAGCAGGGAAACCCGTCACTCGCAAGGCTCTCATAGCGTTTCTGCATTCTAGCACCAATTCTGCGTGGGGTCTGCCCAACTTGGATCTGTATCACGACTCCCTGCGCATCGCATTCGGTCTCATCGCAGGGACTGTCGTCGAAATCGTCCTTGCGGTTCTGGATCGCAAACAGTTTAGGAGGACGCAGTATCTTATCCGAAACAAACTGAACGCGGGACAACTTTTGGGCATGGTGATCGGATTCGCAATACCACCTCTTTTGGGTGCGTCATTCCTCTTGATCGTGACCAACCTACCGACAAAAGCATTCTTCCTGCAGCCCAAGAAATTGGGAATCTTTAACAACAAGTTCTGCACTTCGAAAACAGCGATTTCAGATACAACTATTGCTCAACTGTTGGATGTCCAGCCCTTTGCGTCCATCATGGCGGGAATCGTCGCAGGTGCGTTCTTGTTCTTGATTGTGAATGTTTTTGTGGCGCTGCGGCAAGCAAGCAACATCGGTGCATGGAAACGTGACAATGGATTCACTTTGACCTTCTTCGACAAGATGTCCATGAAACTCTGCTGCTGTCGCCAGAAAAAGCTTGAAGCAGACAGAAAGCGGTGAGCATCCGTCCAAACTCAGTGAGGAATGAAGCCATTTCCAGAAGATCGGGTACTGTTAATGTTGAAACGCTCTCAAAGGTAAGTTGGCTGCCATTTTCGATAAAACAAAGAATCACAGAATCATGGATTCCTCGGGCTCACTTCGAATGAATACACGTTATTTTGATGCATGCAAACACTCGCTGCTGCAGACTGCACAACCCCATAACATGGAAACCATCCTGCAATGTTAGAATGCATCTCTCATTGTGCAGTTTATGAACGATCCACTTTCGAATAAGTATTCCTCATTCGTCGAAATCAAAGGCCGGTTACACCGTATAGTCAAAGAACAATGGAATGATCCAATATTTATTTCAAGAATGCCTCGTTGACATGCGGGTGACCGTCAGCCCATAAGTAGTCTTCTAAAGGAAATCGGTAAATTTCACTTTCAAGAGAGAACCTCCACAGAGAACTGAACTTATAACAACAGACCGGAGACCAGGCAAAGCAAAACAACAAAGTGGACATCTCCTGCAAACTGGACTGTTCCAGACCGATCTTTGTTGTCACTGCAAAGCTCGGCGCTGGGTCCGACAAAGAACGCCTGAGCTGTCGAAGAGGCCTTGATCTCGACAGTAACCCATGCAAGATTGGCCGGATTCAGTTCCCAGTCTTGCGTGTACCGTCCGTTTGCATATGTAGCAAAGGTGGCAACGACTCGATTTTCCAGAACATTTCCCAGGCTCACTGTTGCCGATCCGGAACCGTAATTTATGTTGGCATCAGTGTACGACGCCCCCACGAACGTGAAGCTGGCGACAGTAACATTGGAACCACTGCACAAGACTGTTTGGTTGGAATAATCACGAACCTTACCGCCAATGTAGGCCCCACCACAACCGGCCCTTCCGCAGATTAAGATCAACAGGGAAGCCTTCGTATACGTCGCAGAACCAGCTAAGAGGGTCGACAGATGGACATTCTTTTCAGGGTCGCTTCGTTCATACAAAGCAGGAGTAGCTGAGCTAGCCTCCTTTTTTTCGGTTTGTTGCGCAGACACTAAAACAAAACCCAGGGTCAAGCAAAGGACAAAGAGATACACAAGACGAGACATCGTGTGGGAATTCGAAAGAATTTGCACAACAAGAAAGAAAAGAAAGAAAGGAATCGTGAAAAGCGGATGTTGAATTCCTTTTATCCTCATACCCGCAGAACCCCAGATCGGCAAACGACGGATCGGTAAAAACAAGTGCTCCGAAAGATCTCGAATGAACTCGTCAAAAACTGGACAGCAGGTGCTGCTTTCTGCTCATACAAGGGCACCATGATTCTACACCACCAAGATTAAGGATTAATTCCAAATCTCCGATGAAGGAAAGAAAATATAACGACAGATGAGTTTACTGACAGACATCTCTACGATGCTAGCAAACTTTCGGTAAGTCCCAACCGACGTTTGTAACTGTCGCGGAAAATGTAGGTGATGTATTACAAAAAATTTGACACAACCAGCAGAAGAATAACAAAATCAAAGGGGAAGAGGCAAGTCCGGCCCAGTACGACCAGGAAGTGTTTTCAGGATCGGCAGTTCCACATGACTGCCAGAAAAGGATCAACGGGATGAATGGGATGGAAAGGTACAGATGCGGATCTCCGCTCTTGAAGACAAGGATCAACACTGCCGGATGACAGACACTGTTATTACTTGATGGGAACAGATTGTCATTTCCAAGTACAGAAGGTGCCTTTCAGTGGTCTGCATATGTTGGCAGCCAAATCTTGGTGGAAAACATGGAGATGTCACAACAATAAAAACAACGACTGAGGACTATACGCTGTTTCAAAGCAATCACACTTGGTAAAGTCTCCACCACTGACCGTCTGTACGCTGTTCAGAGTTATCATAAAGATTGGATCATCCGTGGTCCACCGGGTTGGTAGTAACAGATTTTCATGAGCACCTCACCAAAAATACTTAAAAAGATGTTGTTTCTCGTATCCAGGCACGCATACTGCTTCTGTTCCAAAGCGCGACGAAGCATCTGCATTCTAATAACGGAATGCTCCTCCAATGAGTCTAGCCATGATGGTTGGAAAGGCCTTAACATTCAGAAGCTGATTATTATCGATGCCGCTCCTTGCAGAATTTAAAATGCAGACGAAATCGACATCACTGAACTTCAACGGCTATCAGAAGAATGCTGCCACAGGAAAGCTGGTGCCCATCATTACGAACGCAGCACCAAGTAGTGCAGCCGGAAAACCGGACAACCAGTCCCATAGCCAGAGCCAAACAGAAGGAATGGCGAATGAAAAAAGCTGACTTGTCGAATCTCCGCCAAAAGACAACGGATAACAAAATTCCTGTGGCAGTTTTAACCGATAATTTCCAGAACTGTTCAAAAACGCATCTTCATAAAACGACAGTTTTGGTCCAATCCAAGCAGAACTGGAGGTTGCGCGCATGAAAGCCAGCACAGCTTTGCAGGAAACGGATTTACCAAGTGCTTTTTTTCTTTTTTCACGTTCGAAGCTGTTATGCAAACGGTACATAAAAAAGCTGGTGGGAATGGAATCGTGTTCAAGATGCAAAAATTCGACACCAGCAACGTGATTTTTCTGAGTGTAAAATTCCAAGGATGAGAACCAAATCAGCGGAAACGTTGTCGTGCTAGCTCTGGAGTGAGGACTCCATGGTAACAGTAACTGACAAAACCACAATATTACCAACGGTAAGAATGTATGCGACCTTCGCGGCGATTCCAGAAACGAAAGCTCGAAGACGCCCGTTCAACAAAACCGCATCCGGAGCCAGAAGGATGAAGCTGAATCGATGTCATATCCGCTGGTAGAAAGAAATGATTTAAAAGAAGGACGAAAAGATTACAGACGGGAATGTTGGGTAACCGTGTCTGTGTTTAGTAATAGTGTCTCAACTGACTGTAGTCAACTGCATTTGACGTACGTATGACGTA
>VRVR01000063.1:15282-60236 GCA_009859145.1 Andalucia godoyi
TCCCTGACTTCCGTCGACATTATGCAGGTTGAGGATCCCGTATCGAGCAGTGCACGGAATGTTTTCGCACCCAAAAGGCCACGCAGAGTGACGTTGACCCGCGGGACTTGGTCGTCAGAGCCAGGATCATTCTCGACAGCACGTTTCGCATGACCAGCTGAATCGGACGGAATCACAAGGCTGGTTGTGCGTTCTCCAAAACGCTGCCAACCAGGAACAGACTTGTGAGGGCAGTCGGGGCGAATGTGCCCCTCTCGTCCGCAGCCATGACATTTCTTCGTTGACGTGCCAGGTTCCGGTTTGATGAAGGGTCTCTGATTCGCAGCTGAATGATGGTGGGGCGGGGCTTTGAACTCGCCAGGCTTGAACGAACGCGGCAGCGGCGAAGTTGCAGGCGGACCATTGGAGTTGTTGATCAAGCTCGCTTCGGCGCTCACTTTCACGAGTTCCTCGGTTTCCTCAATAGCATAGAGCTTTGCTTCAGAGAGGGAAGACGGGTTTCGAAATTCCACCCTCTCAGCGAGGCGGACGGGACGTAAGTTCGAAATAAAAAGTTTGCGCAGAGGTTTGCAAGAATCGACATCAAGCGAACTCGCACACAGGGATTCCTCGGTCTCGTACTGAAGAATGTACGACAGGACTGCGTCGACAGAAGGGAAACGAGTCGACATGACGACTTTCTTGAAGCGGTCAAAGGCTTCCAACTCCGACTTTGGAGCGAAGAATGCAGAGACGGCTTTGATGAATTCGACGTCCGTAGCCATGGCAACATCTGGGTTTCGGATGTTGACCAGTCTCAGGACTGTTGAGGAGAGTAGCTCTCTGACTGAACGCTTTCCACCACGACTGGTGTACGCCTCGAAGTCAAGAAGAAACTTGGACCATGTCGGAGATGACAACTTATCCAAGAAGGGGACTGATGCTAGATCAGCGGTGCTTGTCATGAGTATTAATACTGTGTTGACGGTATAAAATAAAACTAAATATAATAAACAAAGGTTTATTATACGCACAACGAAAAGAAAACAAAACACAAGAAACGAAGGCAAACAAACAAACAAACAAACAAAGAGAGAGAAAGAAAGAAATGAAGAAGAGGAAAGAAATGCAGGAGCGAATCTGTGTGTGAACAGGTACAGCCGTTGTCCACAACACCTCGATGACTGCGGGTCGATTCTTTGATTCAACTTCCGCACTCACATCCCCCTCCTCTGAACCAAACAGGTGTCGCGAAAGGGAAACGAGATCGCCAAAAACCACGCGTGATGGGGTCGTACCGATAGAAGAATGGTAAGAGGCGTTGATGATCCGCTGAACCAAGGGAATAACCTCAGACCATGTAGCGTGCACCCGAAAATCCATAACCAGTGAACGCAGATGGCACATCACCTCCGCATTCACTCGTTCTACCGTACCATTCGACTGTGGGCGGTTGTTGCAGCTGCTGTAGTTGCGCCACCCAAATCTGACCGTTTCAAACAGTGCTTCTGTGTTTTATGTTCTTATGTTCCTGCTCTTAAGTTTTCTGTTATTCTATTTCGTAAAATTTGGACAAACTCTTTATTTTACACTTTCTATATACGGTGCGCCACACAGAGAGTATCAGACCAATCTAAAGCAATTTCGATTTGGTCTTTCAAGTGTGAATCAAAAAGGAATCTATACTCAGTCCGATGCACTTTCCGGTGTGGTGTCTGCGTTTCGTGAACGACCGTGCACATCCTTGACCAGCCCTCTTTGCTATCCTGTGGAGAACGTTCTTGTCAGCGCAGATGAAATGTTCACGAACTTTTATCGGTAGAATGCGACGACGTACACGGTCGGTTTTAGGACTCCTACGTTTGTGACGCAGATGATCAATTGGGACAGCCGCGTGAGTGCGAATTTGGAATGCGCAGCAAACAGCCTCCAATCCGAGTATTCACAACGATTCTCGGACATGAACTCCCGGGTGTCGATATACTTTGGAATCATCGTCCCGCTGTCTCTTGTTCTGCTTTTGATCATGATCCTGTTGTCCAACAAGATCCAGGAAGAGTTCCGCCAGGTGCAGCTCCTGATGTTGATGCTTCCTTACAAATGCGTGCAAGACAATCGAGCTATACATTCTCTGCTCTCTTCGGGACACGTACAGGCATCGGAGGCCGCTGAAGACGACACGAAGCTCGTAGACATGTCGGAGGCTCTGCCAGACGCTCTGGTGGAAGTTGACAGATCGGAGAAAATCGTCTTGGTGAACCGAGCGGCTGGGATCATGTTTGGATGTTCGCGAGACGTCTTGATTGGACAGTCCATCCGGGAACTGTTTACCGAAGCGGACGCGTATAAGGTGGGAGAATTCTGCCGGATGCTGAACGAAGCCGAAGTGTCCGGTCATGCATCGTCCGACATAGTTGCCGAGAAGTTGATGATGGTCCACACGCAGGATGGAAACGTGGAGACATTTCCCGCACAGATGTGCGCATCCGTGCAGCGTGGCTTCCTGATCTTGGTGATCCACGACAGGACACAGAGAGTGGAGCAGGATTCGTTGATCAAAGAGGAGCAGACCCGGTCGGAGAAGCTGCTCAAGAATATCTTTCCTGAAGAAGTAGCATCGCAGCTCAAGAGCCGCATTCGTCCAGATGGTTCGATCGAAGCTACTCGCCCTATTTCGAAACGCTATCCTCAGGTGTCTGTGCTGTTTACGGACATTGCAGGCTTCACATCGTCCACAAAGGACGCGAGCCCCGATGAGATGGTGCGCGTTCTCAATGACCTTGTCATCCGGTTCGACCGCATTTGCATTTGATTGCTGGCATCGACTGTGAACATTGCGAATAAGATGGAGAGTGCTGGGGTTGTTGGCCGAGTTCAGGTGACGAGAGAAACGCTGGCGCTCATTCACGACAAGTACGCGTACGAAGAGCGCGAGAAGATCTTTGTTAAAGGTGTCGGCGAAGTCTCCACTGCTCTCATTATCGGAAGGAAGAGCATCTAAGAGCAGGGGGGCGGTTAGGGCAAGAGGAGAAACGAGTTGTCACCATTACTATGAAAGTGAATCCTAAAGGTTCTCGTTTAATCAGATACCCGCGAGTTCCACGAACGGGCTCAAGATGGGCCGTCGGCACAGCGGACACTCGTGACGGGATCGACCAGGGGCAGGCATTCCCAAGAATGACTCCAGGCACACCCTGCAATAAATATGTCCACAGTTGGTTAGAACGCAAGGATGATTCCCAATGTATGTATCCGAGCATATTGCACAGTTGAACGATTCTTGTTGCTCGCGCAGCTTGGCTTCAGAAGACGCTAGGGACAATTTGGACTTTGCGATCTGCGATTCTTGCAATATGATTTTCTCTTGAAGAACAGAAATGTCTGCTCGAAGACTGCGCAAGCAGTGGTATCATGGCATCGGAGCATATGCAGAGCGAAAATGGACCGAGCAGCGCAACGGCCGTGTTCGCGAGATTCTGGATGAGTTGTCGGCGCTGCCGCGGATCAATAAAGATGCCGACTGGTTTCCGCATCTTCATTTCTACAGGATGCACATCGATGCGCTGTGGAGTCACTTCACCAACCACCAGATGGCGCGCCGCCGATTCCGCGGTCGTGTCAAGAAGCAGCAGGCGACGGTCAAGCTGCGGGACCGTCTGGCCACCCGCGACCAGGCGGACAGGTTCATCATCGCGTATGGCGACACGTCGTTTGGCCCCACTGGTGCGAGAGGTGGGCATGCGGTTCAGGCATGTCGAGCCGATCGACGAGTACTGCACGACGAAGAAGTGCTGTGCTGGCAGAAACGATCTGGTATCACCTTTATTTCGGTTCCACCAACACCCGAAGAGACTGCGCATGCGGATGCTCGGGGATCCGGCGCTGCATCGTGAGAGCTTCGTGCCCCGGGGGTTGAGACACTGTGCCACAGTGAACTGTCCATCTGACCGCCGGTGCGTTGGCCGCGATGCCAACGCTGCGATGAACATTCGTCAGTGCTGGCTCAGCCGACCGCCGTGCTTGTGTCGGAATCCACGCGGTATTCCCAGTGTAAGCGAGCTAGAGTCTCGCGTAGGGCGCCCCTGAAGATGGGTGTGAGGACTGCGAAGGATGTGCACTGGATATGTCTGGTTCTGCCGGACATTTCATTACCTTTCCCCTAAAGGATGGATTACTTCTTGGCAATGATGAGTGCAGTGGAAACTTCGCCAACACCCTTGACAAGCACACGCTCTCTTTCCTCGTACGAGTACATCTCACTGAGCAGAGCAAGAGTTGATTTGCTGACTTGGACACGGCCGCACATTCCGGTGCTTTCCATGCGACTTGCAATGTTGACGGCAGGAGACCAGCAATCAAAAGCAAACTTGTCTTCGCCAATGACACCACCGACGACGGGCCCACTGTTGATTCCAACGCGCACGTTCCATTCTGCCGCCAACGGAGTTCCGAGAGCAAATTCTCGAATGGACGCAATCATTTCCAATCCGCATTCAACAGCATCAACGGCGTGGCAGTCTGACCGACTGCTGTCCAATCCAGCTATGGCAAAAAAGGCATCGCCGATCGTTTTGATTTTCTCGACACGGTGCTTCTTGCAAATGCGATCAAAGCGGACGACAAGATGATTCAGAACACTGACCACTTCTTCCGGAGAAGCATTCTTGATGGATTCCGTGAAGTCCGCAATGTCGCTGAACAAGATAGACACTTGTGGATAACGCTTTGCAATGAGCGCAGGGGCATTAGCGCCGTCCGTGGCGGTTCTCGACAAAGATGTCGTCTGCGAAGCCGCAATGTTCCTGTTCTTCAGCTGGATGGCTACTTCTTCCGGCAAAATATGGCGTAACAAACCTTCAGACCGGTTCTGCTCCTCCTTGAGTACAGTATCTTGTCGATGCTCGGCCGTCCGATCCTTGACAGCAAAACCAAGTATCCACCTTGTAACGAGAGCGTGAGCTTTGCAGGGAATGGGGTGTCCGCAGCATTTTCATGTCGAAGCATATTCAACTGGACTTCCGTTCGATCGGAGTTTGCAGCCTTCAGAGCATCGAACACGTGGTCCACAGCGACCTTCTCAGCAGAATTAGAAATTGCAAACAACGTACGTGCGGACCGGCCAAGCAACTGATCTCTTGGACGACCAAACATCACTTCTGCAGCGCGATTCACAAGTCCACTTCTCCGTTCTTGTCGATTTGCACCACCGCATCTGTCAGTGCTTCCGACAGATTGAGCGACGTTGCGTCCGTTTCCTCCTCCTTTGCCTGGATAATCTCGCCAGTTGAAAGCAGCACAAACAAGCGACCGTTGGAAAAGACAGTCTTCTTAGGCAGCAGCGTCAGCAGCAAAAGCACCTGCCGGTTTTCGTTTTCGATGCGAAGCGATACAAGGATCATGATCAGCAGCATCCCGAAAAGAATAACCGGCAAGGAAACAGCAAAGTAAACCGTCACACGAGTCTTGACTGCGTTCAGACTGTTGATCTCGTTCTCTGTCATCTTCTTCGAGGTGCTGACGATGTTTTCCGACAACCGTTTGTCCCAGTCAGTCAGCTTGATCAGAGTATTTGCATTTGCGTATGTTGCCAACACCGTGGCAATGGGGAGCCTCCCAAGGTCAGAAAACCAGTTTGCCTGTGCAATTGCAATTTGCTCCGGGGACATGCAGGCAGTTGCAGTGGACGGAATGCAAGCTGATGCTCGGAACGCGTCTTCCAAGGACGAGTCTGCCATCTCAAATATACCTATCTGGCTTCGACTCGAAACTCCAAAGCGGTAACGGTCAAGCGCACTCGACAAATCCGATGCATACTGCCCATGGCCTGCAATGATTGTCGCCAAAATAGCCGCCGGCAGAGGATAGAACAGAGCGACGCACGCCAAATCCGTCCCAGAAGCGTAAATGCGCCAGAATTCCATCGGCGCCAGAATTTCATACCCAATTCCTTTTGTGTTGTTGTACAACACATATTGCTCCAAGGAAAACGCCACAACGAGGAGAAGGAGCACAGAAAGCAAGAGGACAATGCAAAAGAGCGTCCAGTGAAGTAAGTGCGATTGAAATTCAAAGATGATATACTGAGAATCGTCTTCCATGATCATTGAAGAATCTCTGTCCTGCGCAAACTGTGTTGCCAGGTTGTGCACAGTCTGCGATGCGTCCGCCTTTGGCAGACTCTCGATAATGTCATACAGACACCGCCTCTCCCTCCTGATTCGGCGAATGGCGGGCACCAGGAAGCAGATCGGAACAAGGAACAAGAGGAACAAAGACACTCCAAGAATTACGGAGTTTGTGACAATCATTTGCGATCGGAAAATGTCGCCGAATCTCGATATGTACTCTTCAACGATTTCCCGATACGCGTTGCCAATCGGAGCAGCATTGAGAACTAGGAAAAGATGCGTACTCGACACCACACAGCTCAACAAGGAGTAGGAAGGGAACTGCAAATTGCAAACAACTCGGAGTCTTTGCAATTCAATGACGAGTGAATCCCAAGGTGAAAACGGATTCCGAAGGAAGTCATCTCCAGTGAGAATCACTGTTTCGTCTTTCCACAATCTCATGAGCGTGGGATTGTCAACAGGTGGATTCTTCACAACCAAATCGTCCAAAAGCGAGGGTGCGAGGTTCAGAAGATTTGCCTGTAGCGCATAAGCCGTGGCGTAGGAGTTGTTCAAGGCGAAATTCGTTTGCGCGAACATCAGCGTTGACCTCATACTGAAAGTCTGGCCCATTTGATTCAGCTGACTAGCTTCGTACACCTCCGTTACACTAGTGTCCAACTTGGTAATGAGGCTATAAATCAATCCGAATGCAATGGACATGATCACGACCAAAATCAGGACAGTTAGAGACATCGCGGTGATCATCAACCACACGGAGCGCGACTGATCCTTATGCACTTTCTCCCGCAACGACGCGTCCTTTGTTGATGACGCCGCAGAAGAACCACCATGGGATGAACCTTTCTCTGTTTCTTCTTCCACCTGCTGCGAACCGGAAGGAATGTCCGAGATAATAGAGAGCTTGCCACCTTCTTGAATGGACGGACAGTCCATTTCCAGTGTTGAGAGACGACGACGGCGATTGGAGCCGGGCTGCAGGGGGAAATTACTTGAGAAGCTGCCCTTTTCGGGAATACCGAGAGAGAGCATGGAATTCGATCCCGCGCTGATGTCCCCGCCTGTGCCACATGTGCTCGCGTGTTCCATTCGCACTCGCCGAACACCATCCGACCTACCCATTTCAGAAGAGGCTGCATCCATTCTCGAAGAGGGAACGGAAGGGACCAAAAGTGCAGTAGAATACATGCTGTTCAAATCGCCCCCCTTGCAGCCCGAATCCTTATCCTGCCGTGTGTCGTTTTCACTCTCATATTGTTCAGCCATTTCCAACAATCCCTCGGCTCGGACAGAATCGCGAAGGATGTTAAGGGTGAACAATGCATACTCTCGCAAGACAGCAGCAGACCGCGGAAATCGTTCTGTCAGTGTTCTGAGCTGCAATCGCAACAGCTCAGTTCGATTGGAGATGACGCTGGAAAGACCGATCATGGATTCTGGAGACACCTTATTTTTCGCAATGTCGCGAAAGAATCGCAACACAAGACTCTCCAGAATGCGTCTTCCCTTTTGCACAACTTTGAGATGCACAGATATTTCACGTGATTCTTCCGAGAATCCCGAAAGCATGGAAATTCTCAAGTCGTAGCGCGCAGCGTTGAACAACAAGAGGTGCCACCACTTCGACAGGCCTTGTCGTTCAATGTCTGTCATCACATTGAACAGGGATGATCGTTCATGGGGACAGTAGTTCATCAAGAACAGTGCATAGTGCAGGAACACAGGAGTGGGATAGGTGGATTGCCTCAGTTCGGCTTGCAGTATGTAGCGGCACATGGCATGAACGTATGGATCCTCCGCAACAGCAAAGCGGCATGCTCGCTCCAATGTAAAGAAATCGTGGAACTTGAGAGCAAACACGCTGACAGCGGTCGGATTTGTTGCTCCACCACTGCCACCTGAGAAATTGCTTGCGTCTGCACCAAGAGATGACTGGGTCGAATCAGCTTCGGAAACGTCATCTTCCGCGCTGACCGAGCTAGAGGCACCTGCAGACGCCATCTTCTCTTCCTCGGGCAAAACGCGGTTCTTGCGGTAGGAGGACCCCGGATTCTTCAGACTGCAGGATTCCAACAGCGTTCGAATGTACTAATTGTACGAATTCCAAAAGTATGCTGCACCGGCAGGAAAAATGACGATTGACAGTAAGAATCCAAACGCCCAGCTTGTGCGGCTGCTGGACGTAGAAAATGCCGAAAACAGAAATGATGTCAGGGAGATACCCCCTGTTGTCCACAACCCGATTGAGTACAAAAGGTTAGCCTTCAGGTGGAGCATGGGAAGCCGCACATGAAACAGCTTCCCGAAATAAAAGCAGACCAGGATTTGGAAGAACGACGGCAGCCATGCGGCGGTATCCTTGGGGTACACCGCACAGAACACGTACAACACACAGCAGACCAAGCGAGCGGCACAAAAGCCTCCGACAGAAAAGATGTCGTTGCGCGCAAACGGTGCCGTAGTTTCGTTGAACCGGGTTTGGATGAACAAAAATGAATGGATGATGTCCGTGGCAGTCAACAGGACAAGTGAGAATGCAGAAAATGTCTGGGTCGCAATGGAGAACGAGGATGACCAGCACTCCGTACCGACTGCAAAATCCGGTTGGCAGGTAACAGACCGCAAGAACAACATGTAGCCGGGGATTGCAAATACCGTGTGCATGATCCAGGACACCAGATTCAACCATTTGAGACCAAACACGAGGGATTCGTGGTTTCGCAGGAGCCCGGCGATGTTCCAAACGTAGAAACCGCAAAGAACAGTCAGGAAGAGGCTGCCGACTAGGGTCCACAGCAGCTGGAGATTTGCAGTGGGAAGAAGCAAGTCTGGCTACACAACCGAAAACATCACGGACAGAGCAGTGTCTGTCGCGGACCCCGCCAGTGCAGACGAATTCCACAGAGGCTTCATCGCGAGAATGATGAACTGCACGAGCGACCCGCCAATCAAGACACCAGCGGTTGTCCTCGGATGAAAAGGGAATGCATGCTTCCCGATGCGGTGGAATACGGTGGCCGAATTCGTGCTGGGTCCTTCGAGACGGTCGTCTTGCAAATCCGTGCCCTGGAAGTCCGACTCGCCATCAGTGTTATCGGCATTCATCCGGTTCTTCGGTCTGCGAGGGTTGCAGTAGGGAAATGGAGGGGTAAAAATAATAAATTACTGCATCAAATGAAATTCATAAAATATGAGAAGCTCCAACCAGTTACTCCTCGAAAAAATTATCGTTTTGGGAGAAATCTTTGAAAGAAGGAACGCATCCTCTGAAACCAATGATACCTTTGTTTTCGGTTACTGAGCTGAGCACCTGCAGCAGACTGTGAAGAGCAAGAGCAGGAAGGGCAACGAACGTTTTTTCCACGATTCGAAATTCGCCCTTGTCGGACAATCCACACAAAAATGCTGCTCAGATGGGCTGAGTGAAAGGGATTGAACGTTGATTGTTTTGGATCTCGGCAGCTGCGACAAGAACTGGGGGAACTGGTTTTCGCATTTGGTTCGAATTGCACAAAATTGGGAAGATTACCGCCATGTGTGCCTGCACACCGGCAGCAATCTGACAGTTGGTCAGGGCAGATCGGACAAAACAAAAATCTCCTCAGAAGCTCAAGATCCCAGCGCACGGCTTGTGGCCGACTGGAATGCGAGATTTCGGAAGATTGTGTGTACCCGTTGTCACGAAGGCGTGCAAATGCAGGAACGAAAGACCGGGAAGAATGTGCTTCCATGGTATCACTCTTGACAAGTGAACCTCACAAACACAGAAGTCGGCATTGCCTTTTATGGCACGTCGCCGCCCGCTTTGCCCAGACGTCCACAAAAAATAGGAAAGCATGAAGATTCCAGATGCACGACGAGCGGGAAATGTTTCGCAGTTTCAAAATTTACCTCTTTCTCGACAATCATAAAAGTTGTCTGCCCTTTGGCAGTTTTTCATTCGTTTCTCAATTTTCTGGAGAGCAGGATTAAATGAATTTCATTATGGGAGCTTGTCAATCCGCAAAGCATGACAATGCGATCGTTCCGACTCCGATGGCTCACCCGGAAAGGCGTACAGTCCCTTCTTGCGAGCCCAATCAGAGGTTCTCCAGAACAATGCCTCCTCAGAACGAAGTGATGAACATGTTCACGACCTTCGAACCGCCAGTTCACAGCATGCTGTCTGAATCTAATCCAAGTATCAGCCCACTGAAAAGTGCAGGAATGAATATCGTGTCCAAGCTGAACTGTGTGACACTACTTGACTGCATTGTGCACAACAATTTGCAATTTCCTGTTCGATTAGTGATCCAATATAAGACACAAGCAAACGACGACACCCACGTCCGGGAATTCATGTCGTTTCCGCGGACGAAAAAAATTCTTCGATTCCGAGCAGGAGTTCGTATACTAGCGATTGAAGCCAACCAAGGCTGGAGCCGTGCAACTGTTTTCTCTCCGCTTGTCATTTCTGCAAACAGCAGTATTTTGTTGAACTTGATGTACGGTGACGAAGCGGTTGATGAGATCGAGCACTTCCGAGCAACGTATCCCAAACGCCAAGCGATGGTTGCAGAATCCATTCTTGAGCTCAGTCCTGATTGTTTGGATGTCGCCTTTTTCGACCCCTTCTCCCATTTCCGGACCTCTTTTTTCCCCGGACAATCTGAAAACGGCGAAGATCCCTTCAGCCGCGTGCTGCCCCATGCTGATGACGACAACGAAACATGTTACGATACGGATAGCAAGCACTCTTCGAGCAGCCTTGAAAG
Organism: Andalucia godoyi; assembly: GCA_009859145.1. Classification (NCBI taxonomy): domain Eukaryota; class Jakobea; order Jakobida; family Andaluciidae; genus Andalucia; species Andalucia godoyi. Next base: position 26,147 of record VRVR01000063.1, read on the forward strand.
TTCCGTGCAGGATGCTGGCGACTTTGGTTCCACATGCAGAGCAACAGCAATTGCAAGTGCCCCATTCTGCATCTGCGGATATTACATTGCAATTTCGCTTGACACCATGGAACGAAGACCAGTTCTCTACGGAGTCTGTGCGGCAGCTCGCCACTGCGGCAGCAACTCTGATCTGTACTAGCCCGAATGCGAATGATTCAACTCTAGATTCGAATTCTAATAAATTACTTGTGATAGAATTATGATACATGGTGATAACATTCGACAGCGCTGCGGAACCAGAGTCAATCTCGAACGACCAAACCAGCATTGGCAGTTCAGGTTGAAAGAACTATTTCCACCGATCATCTTGGCGAATATGAGACTGTGCAGGTGAGCAAAATTCATTTGGTGCTATCAATCCCGGAATCATCCACGGGTTCTGGACACAAGGGGTCGGCTGCATCTCTGGTGCGCTCCTCTCTCGGTGACGGGCGGCGAACACAGGGCTGCGTACTAATGATCGATCATAGACACTGGTAGGATTACCTACGAAATTGTGACCAAAGAATGAAAATTCTGTCGAATCGTCGGCAGAACCGAGGTTGCAAAGCTCGCTGCTGTCGCTTCGCGTCGAAACGAGGTTTGCGTGATGCGATATCTCGTGCTGCTCAGTAGGATCACAATAATGGAGAAAGCAGTTCTCCAAACTTTGGTTTTCCGGAGATTGCGGATGGCAAATGTACGGGATCGGCAGTTTATGCCAACCAGGGACAGGGACAGCATCTGCGGAAAGGGTGCTTTCTGGATGAGTGAATCCTCCGGATCGCAACGCGAGAGGACTCGTCTCATGCGACACCGCGCTTATCTGGTCCGAGTCTCTCGAAACCCCATCTGGTGGGCTCACCGAGGGAGCAGAAATGAACAATTGTCGAGAGCGGAATGGACCATTGCGACTCTGTTTCACCGCATGGCCTACACCGAATGTCCCATAATCATCGTTTGTGATGCACTCGTGCTCTTCATGAGCTGCTGCGAAATAGTGATCCAGCACAATTTGCGGATCAACAGAACTGCATTCGTGAAGAGTGGAGCCAAGATCGGGTTCACTGATGATGATGATTGCGATTTCACATCCACATAAGAAAGAAAGCTCCATCGCTTTTTTGAAAAGACCAGCTTTTCGCTTACGAAACGTGACATGACGTTTCTGCTCGTTTCTCACCAAAGAAATCGTAATCCTTTTTCTGCCCATAGCGAGAGTAGTTGATTTCTGGATATTCTCAGAAAAAAGCAAGGTGAAAAGAAGCAAAGAGGTGAGGCAAGAGAAACCAGCGGAAAGGATTTGGGATGACGTCGGAAATGAAACCCAGTGATTTCGGAAATACGAGTTGGTGAAAGCTGTAAAGTTTGGAGTAATTATAAAGATTTGCCCAGGCCAGTTCAAGCGCACTTGTCCAAACGCCAGCAGTCCAAAACCCCAGGAAACTGGAAGATCTGTTCATCCCTCACGGAATCCGCTGTCACAGCCGGTGCGAGCTGCAACTTGTACCAATGACCTCTCCCTCCTAAAAAACTGGGAATCTCCATCGCCAAACAAAGACATGGAGGTTCCCAAACCAAGAATCCTCCCGGAAAAGGTGAAGATCAAAAAACCATGGGTTTTAAATTAAACAACAAAACACGAAGTCCAGCATGAAGGAAATTCTTGTGCATCTGCTTGCTGAGCGGAGAAAGTGTTTACGAGAATGACGTAGAACCTTTATTTCAGAACTGAGCAAACAGCAAGTGAACATCCACGAATCAGAAGAAAGCTTGTTTGGCGGAACAGTGATGAGACGTAGTTGTGGTTTTATTCTATCACCGGCGGTCGACATCGCTTCCGATCCACGTAGGAGATGTGAAGCACTATTACAAGCCACACAAATGGTGATGTCCGATCCGCCTGGATTCGACCTTGCCGTGTCATTTGCTTTCTGGAAATTATCAGCACAGTCGTAGCCTTGCGCGTGCGCTGTCATCGAGCCCTTGGTTGCAAAGCGAAGGCCGATGCTGCGGTACCATCAACACACAGCCACATCACTCACCAATGTTGGCATTATGTTGACCTCTATTTGATTTTGCTGACGGTTTTCAGAAGTACCGATTTCCACTTTGAATATCTGTATTGTTGAAAGAAGCATAGAAGATATGGCGCGAAGAGTGACAACATCCTGCTAGCGGCCAATTTGGCTTCCTGTGCATGCGGAGATACACCATCTGTACGCAAGGATTAGGAAGCAGAATTCGGTCGAGACTGTGTTCAGATCCAGAACAAAGTTGTTCTTGGTGTGGTTTTCCAAGTATGGGCATTCGATCACACATTCGAGGACATCAATCGCCTTTCGATGAGGTTGTTGCGCTTAACCTTGTCAAATGCTCGAGTCTGCCTATGTCTCTTGCGCATCACCAATTCACCATCAGCTCCGAGATCCGGATGTTTCCCAAAGAAGGCCCGGTGAAGGAAAACATCCTTCTCGTTTTTACCTCCGAGTGTATTTTTCAGAATGAGCTGCGCCCTGTACATGCGTCTTCCATACGTGATCGTTTGCATCACGCATACCTGGTTCTGACATTACCCCATCCTTTCTTCTTCTTCTTCCTGAAGATTCGGAACCGAACCAGGTGGGTTTCCTTATTTCCTTTCTAACCAGTCAAAAGTCTATCTTCAAACAAGAATGGAGAATGTCGAGATAGAATTACCAGAAACCATCCAGGCTGCACCATGCGTAGCATGTCGGAGACTCCGTAAGAAATGTGACCGCCATGGACTTGTTTGCAACCGCTGTTTTCGAACTGGTCGACAGTGTGTGTACACAGGAATCACATCTGGGAGACCATGAATATGCTCAGATACTTCCATTTCGCAAGGAACAAGGAATAGTAGCAGCAAAAAGCAGTCCGCCTATGATGTCGTGCAACCTCTATTGAAGGGCTGCGCACCATTACCGACTCCAGTCCCATTTCCAACGACACCCATGTTCGACGAAACTTCAGCTTGTTCAAACGAATCTTCGTGCATCGTTCCTTCCTCAGCGAGAACATTCAATCGAGGCATAGAGACAGCGCTCTCAGTCTTCTGGAACCCATCTTTGCTTGATGTAAAAGACAGATGCGTATGGAATACCAAAGCAACGGTGTCCGAAGGCCGTTTGTCGGCAGCAATCAAACAAATCAGATGTCGATGCTTGCTCGATGACCACCTACCGACTGGACGTTCTTCATCCGCCGACGAAGCGCATTGTCAACTTCCAACCTTCCGGATCCTGCAGTGTACATTCCGCAATGCAGGACGGTTGTGACGAGCGCTTTTGCATCTGAAGTCCACCATCTTGCTTGTCCCTCCATACTTGCTATTTCCTTTTTGTAATCCGAATCCGTGTGTGCCAGGCTTCGCTGGCATTTCAAACGGCCCTTGTCCAAAAATGCAAGATCCAGCTAGCTGCATTCATTTTGAAAACCACATCGTCGAAAGTATTGTGAAGCAGTTGCTCGCATTCGGAACTTCCAAAACTCCTGTCCATTGTTACAAGTGATCGGCTATCCAGTGCCAAGACACGAAGTGTCATTTTAGACAAGTATGTCCCAAGAACTCCCACTCTTCACACTCGTCGCCCCGTCCTTTGAAGTCAAGTCCAAAAAGAATGTTCTGTCAACAGGTCCCCGGAATGTTGGACTGCGATGCCGTAGTGAAAGGTGTGAAAACGACTGTCGAAAGGTCGACACCCTTCAACAGCATTCCGAGGACGGCTCGATCTTCATGCTTTCTCATCAGACACTGGCTCCTTCCCATACACGTCCAGTGAAGAAATTCAGATTGGGAGAATCCAGGCTGGGCATCGACCCTGCCGGCACTTCAATGGCTTCACCGGATGGCTTCAAGCTCTCGGACCGTTTCTTGACTGAATTTTGGGACGGAGATCCTCAGTTTTTTCCAGATGCTTTGCTCTGAGCCGTTGCTTGCGCAGTCTGGACGAATCCACTATTGTAGAGTATGAAAATTGTTTTGAGAAAGCGTGCGAGGCGCATCCAGTCTGAACCTATTGCAGCGTAAATGTGTGGATTTTTTGATTGTTTTTCCTTTCCTTTCTTTTCTAAAACAAAGGATCCTCGCTGAACTGATCTGATCACCGCAAGCGACGAAATGCTGTACTCGAAAGATACCTTTCGCGAATTCAGTCGCTGCCTGAAGGAGATGGACACATTATTTTCTGACAATTCTGCATAGAACTGTGCCCCGACTGGACCTTCTTCGTCGTCCTGTCTTGAGTTGCGCATCTATATACGACTTCCCGGGCATCCGTCTGAACAATCTGTCAATCCATATATGAACTTCGGTTGGGAGAAGCAAAAATCATCTGCACACTCCTTGGAACCTGATTTCTTCAAGTTGACCGGGAGTTTGTTCGTACCGACCAGTTTCAGTAAAATTGCATGCAAGCAGCATTTCTGCCCAAATCGGAATTGATGTTCGCCAAAAGTGGGCACTTGCAGCGTACGAAAGTGTTCTCGGTCATTCAAGCTGACAGAATCCCCACGTATTGCGAATTTGTGGCTTTTCGTGTTGTTGCCTCCATGACTTTCCAATTGGTTTTCCTGGTGTCAAGCAACAATATCAAACTCCACAATTCAGACAAATGAGTGATCATTGTCCGCCGTCAGCCTCGCATGGCACAGAGAGCACTGCACACTGCAATGTTCCAAAGAGCAACATGGAGGTATTCTCACTTGGTCATTCCAAGCTCATTTCCGAATTGCAGGCTTTCCGAGAGCGACTGGCTCAGCTTGAATCGATGGAACGAGCAAGTTTACAAGCAGCAGAGTTGTTTCGATTAGCCGTAGAAGCAAGTCCAACCGCGTTGCTCATGGTAGAGGGCGGTCCAAACGGGATCATTCGGTTGGCCAACCGTGGCTCCGAGCTTCTTTTCGGGTATACCAACGAGCAGTTGATCGGCAAGAAGATCGAAATGCTCGTTCCAGATCGAATTGCCAAAGTTCACCCGTCATTTCGTGCCGAGTTTGCAAAAGATCCCAAAGCAAGGTCTATGGGAACGGGACGCGATCTGTTGGCGAAGCGATCGGACGACACGGAGATCCCTGTCGAAATTGGTCTTAATCCAATTCAAACGTCAGACGGTCTTTTTGTCCTCGCTAGTATCATAGACATCACGGAACGCAAGATGGCTGAGGAGCGGTTCCGTCTTGCGGTCGAAGCCGCGCCGAATGCCATGTTTATGGTTGGAAAAGATGGGAAAATCGTCATGGTCAACCAGCAAGCGGAAAGAATGTTTCTCTATTCGAGAGAGGAACTGGTCGGACAAGCGATCGAAATACTGGTTCCGGAAAGCGTTCGTGACCAGCATCCACAGTTCCGTAGCACCTTTTTTGGATGCCCCGTTGTTCGGGCGATGGGGAAGGGGCGCGAGCTCTACGGCCAGCGAAAGGATGGCAGTATTGTTCCAGTCGAGATTGGACTCAATCCCATTGAAACTGCAGAAGGTATGATCGTGCTGGCCTCCGTAATTGACATTTCGGAAAGGAAACGGATGCAGGAGGAACGGCAGATAGCGCTTGAAGCTGGCCTGCAAGCGGATCTTGCGAAAACGAGAGAGCGCCTTCGAGCCGAGTTCCTGGCTCGCATGTCGCATGAGTTGCGGACACCGGCGAACGCTATCATCGGAATGACAGATATTCTGATAGACACCGAACTGTCCATGCAGCAGCGCGACTTTTGCCAGACCATCGCGACGGCGGCACAGACCCTAGTTTCGACTATCAACGACATTCTGGATTTTTCAAAATTGGAAGCTGGCAAGATGACGATCGAGCACGTCAGCTTCGACCTGGAAGTCCTTCTTCACGAGTGTTTTGAAATGATCGCTCCCAAGGCGCAGAAAAAGTGTCTTGGACTGTCTCTCGTCGTTGACGGTCCGATGCCAGTCCTTGTTTGTTCTGATCGGAGTCGTCTTCGACAAGTGGTACTGAATCTGTTGAGCAATGCTGTGAAGTTTACAGATTCTGGCGGCATCCTTTTAGAACTTCAAAATTCGTTGATGAAAGCGAATGGCACCAGAGATGCCGATTACTGGGACATCTGGATTGTCGTATCGGACACTGGAATTGGAATTTCCGATGATGCACAACCTCAGTTGTTTCAACCTTTTATGCAAGGAGACTCGAGCACGACTCGCAAGTATGGCGGAACAGGTCTCGGTCTTGCCATTTCGAAGCGAATCATGGATGCCATGGATGGTACCATCACATTTCAAAGCAACGATGGCCGAGGTTCGCGATTTCAAATCCATCTGCAGATGGAGCGGTGTATGGATAAAGGATTGCCTCCTTGCGATCCTGCCGTTGCCATGACTAAGAAAAGCGCATTGATCGTGGATTCATGCCAGATTGACAGAGACGCTGTTATGAAGCAGTGTCATATGTGGGGCATGACGACCGCAAACGCACGGTCGTTCGAGGAGGCAATGGAGATGGCCAAGCGACAAGCGACTCCGTGTGATTTTCTCATCGTCAGCTTGTGTGGAAACGATGTGGCTCCGGCGGTGGAATTTGTTTCGCGGATGACTAGTATTATGTCTTGCCATGTGTTGTGGTTGCTTTCTCTGAACACAAGTTCATCTCAAGTCTTCTCGCGGCCTGGACAATTGGCTCTCTCAAAACCGGTGAGTCCGTCGCAGTTGCTGGACTCTCTGCTGTTGTTGTGTAATGATCGTCTTTCACCTGCCTTGGAAACCCAGTCGACGCCACCTTCTGCGCCTGGACCTTCAAACCGCAGCTTGTCGAATCACCTGTCTTCCTTCTTGCCTTGCCGGGCGCCGTCACCCGCAACTGTCTACCGAGGAAAGGTGTTGTTGGTGGAGGACAACCCAGTGAATCAGAAAGTCGCGATCTTGCTTCTACAAAAAATTGGCTACAACGTTGACTGTGCAAATAATGGGCAGGAGGCACTCATGGTTCTTGAACGAGAACCCTACTATCTGGTTCTTATGGATATTCAGATGCCAATCCTGGATGGATTGGCTGCGACGAGTCGCATTCGCGAGCAAGAGACGGAATTTCAGCACGTTCCCATTATCGCCATGACGGCACATGCGATGGAAGGCGACAAAGAGAAGTGCCTCGGAGCAGGCATGGATGACTACGTCTCCAAGCCTATTGACAGGATCCATCTCTTGCATACTCTTCGAAAATGGGATACACCGATCAACGAAGTTGTTTGGATGAGACTTTTGACCTCTATGGGTGGTGATGAAGACGTTCGAAACCAGGTGGTCGCAGAGTTTTTGACGATTTCTTCGAAGTCATTTGACGAGCTGCGTGTTGTTGTTCATGATAAGAGTACCACAGTTGAGAATGTCAAACGTATTGTGCACCGCTTGAAGGGGGCATGTTGTTCCGTGGCGGCGTGCCGCATGCACAATATTTGCCGTCGCATTCTGATGCTGCCATCTGCAGAAGATGCAAAGGACCGAGTAACTGACTTGTGTGAATGGCTTTTGACAGAGCTGCCGCTCGTGGAACGTGCATTGCGGGCGAAGATCGGGCTGTCCAGTTGATTCTCTATATCATCATGAACCGTGCTATGACCTGCAATGCAGCAGTATGAACGTAGTATCTTCTTCAAATGGCGGCCACGAACAATGCTCCGCGGCTGATGTAAAAAACTGCATTCAAACGATCAATTAACTCGACTGTCAGGGGCACAAATTTGTTGACAATGACAGCATCAGTATGGGAACTATCGTACGGAAGCACTATTTGTTTCGACAGTACACGCCCTCGTTCCCTGACATTTCGTTCCGTCTGCTTGTTTCCCGTTGCAGTGCGATGATGGACACGCCATCCGATTTCTGAATTTGCAATTGTCTCTACCCTTTTTAAAGAAAATGTGCGCTCTTTGCTGTACGTATTTCAAGCAGCAATCGATTTTGTATGAGGGGTGCTTTTCTTGGTACAAAGGAGAACTCGGGAATAAACCTTCGTCTTTTGATTTTTATAATCTCCAAAAATAAAGGAAAGATGTGACCCTCTCACGTTGCACATATTCCTTCTATCATGTCGTGCTTTGACAATTTACAGTTCTGGGCGCATCTAATCACTGAGCATTCTCCGAACAAATACAAGCCGCACGGTTATTTTGAACATACAGATGGACGAAAAGTGCTTCTTAGATTGGAGACGGAATGCACGAATGTATGGTATTGCATTGTTGTCGAGGGAACCGATTTCAGGATTGAACAGGAATCGAAAAGACTCGCCCACGATGCTGCCGGCGCTGTCTTGACAGGATTCTTGCGCGTTCTGTTTGCCAAAGGATATCATTTTGTCGGATGGTCGTCCGAATCTTGATATTCTGATAACATTTGTAAGTGTTTGAATAAGACTAGGGTCACCCTGCAGTGCTGAACGGCCGCGATGCAGTAACAGGTTCCGATGTCATCAGGTGTTCGACGCTGCTGCACCTGCGCACAAACAGCGTACCAACAGTCGAGAGTGATGGGACAGCACAGATGCGAGAACTGCGAAATTCTAGACATCATGTTGCATCGATTCATGGGTAGTACGGATACGAACGATCCCGTAGACAGGGGTATGATCGCAGCTCTGGATACTCCAGTGAGTGAGCATGCAGCTTCGAAAGCTTCCAGAATTGCACATAATGCGGAAAGGTCCTTCTTCCCGAATCGGCGAAGCTGAAAGAGAAGACTCAAGAAAGTATCTCAAAACAGAGAAAATATCACTGCATTGAACAAGGTGCATTGGCCCAAGCGCCAGTGCCGTCACTTCGGCGTTTTCCCATCCAAGTAGGCATTCAAATGCACAGTTCACATACACAATGACCTGGGATGGATGCAGAAGCAAGTTGTGAAGGAAAGCATGGGTCGACGACGATCTGTACATGAACATGGGTTCAGAGATAGCGGATAGCGGATTCGATACTAAAGAAGTATCGCACGCATAATGCAGGTTCAAAGCTACCGAAACGGCGTGAAGTTGCAGTCGCACTCCCCCGGACGGCGAAACGTAATCTGGTTTCCATATCCTGCCAATTTCATTTTCATGCAATGAATCCAGAAATCCAAAGTCCTCAGGTGAAGGCGACAATGTATTCTTTCTGAACAGCGATTGCTCCACGAAAGCTGTTCCAAATCTCTGAGAAAACACACGAGCGCGAGTTGATAAAGATCCCTGTAAAACGAGGTCCGATTGCACCTCTGATAAATGTTCCGCTCTGACAGCGTCAACGAACGAGGACGAAGAATCACTTTCTTCAATGCTACTGCACCTGGCAGACCCTGCAGTTCTCAAGAGGTCCTTGTGGCCTCGTGCAGGCGTTTGTGAAATACCAAATGATGACGTGAACGGCTTGTTGTAAATTGAAGCCGTAGGACAGGAAGGGTCAGAAAGACTGCAGCCTTGTACAGGAACGGATACCGCATAATTCGATGAGGTAACAGAACCAGCAGACGACACGTCCTACATCTCACGAGACGAAAAAGAACGTCGGGTGGACGACGCAAGCTCAGCGACAGTTCCTGAATTCCCAGAATGAGACGGCGCAGTCAAATTGTCGAGAGACGGCAAATACCGCATGTTGAACGTATAGTTTTGCTGGTTCGATTTCCTCTTCCGTTGAGCAATGCCTTTCTCGAAACCATCCTTCTGCTGTTCGTGTCCCGACGCACGATCTCGACCCTGATAAGTCCAGTCTTCAGCGTTCACCACTGATACGCTTGATGGAACAGATGGTGTGCGCCGTCGCTGCTGATCCCGTTGCTTGGGAACTGGACTGTGCACCACGACTTCACAGGAAGAAAGCTCTGCACGATCACGCACGTTTGGAGAGAAATCATTCGTCTCTGATGAAATGCTAAAGAAAACTTTTCGTGAGCAGCGCTTGGCAGCGGGTGTATCACAGCAAGTATGCGATCTACCGGTAGCGATGCATCGAAGACACGGACGATCTGTGGGGCATTTTTTCCGCAAATTCTGGCACTCTGTACAGGCCCGCACCCGTGGCTTCTTGGGAGGTGGAGACGATTCAACAGTATTTGAGAGTGATCGATCCGTTTCCAGGCTTTCGCAGGAATCCGATTCCATTCTCAATAAACCAAGAGCGATGCTCATGAAAAAATGGAAGAGACTGGTCCAGATTTCTTCAGCTTCCTTGTGATACTTTTGGATTGTTCGCAAAACGCAGAGGCCGAGTTTTACTCAGAAAATGCAAATCCTTGGAGTGCTCTATCGAAAGTCGGCGATCCCGAATTGGAAACTCCTATTTCCACTGTGGTTGCACCGTCGGGAAAACTCAGAATGACGTCCGCGATCCCGTTTCCAGTACCAGATGCTCTTTAGTTTGAGAAAAGATGGGAACTCCTGTTATAATTGGACGTCATGCAAGCAGACTCATTGCAAAACTGGATTGTTGTTATCGACAGAATAAAAATTCGACTAGTCATTTTTGTATATGTTTGCAAGACAAGGTATTTTCATAGAGGTGCTGTGTGCGCAGAATGCGTCTTGTAACACACAACACGGAAGTTCGACTTCCATCTCTGTCTGCCAAGTCTTCGGCAAACCGATCCTCGACCCGCTCTCAAGGTAATCTGTTTATTGATGTCTTCGGTTTTCGGATGAAACTCACATTTTAACCGAAGTTCTTGATTTATTCGGCTGTATTTCCGTGAAGAATGAGTTCCGATACTTATGTTCTTGACGCTCCGACACTCCATTTGACGCCGGGAAACGAACATGTACCAAATAAGATGCTTGTGGGTCTAGACAATTCGAACGGGAGCAACCCGCAGCCGGATGTCGGGTGTATGAATGGCCAAGCAGCTGCAAATTATCAGCTGTCGGGTGTTCTTCCAGGAATTATGTCGACTATCAACCAGCGCCGATTTCACGTAGCAGTAGCATGCGTGGAGTGCAGACGCGCACATACCGCGTGTTGTGTTCGGCGACCATGTACAAGGTGTGTTCTCCGTCACACTGATTGTCTTGACCACCCACCTCCAGAAGACTCCAAAAAGATACGAAGTCGTCTTATTGGAACGGCATCGTCACTGAATGAGCATCGTAATACCCCGTCTCATACATCATCCAGTAATTCTACCAGCTCAAGCCCTTCTCATGAATCAACCATCACGTGGTCGAGCCCTTTCGACAGTCGATCGGTTGCCTCAATCCCAATTTTTCCATCTCAAGATAAGACGATTCTAACTTCGGAAATCGTCTGCGCATCAAGAATGGTCGAAAGTGATGCAGCTGTGCACCGCGGTGACATTGCCGCAAATGTGCAACATTTCATCGATATCATTCCTTATGAGTTGTATCAGATATCGGTTCGTTCTAAACATGCTCAAAAGAGTGAGTACCCTGCAGTACTTCCTTGCCTGTCCAATCACGATCAGAACATCGCGAACCGCATGTGCCGAGCTCTTGCGGATCTACTCGTCAAATACAAATCATTTCGAAATGAAAGTTCGGCCCGATCAGACGGTGTGCAACCTATTTCTCAATCGACCATTTTATCAAATTTGGGAACAGTTCATCCGAATCCTGCACCGGACTGCACGGCGAATGGAATGAACGATGTTTGTGTTCGGCTCCTGCAATCGCTTGCTTTCCAGTCCCTGCAGGCGCAGGTTGAGAACAACTTTGACGATCATCCAATAAATTTGCATCCGGGACTTGTAGTTGTGACAGACAGGAATGGATCTGTGCTGTGGACGTCCGAACACGTGGGATATTGGAGTGGGAAATCGATTTCGCAGGTTCTTAAACAGTCAATGCCGCTTGCATCGAGCATTCCGGACAAACGACTGGATGATCATTTTTTGTCTTGGTTTAAGTGTCTGGACAGTCCGTTTATGATACTTCACCGGTCAGTGGATAACAGTTTGCGAGGCGAATTGCTTCACTGTGCCATCCTCTTTCTTCGCGATGAGAATTGGATACCGCAGTTCGCTGTCCTTTGCTACGTTCCTATTCGGGACGTGGGTGTGTGGAATTCTCATGGAATTGCACGTGTAGAGGATGCCTTTTATGGTGAACCGTGAGTTGTGGCCCGTGTTTCTGGAAGTTCCAATTCATCTCATTGTTGACTTCACCGCAGAGCTTTAAAAACGGGCTGCACGACTGAGCTCTTGCAAATGACTTCGAAGCGAAGGAAACGGCGTGCAAATACTCAATTCTGTATCTGGTTGCAAACTTCTGTACCTTCGGTTGTCGACGGACTTTCCAAATTTGGAAGTGGAAGCTACGTTTTCCCACCGATCTTTTGGCAACAAGCCAAGTTGAGTAATCGTGATTTCCAAATAGGGAATGTCGTTACTGTGTTGCTCGGTAGTCCGAAACAAGCAAGTCCAAATTCTGATCTTTCTTTTTTCGTTGCCGATTTTCTGGTACGTTCTTTCATGGGGATTTCGAAGCATTTTTTGATCATTGCTCTGCTTCCAGCTCCACGAAACTTTTTGTGCTTCCATTTCATCGAGCAAGTCATTCTTCAGGACCTGATTGCCTTCTCCTAGGTTCCTTCCGCTCTCTACAGTAGAATCAAGAGAGATATTTAACTGCGTCTTCTCATATATTTTAGAATGTTGCATCTCCGTTATTGTCTGCGAACTCCCAACCAGCACGCACATCTTCATGTCTTCTCTTCGCAGAGTCCTTAATTCAAGGCGTCTGGTTCACTGGAGAAATCCATATAGACTGGGCTCCTGATAGCAGCCGCAAGTCTTTTAAGGAAGATTCATCCAAAGGAACCACATACAAGATACCATGGTCTCCAGAAGAAGAACGACTGTTTGAAGAGTGCCTTCGAGTGTGTGGCAGGGGCAAATGGACAGTTATTTCCAAACTAATGAAAACCCGTTCTCCTTGTCAAGTCAAAAATCACGCATGGACTTTCTTTAGGAGACTCTCGACCCCCCGATCACGGAGCAAAAGGTTTCCTTGGGAAATAGGAAATGCTGAAAACGCCATTTCAGCAGCGCGTGAAAAAAATTTGTTGAGCAATGCATCGCAAACGGCAGCTGCGACAAGCCCTCGCAAAGAACACTAACCAGTACTGCGGTTTCTTCAATCGAAACGGACTCTATTTCTTTGGTCATTCGTGACCAACTTCAAAGGCCTAAAAAACCCGTCAGCGATACTGGATTTTCCCGTAGTACATTTGATTTGTCGCCCTCTGATCAAGAGCCATGCATGTTGAAACTCGATTTGCTGGATGTATGCTGTGAGCTCTATTCGCGTACTGCCATTGGTGTTGTTCTCTGACGCGCAACTTCCTCGAGATTTGGGAGGTAATTATATATTTTTTCACATATTGGTTTTTAAAACAGTGCTCTATTGTTTTATTTGCTGTTCTGGCCTCTAGCTGCGTGTTTAACTATCCTTCGCCCGTCTTAAGCAGCGCTGCCCATGAAAAGGTGACCAGGCGGTGCAATGAAATTCAGGCCATCAACCCCATCACGGACTTCCGTCAACGTATGAATGGAAGATAACTAAAGACAATCTCCAAAAAAGAGCATGCAGGAGTCTTGAAGTTTTCCGTCAAATTGTGGTGAAATATGCAGCGTCGACGCCATTTACCGGTTTCAGCGTGTTGCTACCATCATCCACTTGTTCTTCGTTGTCCGATGTCTGCATTTTGACACTAAGACTCCCTGCGGATCTCGTTCTCAATACGGATCTCATGTAGACGATCAGTTGTTCCTTGAGCTGTGGAACTACCGCTGCCCCATCTTACTGGTCCATCATTTCTTGTCTAGTGAAAGCACATGGTCTTCACATCTGGAAAGGTGAATCTCAGTCGAATGTCCATGCCAGGATTGTCGCATGAACAAGTCGCTGCCACTGGCATTCCTTATCTCTGAATCGACGAAGGAAATCAGAAAGGTGCACTCTCGAGTTTCGACGCTCGCTGTTCCCCGAAGAGCGGGACTACCGTCACTTGGATCCGCAGTGCTATGATTATACCTTCTACGTCATGCGCACAGAAATTATTCCGCTTGGATACACAGAGGTTGCATCCAATGAACTGATGGCATTTCCGAATAGCAATCAACACAGACTTCGGGAGATCGTGTCCTATCCATCCAAGAAAGAGCCTTTTCTTGTTGACAGGCCACTGGTTCGACGTTCGGTCATTTTCTTTCTAGTGAATTCCGAGGTACCAATCGTATCGACATCGGATGTGGAAGTGCTGCCGGAGAAAATTCTGGATTACGATGTAGCATGCGACATGCGTCTGGCAGTTATGTAAGACCGGTCTCTTTTTGAAAAAGGACCTGAATGAGGAACTGTCGCACAATTTTAACTTTTGCGAGCATTAATCTTCTGGTCTGGTGGTTTTTTCCGTCAGAAAAGCTCACTGACGATGTAGGATAGGAGATTATTATCTACCAAACGTCGCAGCTTCCGGCTTTCATCTTTTGAACGTTTTCAAATAATGAGTATAAACACATCTATGACGTTTTGATATTCTGTGTGATTCCGACGGAAAAGTAAAAAGTAAATCAATGGTATTCACATTTGATCACTGAGGGAACAGAACCCCACTGGATCTATGTGGATCCTGAATGATTCGGATAAGTCCGCATGCGGCTAGCGAAGTCAGAGATCATGTCGTAGAAACTATCAAAGAGATCGTCATCGTCCAGCTCCTCCATCCCGCCGTTGCCGGTGGCGGCTCGAAGCGGTAAGAGATATCCGTGGCAATACACGATGTCAAAGTGCACATGAACACTCATGCGATCCAGGGGCAATGCTTCAACGTTCCCGGCATCGATCTCTTCTTCCAAACGCTCACGACTCCACGAACTTGCGCCGCTGACTGTGCTTCTCGATGCTTCTTGTGCCTCTCCTTGTTTCCTTCCCCTTCTGAGATTGGTATCCACCATTTGATCAAAGGGATAATCGAACTGACGATTCTGCAAGTACAACTTCAATCCTTCCCTGCGCGCAGTGCTCTCTGCTTCGTTAGCGTACCAGCGGTCCTCATCGTTATCAACATCATGTAGCACCCACGCATCCCAGTCATTGTCTTCGCGAGGATATTCTTCCAGAAACTCAGCGTACTCCTTGAACGCCGCCTTGTTTTCTTGTTTTGCTTCCACCAAGATTACTTGACCTCCATCGCTGCCTCCCGAGTACATGCCCCAATAACGTAGCGCTGTTGCTCGGGGAAGATCTCGACTGACTGGTCTGCCTGTGATTTGTGTCGAGACACGAAAAGATGCATAGCCGTCTGGAAACACTGGCAACCCCCGCGAAACCCTCTGCTCTGCCTTTTTGATATAGGCCTCTACGAGCTGCGACACTGTGACTGCAGCGCTGCTTGCCTTCGAAGTGGACCTTGTTCGAATTCTACTGGAAGTTGCGGGCTGATCAAATCGTGTCTCCCACGGGGTATCACGGAAGAGCGCCTCGAAATGACCAAAGATCTTATGAGCATTTGCCTTCCGCTCTTCTTCATTCTGGATGACATCGTCGTTCTGTCCGTCCGGCAGATGGAGGAATGGTGGAGGAAACCAGATGGAAATTTGCAGGCTCAGGTGATCCAATTGTTCCCATGCAAGACTCATGAAAGCAGCATCATCATCCAATGGTCCTGGGACCAATGGGACGTGGTCCACCGAGTACCGCTTATCTCTCCACAATTGTTCTCTTTTGAAATCAAAGCCTACTCTCGTCATTGCAAAGTGTCGAAACACTGCATTTCGGACGCGGGTTTCAATTCCTTGTGCAGGCCATGCATCTTCCATTTGAG
Source organism: Andalucia godoyi (assembly GCA_009859145.1). Lineage (NCBI taxonomy): Eukaryota > Jakobea > Jakobida > Andaluciidae > Andalucia > Andalucia godoyi. The sequence continues at coordinate 41,955 of VRVR01000063.1, forward strand.
AGGACTGGTTCAGAAGGACCATGTACTGCGATTCTCCCGCAGTCAGCATCCCATCAGCCCATGCAAAATACTCTTTTAAAGCTTCTTCATTTTGCGCATTTGCCTCTATAACAACCACATTCATAAAGCATGATGTTGTGCTCGTGACGGAATCCGTAAGGTTCTTGATTCTCAATGGAGTGCTTTCTTTGCTCTCGGAATCTCCATTCATGTCTTCATCGTTTTCACCTTCTTCTACAGTAGGATTCCCGCATTCGTGATCCTGAACATAGGATTGCAAGGAACTCATCACTGCCCAGTAACAGATATCATCGGCAGCTGCGGATTGTCGAGGTTGTCCCAGAAGACGAATCTGCAGTTCAAATTCGTTGGAGTTTATCACATCCACTTCATTTTCTTGATGAACTTCGGAGGCCGACAACACGCTTCTTGAAATTCCTGAAAGATCGTCATTACCATCTGAGCCTGAGTGTGCTGCTAGCATTTTCATGTTTGAGATCGACGTACTTGCTGTTTCTGCAGGATGTTCCAAAGCAACATTCCGCTTCTTGCAATCTTCGCTGGAGGATCGCAATCGTCCCATGCCCTGATTTGCGATGTGCTGGATACTCGAAAACAACAAATTGCAGCGTCGTGTGGTACACAGACTTCGGGAAAAGGAGGACTTTATAGCACGAGTCGATTGCACTAACAGGTACGAGTGACGGCAGGCCGCAAGCATACTGCACAGGACAAGAATGCTGATTCCCACAAAACACTCATAAACAAACGTCCAATAGGAAGCTTGGGTTGAAGTGGTGGTCTGAAGAAGAAGATTTGCAATCAAATCCCCATGCCTGCATCAAATGATGCAGTGTTCGTCTTTTCGTGAGCCCTGTTGATTCAGTTGAAATTGCAATGTGGTGTCTTGCAGTAACTTTAAATCGAATTGCATCTCATTCTCACCGCAACTGTGCCGATTTTTCGCCAATCGAAGAGCAAAAACAACAAGAAGGACGGAGTATGTTTTGCTTTCGTTTCAGATGTTTATTCTTCGATCAATAGGCTCTTGTCAGCATCCCACAATGTTTAGGATTCGATGCTGTGGGCAACGTCTTTGACGGTTGACAGTGTCTTCATTCTCCTTTTGTTCATCCTGACGTTCATTTCGTAGGTGAACCGAGTGTCAGGAGACACAACACCGAAGCTAGTGGATTCCGTACTGTTTTTCGGGGTTGATGGATTACCTGCCTTGTCGGGCGATAATCCCAATCCCATTATCGGTGATCAGCACCAGTTCCCAGTTTTGCAGCGCTTGTGAACGCCGGGTGCATGCCTACTGCTCACGTGTCCACGATTGTGGGACACATCTTTCTTTGGACTGCGAAAGACATCTGTGGCATCTATGTGAGATTCCCCGTCAAGATCCTGTGATCATGATGGTGATTTATGAAAATTCAATTTTTGGTAAGCGGCATATTTTTTTTAATGCAAATGGTACTCTTTCTCTTCTGCCATTTCTCCCTTTCATTTCCGATCTGGTATTAATCACCGATCTTCCGCAATAACGGAATCAGTCTCTCCGTTTGCCGAAGTCACCAATCCTACAATCGCTTTCTGATCCGAGATTCAGTCGATCTTCGATACTTTCCCCGGAAGCTCTCTTCGCGTTGTTGAATGGTGACGCAGAAGAACCAGACGTTTGGGGCGACTCCCGTGAAGAACTGGCGCATTGAAACGTATCTGGACGACGTGGGATCTGGCAAGGGACGGGCACCGATGGCATGTAAACTGGATGCTGCTCCGTACGCGAACTTGGGCGCCGGTGAGGAAGTTCTGCTATCTGGGCGCAATATTCTCTCAGTCTCTGATCTGGAGAACATGCGGGACTCTGATTGGGATACCAGCAATCACGAGACCCAGGAAGAGCACTGCGAGAATAAACATGCTGTCCAGAAACTGTACCACCTTGCAGAGGTATGCTTTGCCACAGTAACAGAGGCCCAGAAGGATAGAGAGCAACCGCTGGCATGCGCGCGAACACTTGATTCATCCTGTTAAGAGAGGGAAGTGAAACGGATCTGAAAGGATTGGGAATCAACTGTGAATGTGTAGTTGCCGATGAACTGAAAGCATCTTGTAAAGTGAGAGTTCGGTTAAATTGAACAGCGGCATCATGGACAGTGTCAACGTCACTGCGACTTCTCAAGGAGTGCACGGGCAATGGAGTAGCAGCGTACAAGTTATCCTCTTGTGGCAGATATCCTGTGGAAAGGTTCTGATGGAGGAATTTGCGCGGGTTTGGATCCAAAATATGATGCTGCGACTGCAACATAGTGCGATATTCCAGGCTACGTCCTCCAGGAATCGGGCCTGTCAAGACATTCCCGGAAAGTGAAGGAAAAAGGGAAGAGGGAATCGTGGACACGGTATATTCATTTCCTGTGCAACGTGACGAACAGGCTTTGGTGTTTGCAGCATGGCCCAATTGCATATATTCATGTGAAGGCGCCAAACTGCGCAAGGCAGATGAAGGTCCGTCGTGGTGCTGTTCCAAAGTCCTCACAGTTGAATCCACATCCCACGCCTGTGGATTGAAAGGGGATTCTGGATATTCGTTAGACTGGGCATTGCTCGGAATATCAAGAAATGCGCTCTGGGAAGGACCAGCAGTGCTAACAGCCCGTGGAATCTCCGGAGACATTCCAACATTTTCCAGAGTACATGGTCGATGGTGATGCCAGATTCGCTTCCAATTTTCGACGTCGCTTGATTTGTCTTTCATTTCGACAACAGTCCTTTCATGAAAGAGTATTTTAGTTTTCCAAGGTCTACCACGTTTTTTGTCGGTATACACACACTCATTGCGTGTTTGCACACATCGCCGACAAGGAGGGCCTGACCGATCGCACTTCGTGTGAACGTTTCGGCAAGAAATACAAGAACTTGGATGAAGATGTGAGCCAGGTTGAAGGTTTTCCATGGTCACGAACTGCTTAAGCAGAAAAACTGAAAACTCCTTAAACAATTGATCTGGAATACAATATGAAAATATGAGGGTCTGCCATAACGCGTCTCTCATATCTGACCGGACTTCGACGTGAACTGCTTGTTTTTGAAGTTTCGTGAAAGTGTGGCATCTCGGAGGGACATGGTTTTACAATCCTGTTGTCACACCAGCCAATTTGCTTGACTACGGAATTTCGGGTATTTCCTAAAAAGGCGGCCTATCGCGGAACATCCGACATTGACTTCATTATGTAGGAACATGAAAAGAGCAGTACGATGCAATTAAAAAAGACCTCTTAAACACGAAAAGGAGTATCCAGAATGGAGCTAAACATGGCCAATGCGTCTTGTTCATCATCCACCGGCAAACATGTCATGCAAAAAGGAATTCAGGTGACTGGTAAAAAAAAAATACAGCCCTTTGGGAATGTAATTTATCTGCATTCTGGTTTCTGACACGGTTTTTGTTGGGTTGTCTACAATTGCGGATCCAAAAAATTACATGCATCTTTTTTAGTATCGGCACGATCCATTCGCTCGGAAATACCTTTCTAGGATTCGTGTTGCCTCACTTCTTCAAGATCGCTGAACGTTTGGTTCATTGTTCGATTTGTCGTGTTTCGACGAGTTGAAATGCAGCGTAAGGAAGCGTTTGCCCTGTTTGATCTTGTCCCGAAATCGACTGTGCGCAATCTTGTTAATTCAGTCACGGAAACCGCTTGTTTGTGGGATGCTCATGGATCCGACAGCCTGCCTTCATCCTCCGGATTCACCGGAGTGTCTTCGAACTCGTCTGCGGTCCAGTCCATGACGAAGGCTCCAACGCTGCGGCTGTTGATCGTGGCAATTGCATGTTTCTTTTTCCTGTATACTGTGGGCATGTTAGGCTTTTTCTTTGTGAATTATTTCATTTACATGCAAGTGCAGTACGATCCTGCGGAGATTATCTGGTCTGGCCAGCTGTCTGCGCTGTGTTCGCGTGTTCTTACTGTTTCTCGCCAGTGGGATGCGAGCCTCATGTTGCAGCGGGACAACTCAGAAATGCTGAGTACCCTGCGTTCTCAACTCGATCAACTTTCTTCCGCTTACAAGTCGATTCGTTTCGGAGACACATCCAGACATTTGCCGGGGATCACTGCGGATCGAACGACATTCATGAGCATCCTCTTTGATCGTACGTGCAATTTGACAGGCTTGCAGTGTGCGGGAATGGATGCGACGCTTCTTGCATTCATTGAGGAACTGTCGAATTATGCGCAGATGCGAGCCGCCGACATTACCTCAGCTACGTGGCCGGCAGCAGCAGCACGTGTTCAGAATGCCGCTGTCATCTATGAGCGCTGGCTCCGCTTGCAGCTCGACGGTTTTCGGAATCAAATGACCGTTGAGAATAAGTCCATTCTTGCAGATGCTCTGACCACGCTCATTGCGGTCTACTGTTCGGCGACGTTGCTGGTGGGGGGCTAGTGTTTATCATTTGCGTGTGGCCGTTGGTTTTGGAGATGAGAGACCAGCGCAAGAGAATGGATGTCTTGCTGCTCATGCTGCCGACCAAAGTCATATACACCAACGACTCGCTTTGCAGCTATTTGATCGAGTGAAAGGACTTGGTTGTAGAAGACTCCACGCTTTGAAATCACATCACCATCACTGTCACCGCCGCCGCTACTTTGGCCACTGCTACTGTTGCTGCTGTTATTGTCGTGATGATGATGACGCTCAGCTCTGAATACCGTCATAATTTTTGGAAACGCACGAATGACATGTACGAACCCTTTGTCTGGAGGCTTTTAAAAAGGAAATGAACGGCTGACGGCGAAACATTGGAAAAAGTCTTGAATCATCTTCAACGGCAAACTTCGTCTTGAACCAAAGAATGCACACAGTGGTACACTGGAAGTCACACTTTTGTACAAAATGGGGTAGCGAGTTGACCGTGTGTCACCGCACGGGAAAGTTTTCGCATCTCAACGGTCTGGAAAGTGATTCAGAACCTGTGATGTGCATCGTCTGCTTGCTGACGGCAAGGTCGCAACATCAGATAGCACAAAAATTTGCTCTGTGGGAAGATGATCATCGTGTGCACGCAACTGGGAAGTTGGTATGTGACAGCGGAGTGGGCAATACATTCGACACCAAATGGGCATATGACCACCGTTATTGAAATTTCTTTTTCACCTGATCGCAAGCGCATTGCATCAGCGTCGTGGGACAACACCGTAGCATCTGGGAAGATGGCCAATGGTGCCAAACACTTGTTGGGCATGCAGAAAGTGTTAATTGTATTGCATTCTCACCGGACGGCAAGTGCATTGTATCTGGTGCGGACGATGGAACAATTAAGTTGTGGAGTCTGCAAGATCCGTTGAAGTTCCAAGCGAGGCCTCAGTCCTCCGTCACCGCCATTGCCGTTTCGACAGATCGAATCGGTTTGCTTCTGTCCATTCTGACGGTACTGTGAATCTCTGGCATCAAGATCAGTGCACGAGCTCTGTTTCTTTGCCATTTGTTGAGTGGATGTCATTTTACACGGACTTCATCGTCATGGGTGTGCAGGTAAATGGGAAAGTTTTCGTTATTCAGGTCGGTCATTTGAGATGGAATGACACTGTCAATGATAAGATACTGATAGAATCGACGCTGCTTCAGATCACGTGCAGTTCTGACGTACAATGTGTTTTTGGCAAAGGCGCGAGCTCGTTGAACGATGAAGAAGCGCGCTTTCGATAGCTGTGCCACGTAGTAAAATTGTGTCAGCGGAACGGTCTGGTGGAGCTCAATCCAGTTCGCAAGCGTTGATTGCGAATTACAGGCCAAAGACCCTTTTTTAGACACTTTGCACTTCTTTTGGCTTAAAGACTGCCGCAAAATCTTGGCTTACTCATCGCGAATAACCATCTCCAGAAGTGTCCTTCACAGTCGATTTTGAATGAGATGAATCGTATCTAGGAACTTTACGGGGTTCTACTCGGCAGCAGGCTCCGAGGTTGCGGAAGCGACTTCCTCGGCAATTCCCGAGTCTCTCTCCTGGGGTGGCGTACAATCATCATTCAACTGCTCTTCACAATTCGAAGGGGCCGACTTTTCGTTCAAACCAGTGTCGGGCACCATTTCCGCCGCACTGATGCTCGTCTCTGGCTCGGAAATTCGCGACTCTTCACTGGCGACGTCTTCTTTCTCTGGCGCCGCTTCCGTCTCCACGATGACGGTAGAGACGTCAATGCTCGATGACATCTTGCATTCTGCAACATGCGATGATGATCCACACTCCGCGTCGTCTGTGCTCATGTCGAGCATGGGGATGGCGGGAGACAAAGGCAGAGCTGCAGACTTGCGCCGTTTCCAGAACCAGACTCCTCCAACGACAAGGGCGCCGAGGACCACCAGAGGAACCACAACAATTGCAGCAATGTCTCCTGCAGACAGTGAGCCCGATCCGCTTCCGTCAGACGATGGGGAAGAAGGGCTTCGGAGCGCGTACAAAACCGTCACAGTCGGTTGTGATCCGGAGCTGCGGACAGAGTGCAGAGCAGGTGTAGGAGACAACGGTGTCGGATTGAACAGACCGACGTACACCGGCCCGCTCGCAAGGATCGACAGTGTTGCCGTTGTCGACTCGATGCGCTGCATGACTTCCCAGCTGGCCGAAGAGGGCGACGGGTTCGATGTCGACAGATATGCGTCCACCGTGCCTCCGGTCACCGTGACAGTGATTTCGACGGTGCGGGCGCCGGCGGTTGCGAACGGAGGTGTGGAAACGAATTTTGGCTGGCCGGGAGCAACAGCACCTACCAGCACCTCTGAATTCTCGGCGACAACCTCTGTCTCTGACAGCGCAATCCAGGCACTGCCTGCCGCCGATCCACGCATGCACACGAAGCACTTTGCACCTCGCACAAACCACGCGCTCGCCGACGTGAGCGTCGTCACATTCAGCGCCAGGCTCAGCGACGCTCCTTTGGTGCTTGCAGTCGGCAGCGTTTCAAATGTGCTGACATTGCACGAGGCAAACGATTCCACGGTCACTGCCTGGCGATTCCATGTCGCATACACAGCAAGGGAGGCATTCGGCGAGCTCAGCTGGTGCGACGCACACTGCCAGTCTGTCGACAGCAGCGACAGTTCCGTGGGCGATAGTGCAGTCTCCGAAACATTGTAGACGTTGCACCGCGGAGCTCTGTCCACGCTGGAGACTCCGCTGCTGCAGGCCGTGCAGTATGGTGATGCAGTTGGCGAGTACGTTCCTACTGGGCATGCATCGCACGCCCCGCTTGCATAGATGCCCGTGTAGGTTCCTGCAGGACACGGGCCGCATCCAGAGTTTCCTGATCCGGGAGCAAACCACCCCGGGTAACACTGCACACAGCTTGCCGATCCGCTTGCGGGATACCATCCAGCAGCGCACGGTGTGCAGACGCTGACATTGTTCGCACCAACGACTGACGACGCCTGTCCAAAGGGACAGTAGTAGCAGGAAGGCTGGTCGGGCAGATTCTGCCAGGTGCCTGCTGAGCACTGTGCACAGGTCGTTGCGCTGACGCGGTACTGGCCGGGAGCGCATGTGCAAGCGCCGCAGGACGTCGATCCGACAGCGGGCGCGCACTGTCCGGTGCTGCAAGCTGTGCAGGTAGCGCTGCCCGCCGCCGACGAGAACGAGTTCACGGCACATGGAATGCACGATGTTGCATTCGTCGAGCCGTTGCTCGGATTGTACGTGCCCGCGGGACAAAGCAAACAGGATGCGTTGGATGTCGAGCTGGTATTCGGATTGTAGGTACCAGTAGGACACGATGTACAGTTAAGGGCTCCGTAGGCAGCAGTGTATGTTCCAGCAGCGCACTCCTCGCAGCTTTGACCATTTTTGCCGGCAGAACCCGGCAAACATGTGATAGTCATCACGGTTCCCTTGCTGGCATATACTGCGTCTTGAAAAGCAACATACGGGGCTCCAGAGCTATCGAGTGCAAGATTAACGCCAGTTGCGGCTCCAGCAGAAAAGCCAGCTGATCCGACTGCTGCCCACACACCACTAGTGTACTTCATTACTGTTGCTTTGTTGGCGTTTCCTGCATCTTGAAAAGCAACGTATGGGACTCCAGAACTATCAAGTGTAAGACTCGTGTAACTTACGGCTCCAGCAGAAAAGCCAGCTGATCCGACTGCTGCCCACACACCACTAGTGTACTTCATTACTGTTGCCTTGTTGGCGTTTCCTGCATCTTGAAAAGCAACGTACGGGACTCCAGAACTGTCGAGCGCAAACCTCATGTAACTTGCGGCTCCAGCAGAAAAGCCAGCTGATCCGACTGCTGTCCACGCACTGCCATTGTACTTCATTACTGTCGCCTTGTAAGCATTTCCTGCATCCATAAAAGCAATATATGGTCCTCCGGAGCTGTCGAACGCAAGAGTCGTGTATTGTGCGGATCCAGCAGAAAAGCCAGCTGATCCGACTGCTGCCCACACACCACTAGTGTACTTCATTACTGTTGCCTTGTTAGAGTTTCCTGTATCTCGAAAGGTAACATACGGGACTCCAGAACCATCGAGCACAACATTCGTGTAACTTGCGACTGCAGCAGAAAAGCCAGCTGATCCGACTGCTGTCCACGCACTGCCATTGTACTTCATTACTGTCGCCTTGTAGCCATTTCCTGCATCTTGAAAAGCAACATATGGAACTCCAGAACTATCAAGTGCAAGACTCGTGAAATCAGCACCTCCAGCAGAAAAGCCAGCGTTCCCAACGCTGACCCAAGCGCTGAGCTGCTGCCCATGAGTCAAACAAACTATCGTGCAGAGGAGAACAACCTGGAGAACCAGTCTCATTTTCTTCGTTTACTTAAGAACATTTCAATGAAAAAGAAGAAAGAAAATGAGGGAAAAGCGAGTCTTGTTGCAACCCAGGAATTGCCAGAAGACTGGCTGCCATCCCTTTTCCGCGATTCAGCGATTTCCTCCGCGCCATGCAAGCAGAGCGATCCAGCTGTTCGTTACTCATGTATCTTGTTGAGACCGGAGCACATCATTTGCCGTCGATAGATCCGCTGCCGCTCGCTCCAGCTCCGAAAGTATTCCGTTTTTGGATATCCGCTTCAAAGCAAGCCGCACAATTGTCACGTATCAGCATCCATTGTATTTCGTCTGCTGGTGCTGGACAGCTTTTCCGTCACGTAACAGGATGGTGGATGTTTCATCGGAACAACAACAGATGAACGAAGCAAAAGTAACGACCACTGCAGCAGACACCGTCAATCAGCCAAGCTGTCGCCACAGATTTGCCATCGGACGACGTGGACAAAGATGATGGCATTTCCATCCCACTGCCATCCTCCGACCATTGAGAAAGGGCCTGTATCAGCAAAGAATGACTTCCATTTTTGCAGTCACACGAAAAGGATGGTGATGACGGAAGACACAGCTCTCGCCTGCATCTGAACAACAGCGCATCCGTCTTCTTGCCGATCAGGTTGCTTGCTGTTGCTCCAACACATTCTCGCTCCCAGCCATTCCCAACAACACGGACCTGCAAATCGTCTGAATGTCAAATTCACGAAACCATTTCACGATCATGGACATAGAGTTGGAATCTCAATGTTGTCCACATTCTTGAGTTGCACAATCTTCTAGCTACTTTGACCTCTGCTCCGAAGACAAAAAAACGGAAAAGTTGTGCGTTAAAAGGCGATTGCTGTTTACTGCAAGAGAGCTTCCGAAGTTGATCCGGTTTGCTTGACCAAACGCACCGCGCCTGAACAATCTCAATTTGAACGTACCCTTCGTCTCGAATGTCTGGTGCTTCTTGTCTTTTTGCAGGTGACCTTCCAGATGGATTGCATGGCGTTTATGACAAACGTAATACTGTGGAAGTATGTCGAGGCTCTCCTAGACCAAATACTCAGTGCGGCTGATTTCCAAGCAGCTATTGCGCCGGGAGTTCAGCGAACTGACGACCACGCACAGCTGCACAGAACTCTCGTATTCGAACTGCCATCGCATTGTCCGCAATGCTGCGTTCTTCCAATTCAAAAAGTGTCGGAACCGTGCTCCTCAGCTGCTGGAAAAACAATCGCAGAGAATCGCGGCCGAACAACACCGGTGTATCAAGCGAGGCATCCAGCAGGTGAGCGATGATTTCTCTTCGAATCTTGAACAGGTCATCTTTCGTTCGCACGCGCGAATGAGAATCCTGTTGCAGATTCTTCTCATCAAGAACGATGGCCTCCGGCTCTCCCACTCCATGCACGGGTCCACGCTGCAGCATCCCGGTTAACTGGAGTTGACGTGACACGGAGAGTGATTCGACAATGGCAGACGATGCAGTGGACACGACAGGCGGAGCTTCTCCGTCCCAGGAACACAGCGTGTGGGAATCAAATGACAGCAACATGCACAGTGCACGCAAGCCCTGTATGTCCAGAGCAACGGGATTAGTTTGCAGCAGATCATAGTCCCAGCCGCTGCACGTCTGCAGAATGCGCAGATGCAAGAAGACGATCGAGGTGCGGTTGCACGCAAAACCCCAGTACGAGCGTCGGCGTATCCCGCACTCTTCGACCAAGTGTGCAAAGCGTTGATACACTTGCTGGACAGCCTCCTTCAACTTCGCATCCGCAACCTCACCGCTCGATGCTTTGAGCTCTCCCACAAGACACGCTTCGAAATATGTGGCAAGTCGCCTGGCAACACGTCCTCGGCAAAACAGCAAGTCCACACGCTGGATCAGTCCATACAGGCCGCTTCTCGAAAAGTCGACCACATGCACATCGCCGTGTTTGGAAAGAAACCGAGTGAAAAACAATTGAAATTGATCTTGCAGCGGTGGCTCCGTACAGTCCAAACGGAAACTTCCAACTGTGTCATTCCACATTGTCTGGAAATCATCCCAGTGCAAAGGAGCGGGAGCGGCCGCGAAGACTTGTTGGAGAGAGACGTTCGAAGTGTACAATTTTGTGCCGCGGCTGCGTGATGACGACCCAACGGCCAACAAATCCTGCGACAATTTGGAGAGGAAGTACTTGATATTTGACACCTCCTCTGCTGCTTGGGACTTCCTCGCTTGTTCTTCGGCAGCAAGTCTTCTTTGATGCTCTGCCTCTTTCTCTAGGCTCAGCTGCTCAATGCGCTTGAGCAGCTCCTGAACCTTATCATCTGAATCAGACGAACTCATGGTAATCACAGAAAAATAAATGAGCTGACACCAAAGAAAGAAAATCAAATAAATGAAAAAAAAAAAAGAAAAGGGAAAAAACACGGCAAGCGCGGGGTTTTTCTGACTCCTCCAATGTCATGAGTATTGGTTTTTACAGACTCACATCCCGGAATAGCCCCCGCGGTTCACGAATCCAGATGCGGAGGATGCTCCAGCGGACGCAGTTGCATTACAAACCCCGGCGAAACGACCAGCCCAGACGGAGTCGCTGCTTGAATTTCTGGACCGCAAATTGCAGGCTGGCTCTTCCACAACGCTCGCGAATGCGCTGCAGGAATACGTCAATGAGGAAACGAAGAGAGCACGGAAGCGAGTGCGTCTGTGCTCGGAACACGCAGAGCTTGTACAAAAGGCTGAAGAAATCGAGAAAGCTGAGAGAGCGGATGCATTCGAGGAGTCGCGGGAAGTATTTCTGGACGCGGAAGCGCACATATGGGCGCACCAAACGGGAGGCCCATAAAAGTAGAATGAAGCGACTTTGGTATGAGACTATTTTATCCGATTATTGTCGACATGGTATTTGCTTGGATGTCTCGCAGCGTTCAGGGTCACCTTGGATTCTCTTTGTTAATTACGTCTCCATACTCGTGGTTTCTGTTATCAGCAGGCTGCGTCTAAGATTCAATACTGATATCGTTGAAGCACATGAGAAAAAAAACAAGTCGATTCATGAACAGAAATGAATACTGTTTCTTATGAAGTGTCTTATGTTGGGTTGGAATCTTCTTGAGACATAGTAGTTGTGTTTTGCAGAAAGAATATGCTGCGATAGCTCATCACTGGAGAGTCTACCATTCACGACTTCTGGTCTCCAGAAGAGTTGTGTGGAAATACGAAGACAGCGTTCGGAAATGAGCAAAGCAGAAAATGCAACATTTGGCGAATATTGCGTCACATCCTGTTCTCTTCGTTTGATCCAATGTTATTCATCTGACGAACCAAGTTGTAGCGATGATCTTTACACCTTCGTTAATAAAAATTACTGCGGTGAAGGGCGGTTCGCCGAATCTGCTGACCGGTACTGTGCTGTTCATGACAGAAAAAGATCGTGAATGCAAAACACAAGGATATTCACAATTATTCAATGCGGTGTCTTGGATGGCTATCACGATTTACCCTTCGACGGTTCGACTTTCGAACAATAATTTGATTCTTCATAATGTGTTTCTGACAATTCCATCTGCTCTAAGACGAGGGTTGTATCCGCTGAATGAATTGAAGCTAATGAATGCTGGTTGTTGGCTTGGAGCGTGAACATGCTTGAACCCCCGGACATTCTCGAAGGACCGTCATATACTGCAGGTCCAAACGGTCCTTGGTTCGTTCGATAAATCCATTCTGGATTCATATTGTGCCATGTTGCACATTCATTAGCAATGTTTCTTGTGAACATCGAATTGCTGTTTGAATGGGACGAAGAAATAAATTCGTCACTCAAGTCGACCTGGCAGTTATTGGAACTTGCAAATGCTGTTGCTATAGCTCTGGAGATTAAAGACCGGAAAAGTGAAATGCCGTGGATTGGGAAAAAGACGATGTAGCATAAAAACAAGTGGATGCACCGGTGGAATTGGATATGATACACGCCGTTTTTCGTCGTTGTTCGACCTCTGGAAACCTGGAGGTATGAGCTGGTCCACGTTAGAATGCCGTTCAGCACTCAAAACTGTGTTGGAAATTAAAGGCAAAGTATCGGACTGATTGGTGATCCAGAAGACGGAAGGAACGAGTGCAAAGGCGAAAAAATGTGGCCGAAGTTCAACAGAATACGCGAGTGTAGTCAAATGTATTTTTGCGAACTCGCGGACAACTATCATGAGCAGTGGATATCCTCGAGAGCAAAAATAGAAAAGAGGCAGGTTTCCAGTCAGCTGACTTGATTTGTCACAACTATCCACGTGAAGAAAATGTTTAGGCAGCTGTCGAATCGTTCCTAGAATCACTAATTTGGCTGTAGAAGATGCTTGAACAACCCTTCGGGAAATGCTTTTCTCCCGGAAAGGCACACGAGCAAGGGGAACAAACCGAAAAGATGGATAGCGCACCCGCATGTGCTCAGACAACCGACTCCAGAAAATCCCCCTTTTCAATTTCGGCACTCTATAGGGTATTTCAATTCTGTTGTTAGCCTCGTGTATGCAGCCAAAACTCTCTCCGTGAATTTATTGGGCGCCGTGCAACCTGCAAGAAAGGTCTAGTCTTCGTAAAAGGCCTATAGTGCGGTTTGTTTTCCTTTTGTGGGACGACCGGAAGGGATATAGTGCTGTCACCCCCAATCAGTGCGATGCTTACTTGGCAACGAAGTTCCCGTAAACCATAGGCAACTCCAACGGGAATGCATCGCGAAAGAAACCAGACCAATGCTAGAGCCCCCAATGATCTGTGATTATGTGAACAAGCACGGCCTGCGCTTTAACATTGCAAAGGCCATTGTACTACAGCAGCAACATCCAGATGACCAATCAAAAGAGCAGAGCGCGGCCCAAGACAGTAAGCCCCCTCCCCCACGACCACGGGGATATTCATTTGCGCACGTTCATTGTCCATACTTCTGTAGTCAGCTGGCCGCTTTTCAAAACTGAAAGAGTTAGAAAGGAATTTTCAAAATATCCCGAACAAACGGAATCCCTCGTGGCTGGCCGTAAGGAGGGCAACAGACGCCAGTATCTTCGTGCGTTTTCGAAGCTTCGGCAAGATCTGGATCGACAGACCATGAAAACAGGAATGGGGTATGATATTCATTGCCGCGCGTTTCGTCGCTCGCTGTTGTACCGATGTCCCTGTGCATGGTGGTGTTTGGTGAATATCGCCACCGGAGACGGAAAACTGTTGATTTGAGTCCGAGTCATGCGATCAAGCAGGAAACGTCCCGCAAGTTCAGGGATGCATCAAATGAGGCTGGATGAATGAAAGATGAGGCAAGAAGGTTTTTCTGCGACTTCTTGCGCCGCATGTTTCTGAATCCATCCTAAAGAGAGCCAAAAATAGAATCTGTGGTTTTTAACAGCTTTTCAAAATCCAATCTTTTCTTCACGAAGAAGACCTCCTCTTTTCTTTCTGTTTCATTACTTTCAGAACCATCATGATCGCAAATTTACCTATTCTAATCATTCATCATATCCTTCGATTCCTGCTTTTCAAAGACATTCTCTCCATCCGCTTGTCGTCGAAATCTCACCATGATGCCATTGTTTCCTCGCTCGAAACGGGTGCACTGATTTACTTTCCGGATGAAGCGTGGCCCCTCCAGGTCGTCGAATTTCTGGAAAAGTTTCCCTCCACGATGGCGTGTTTCGACAGTGCCCGTATTGCCAGCGAAGCGGAACGACGTGTACATCGCCAATTCAAATCTCGACTGTTCTTTCAAAGCCAGTTTGTGCTTCCCTCAGTTGCAGGTGTATATTCAGGAAATTCTCGGGAAACACGGACACTTTTGCCGCATGATCCGATAGACTTTATGGGAGAAGATTTGGAAAACGCTGAAATACCATTTGATGATTACTATGGGAATTTGTGCATTGCACAAGAAGTATGTGTTGGGGACTTGGAAGACATTGTCCAGCGGTTTCCAAAGTGGGATCTCGCCGTTCGCTTTCTCAACATTGACTTTTCAGAATCACATGAATTGCGAATCCCCAATGCTCGCTGGATGCGATGCGAAGACGTCCGAATCGATCTTGAATCGCCCGACTGCTCATTTGGAGCTGTTCTTCCGATTTCAAATCGCGTAGTATGTGTGCCTTCGGAGCATTCAACAGTTTGCGCCTGGAAATGGTTCTTGTCTGTGAGCCATCGCTTCCTGGGAGCCAAGGAACTGACTGTGGTGGTATACCAGTCACGGTTGGACCCGGTATTATTGGAGTCGATTTCGAGAATGCCGAGCATACCCAGCTTGCAATACTGGGAGATTGTATGGGTCCCGAAAGAGCACAATTCAGTTTCCGTTCGATTTTCGCAAGCAGATGCTGTTGTCACCGTAACGATTGACAGAAATTCCCTCTGGCGGTCGGATGGTCTCTCGCCAGTCAAACTGTTCCCACTGCAGTTTCTCAACCCACTGTTCACAGAGCTGGTTGTGATCATTGCCTTGCCACAGACTTGGCACCAACCGCTCTTGCTGCCCGGATCGACTGTCATTCAAAGCCTGACTATTTATCAGAAATCGAATTGCACGTGTCCGAGCTTGCAATTCGGCGAATTTCCCAATCTCTTGCATTTTAATATGATCGGCCCGGTTCCAGGTGAATGGATGAGTTTGTTTCCGGCTGCTTCAAAGCGAATATCTCGTGAATAAAGATGTTTCCTGCGGTATGACATAAAAGGAACGAAGCATCGCACAAGAGTTGAAAAATCTTGAAAAGCGATGTCCACAAAAAAAAACCCCCAAAAAATCCACACTAGACTGTCAACGCTGACGATGATGAGCTCACGGAAGAATGCGAAACGTATTCGAATTGTTGCGATCTAGCCGTAGTATTCATCAGACAGCCAGATCCCAAATGGCAAAACATGCATTGATTGGCGAAAAGGGAAACTCTAAACAAATGAAGTCTAGCCAACATGGAAGAACTGTGTTTTACAATCCTTCTTTGCTAACTGAAAACTGCAGCATCATTGAAAATTGTTTGGAGAATCTTCCAGAGGCGAAAATTGCATTGATAGCATTTTGCTGGAAACGAGGTTTCCTGCCTTTTTCAAGTTTTTGATCGATTTTGTTTTCAAAATGGAACAAACAATTGAGTTTTCTTGAGTCGGCGTGGGCAAAGAAAGAGGGTTGCGAGGGGTTACTCCTTTTATTTTTCGTTTTACATTTTTCAAAACGGGCTCATTCTTGTACTGCGTTGCAAGCGATTGGTCTCACCTTCGTTCCGTAATCTCAGAAGATGGACAGAACCGAGAAAATTAATAACAGAATTAGACAATTTGTCCTGCAAGGTACATCGTCAAGCACTGGACAAGCAGAAAATGCTGCCACCGTTTGGATCGTTTCATTTTGCGACATTGCCGCTTGCAGCAACGAGCTGGTCCCTGTGTCTCGGATGATCCAAGTCTCGCAACCAACTGTGGCCGTTATAGAGCGCTTCACGTCCGTTGGTGGTTGTGTTTACTGGTGGATCGGATGGAATTGGAAGAGAAATTACACTTGTTCTCTCTCGCATGTCCTCTGATTTGCTTCCTATCTGTATTGTTGTTGCGTCACGGTCTCTCCACCACCCAATTCTTGCAGTTGCAAAGGAATGCTGCGCTGCTGGCGCGGCTGATGCACATGGATGCGTGGGCAATGTGTCGGATGCTGCTTCATGCAGACAGCTGATTGAGTTTACATTGGAGCGGTACAGATATCTTGATATCCTGGTGAACAACGGAGGAGTTTCGCAAGTGTGCAAGTTCGAAGATGTCAAAGAGTGTCATTTTGACGACATGGAACATTTGTTCCGCGTCAACACTGTGGGTGCCATGTTTTGCACACATGCTGCTCTTTCCCATCTGAAAAGCATCTCGAGGACTCGTTGTCGCAGTGTCTTCTCTGCAAGGTTTAAGCGGGTTTCCAAACAGCACTGTCTACTGTACGAGGAAGCATGCGTTGCAGGGATTCTGCGGTGCATTCAGAATGGAACTAATCCGAGCAACGTCGACGTTCTTGTCGTGTCTCAGGGCCCGATTGCCTCTAATATTCATCAACGAAGACTGATTGCTGACGAGAGAGTGAACGCTCACATTCAACGCGGTGAGTCAATTTCCGTTCACGAGTGTGCGGCTTTGTCTGTGGAGGCCATGTTTCACAGAGAACGTCAAGTCGTGATGGCGTTTAATGGAAAGCTGCTTCGGAGGATCCAGCTTGTCGCGCCAGGATGGGCGGACAGGCTGGTCATTCGAGCCGTGGACAAGTTCGACAAGTCGAAGTAAACTCTGGGGCAATTTTAAGAAGAAGACCGTTTTTCTTGTTAAAAGCAGGACGAAACAAAAAAAATCCTATTCTGCTCAGTAGTGAAACATCAGTGGGTTCCCGATGCCGCAACTGGTTCGGAGAACTGGGGGACGGCTAATTCTCAGCAAAAGATTCCCAGCCATTTCCAGTTTTTTTTGAAGCATCTGTCGCAGCAGACAACGGTTTTGCAAAACCAGACAAATTCCAAAAAGGAATTCTGAATTCCGGTGGGGGTACCAGTAGAGAATGCGATTCGGCCGCAAGGTTCCCCTTTTGCTGCGTCGAAGTCTCTTTGCACAAGCGGATTCAGATGCGCGCACTTTTTGCCAACACGTATCGCCGCCTTCACGCTACACTGTTTATCGATTTGGAATTTTGGATCGTGAGCGCACGTCCAGACGCAGCAACCCAACAAATTTCTGCCTTGACGAACGTTGACGCACAAAATACAAACTGTCTTGCAGCGTTGACATTGCACGACCCACAGGTTGGAGAAAAACGAGGCAATTATTTATATGCTTCTTTCCTTCCATTCCCTGCTCATCTACTTTCCCTCTTCATCTTCCTTCTCCTCTCCACAAATCACCACAGCACTCCCCACTTTTATCTCCTCCCAGCTCGTAAACGTCGCATCATGTCGTTACATGCTCCCGATGGCGACAACTCCTCCGTTGGAGAGTCGTCCACGCGATCGAGCCTGACTTCAACCTTTGGAGACAAGGTCTCCAGAGTGAGCCGACAGTTCTGCGAGCGCTCGGCCCCGCTTGCCTCGGAGCTGCGTCGCGAAGCGGCGTCGGGCGTCTTCATCATCGTGCGCAACATTTCGCTGATTCTGCTGTGCATCCAGCTTCTGTGCATCGCGACGGTGTCGTATGCCAGAATGTCCGGCTCGTCGGCTATGCTCTCTCTTGTTTCCGTTGCCGACTCGGTCCTGCTCATGGGCCCGGTTGGCTCGGTGAACGTCAACATCATTTTTCTTATTGCGCTGTGCTCGCTGCAGTACTTTGTCGTCGTATTCTCCCTTGTACTGCTGAAGGCAATGAGAGGCGGTGCGCGCAAAGTGGACCAAAAACTGACGCAGCTGCTGACCCTGCTGATGGAACTCATCTCGTTGGGGTTCCTGACATTTGTCCGTCGATGCCTGGTTTTCCTG
>VRVR01000063.1:70982-129233 GCA_009859145.1 Andalucia godoyi
TTTTCCGGCAGCGACGCAAGCGTCGAGAAATTCTGAGCGATCCTTCATGACATTTCGCGTTGTCACGCAACCCTTGTCCACCAGCAAATGCGCGTCTGCCAGCTTTGCAAATCGACCGCATCTGGAGATCGCAAGAAGATCCACTCCCTCGTTCGACGCACAAATGGGCTTTCCATGGACATACATGTCGTCCAGAAATCGCACAGCTTCCCGCAGCTTCAGGAGAGAGTCCACGCTTCCTCTTCCCCCTGGTACGTACACCGCGTCATACAGCACACCAGAAGCCGTTTTAAGAGTCTTTGCGGCGGCGACGCCGTCTCCCCCAACGCTGCGGATCACTCCGCCGTAGGGCGCAACAAGCTCGACCACGGCCCCTTCATGGTTGTGCATTCTCCGGAGACACTCGTAGTATTGCACTCCATCAAATCCATGTGCGCACAGCACAGCGATTTTGGTCGAGCGGATTGTCTGATGGTTCGCGCCCCGCTCCATCGAAACTTCCGGGGCAAGGTATCGAGGCGTCGTAGAGCTGTCTGTGGTCGGCGGCGCTGCCCCTGTCAATTCTGCCACTCCACACGCCAAGCGAAAGTCGATTTTCGAGAAATGGTCAACCATTCTCTGCCGAATCTCCATGGAGTCGCAACGACCGATTTCAAATCCAGCGGCTTCGATCAGCTGGCTTTGCTCAATTGGTGTAAGAGAGTTCTAGAACATGCTCGCTTGGGTGTAATGGTCCGTGAACGACGGACTGCGAGCGACAATCTTGTAGCCCTCCACTTTTTGCGTCGCGTGCAGAAATGCTCCGTCTCGGACGGACGCCATGAATGGACATCCGCCGCCGGTGCTGTTGGGCCAGTAGCTCGCGCGTCCAACGGGATGCAATCGCTGATGAAATCCGTCACGGTTCGTGTTGACTACCGGGTTGATCGGACAATTGATCGGAATCTGGTTGAAATTCGGCCCGCCCAGACGCGAAATCTGCGTGTCAAAATACGCAAACAGTCTTCCTTGGAACAACGGGTCATTGGTGAAGTCGATTCCTGGGACTGCGTTGGCAGGGCAGAATGCAACCTGTTCGGTCTCAGAAAAGAAGTTGTCCGGATTCCTGTTCAGCACCATTCGTCCAATTCGCTTCACAGGTACGACGCCTTCGGCGACGTACTTTGTGGGATCGAGAAGATCGAAATCGAATTTGTGCTCGTCTTCCTCAGGAATCAGTTGCACACCAAGTTCATACTCGGCAAAGCTGCCGGTGGAAATCGCGTCCCACAGGTCTCGTCTGTGGAAATCCGCGTCCATGCCGGTCAACATTTTCGCTTCTTCCCAGGCAAGAGCGCGAGTACCGAGGACCGGGATCCATTGGAATTTGACAAAAGTGCCCTTTCCATCCTCGGTGACGAATCGGTAGGTATGGACCGAAAATCCCTTCATTGTGCGATACGAGCGCGGAATTCCGTGCCCGGACAGAATCCACATGACATGGTGCATCGACTCGGGAACAAGGGATACAAAGTCCCAGAACTCGTCATGCGTGGTGGTTGTCGTATTGATACCGCTATCCGCAGATTCCATGCCAGCATGCACAAGATCGGGGAATCGCGATGCATCCACAAAGGAAAACACCGGCTGGTTGTTGAAGACGAAATCCTGGATTCCCTCGTCCGTGTAGAACTTGGTGGCGAATCCAATCGTCGCGCGGTTGGTGTCCGCCGAGCCGCGGTGACTGAACACTGGAGAGAATCGCGTGAACACGGGTGTCTGTCTGCTGGGGTCAGTCAGGAACTTTGCTGCAGTGAATGCCTTCATAGAATCGTCGTACACCTCAAAGAATCCGTGCGCCGCGGAACCCTATCACAAAATTGAAATTGCAAACATGCAGAAAAAGACGCTGAATTAATCGACTATTCACTGTGCATGAAACAGAAACGAACAGT
This sequence comes from Andalucia godoyi, assembly GCA_009859145.1. Lineage (NCBI taxonomy): Eukaryota > Jakobea > Jakobida > Andaluciidae > Andalucia > Andalucia godoyi. Next base: position 72,917 of record VRVR01000063.1, read on the forward strand.
ATCGCGCAGGAAGCAACAAAGAAGAGGGGGAAAGTGGGGGGCGAGAAAAGGTTACATACTCTTGCGTGCACCACTCGTTCTGGAATCCGTTCGTGGTCGTTATGCATGATCTTCTGACGAAGAATGTAATCCTCCATCAACGTCGGTCCGCGGACCCCGCTCGCAGCGAGTTTTCGTACTGATCCTGGGTCACTCGCACTCCAGTGTCAGTTGTCATGAACGCCTTTTCGCCCTTGGAATCGATGTCCATCCTCAGTCGAGCGTCCCGATGTGCAGGGTGCAGCGGTGCTTTCCCCGCGGGTGCAGAAGTCGATCCTACATACGTGATCACCTTTTCCACGATTTCCAGAGGCGTGTGCGTGTTCATGTTGCTCAGAAACGTTTGGTGTCGAGATGCATGTTTTTCGTGCAAAAGATAACTGTGCAAAGAAAATGAAACGACTATTTATGCAAAAATCGCAACATTTTGCATCTTGGAGGTGGGTGCAACTACAAAGGAAATTGCCGGTTGCACGTAACAGAATGATGGAAGCTTCGACTGTCGCAATGGATGGGTTGAAGTCGTCATGATTCACGACAAGGGTTTGTAATAGATAAATTTACAGAGCATCAGCCAGCAATTTGCTGACGTGGATAAACGCTGCGATTCCATCCATCACATAGTGCATCTGGCATGCTTTCCAAGACCGAGAGGCAGCACCTGCTATGCAGAGAGCAGGTTATCATTCACTGTTTCGAGACGCGAACACAGACATTCCCCGATGACGTTTCCAACTGCTAAATTCCCCAGGAAACAGACTACGTGCGTTGTTTTTTCTGTTCTAGGAGGAACCATTCTAGGAGTCTCGGCCCTTGCACGTATGTGTGGACTGCATTGTACTGCTGATAATGCAGCAGAGCAAGTTATTGCACATCATTACTGCACGCACGTGATTGAAAATCTGCGTCAGTACACTATCTTTGATGCTGGAAGTATGGATGTGAAACTCATTGGCATTTGCATTCTTATGAAGTCGGTGCTGGAATTCTCGTGGAGAGTGATCTTCCAGAAACGGCCGAAACGGCAGTCATGTCCCGCCTCGCCAGCACCTACGGAAATCTACCCCTGGGACTTCCTCGGTTAATGCAGAGTTTTACTGCAGATGGTCAAGCACAGCAAGAGCTACTTGCTCGGAGAGACCTCGTCGAAGGTTACAGCACTGCAGACAAGCGCCAATTTCGTGAAGTCGCGGGGTTTCCGCACCACATTCCGCATTCCGAAGCAGATGCTCTCTGGCATGGTCGTCGGCTGGAACTGCAGCTCATTTCCAAGAATGAGAGTGCTGTCAAATTTCCGCCTTAAATAGGCATTTCCAGAATTCTGCTTACCGTTGATTCTGCAGAATCCACAGCTAGCAAGAAAGAGTGTGAGGACAGAAACTGTGGCGATGATTCTACTACGCACACACGAATGGTGAAGACAGCTGAAATCAACCAGCACGCCGTCCGGGAGGAGCTTGTCATATAATTGCAACGCTTGCTGACGTTTTCGGGTTTCGATTTGCTTTTTTAAAAAGTGGACATGCCTGTAGGATCGAGCGATCTGTGGTCAAAGAAGCGTGCATGCCAGGTCAATTTCGGTACATGGGTACTGGCAGGTACGAATTTGACGAGGAAAGTAGCACAAGATAAAATCATCTAGTGAAATGGCTGCATAGCTCTTGTTCATGCTGCACAGGCGGTACCAGAGAAGCTGGGCAAATGCCTCGCAGCATCGACCAACGATACATCGCCAATGCTGCCTCCAGCGAGAGTGACATGGCATCCGTAGATCAAAGACTTTTACAAGGTTCTTTCAAGTCTTTTTTTTCATTGGTCTTCGCTGTCATTTTCGTCTGTTTCCGATGCTGCGGCGGGGCCTCGCCACCCTTTCGCCATCCACTCCTCTTGGCTGTGCGACGATCCTTTTCTTCCTGGAGGCCTTCCGACATATTCACAATCCTCATTCTCTTCTGCGCATCGCTGGCATCGAGGAACTCTTCTGTCACAGCTCTTGTGCAAGCGACGGCACCTTCTGCATGAAAACAGCTGAAACCAAGTAATCTCATCCGTCTTCTGAACCTGTGCTGGCGGTGGGCCGGCATCTGTTGTGAGAGAAAGAAACGAAGATCCGCTGTCAAGGGTTGTTGTTTCTTGGGAATCAGGCTTGCCGTAAATCGTAGCATCTCTCGGATTTACCGGACCCTGGTGAGCGGCATGAACGATTTCGGCAGTCGACGCTGTATATGTCTTAACTGGATGGAAACTGGCCTTTGCCATTCCTGAACGGGCGGCATCGTCCACTGTTCCCTGCTGAGACGATGTTGAAGCAGCCTGACAGGACTGTCGAGACCCAGTCTCCTGAACAAGTCGGAAATGAGAATGCATAGACAGTTGCTTGGTGTGTATAGGTTCTTAGCAGAATCAAAGACCTCGATGAAAAGTACCCAGCGAAAGATGCTTTTTCGAGCCCTTGCGTGGTGGTTTAAACACTGAATTTTCGTGGGTTAAGCAGTAGCAGCTCACATGTCTACTGCACAACAGCCTCGACGGATGCCGATGGATACTGTCGGTGACAATTTCTAATTGCGTCATTCTACTTTCCTGAAGATGCGACGCGTGTGAGAGTCTTTCCGCGCGGAGTTGACTTTGAACCATTTTGGCATCGTCACTGTAGACCATGCTTTTTGCCTGTATGTTGCCCCCAGCCCTGCACGGACAACTGATGAAAGTAATCCGGAGGGCCCCTCACTCTTAGCAAAAATTGTGACGCTGGCGGGGATCATTCCGCAGAGCTTCGTCGAGCCAGATACGAATCCACCACACAAAGCCAGACAGTATTGCTCGGATAAGGCGGAAACGTTGCGGAGTATCTCAAAACTGTGTGCATTGGCCAACAAGTCTTGTACCCCGTACAACCCGAATTTTCGGCATATTTTGTGATTTATTTCGAAGCTTCCCATTACGCGAGCCAGATTGATGGTGATGCACTGCACTGACCGACTTCTAGGTCCATGAAAGCTCCTTGTACTGTTTGCTGTTCTGCTGCAAATAACTGCTGAAAAAGTCAAAAGACATGGCTGGCGGAATAGGATACAAAGGTCCTGTTTTCGCGAGAGAATCGGAAAGATCAGGAAGCGTAGTAAAGTCTAGAGGATGTTTTTTAGGATCAGTGGCCATGGAACTCACGGGAATGCCACAGATTCGCTTGTTTTCAAGGAAAGCGGCAACGTCCAAATGACCTTTTGATTTTGCGCCGTAGGAAAGAAATGTCATGTATATGTGTGAAAAAGCGTCGCCCCTTTCATCGACAAACCGTTCGAAGCGTGCCATAGAAGACAAAATTGGAAAGCACGACCAATATGGTACAAGTCGTCTTCTAATTGTCTGCCACGGATCCAAGGCCACAAACGAAGAAACAAAAACTGGTTTCACAGACGGTTCTTCAATGGACTCATACCACGTTCTGAAAAGATCTGCAACGAACGCGGAAGGATCCTCCGGATTCGAAAACCGCAATGTATGCATGCTGCATCGCAGATCGTTACAGAGGACCGTTATCGATTTCAAAAGCTCATTTGCAAATCCCCACTCTGCCTCTGTTGCTGTTGAGTCATGGTGGATGCCTGTCCATGCCAAATGTTTCTCGGAAGAGGATTCGTCGTTTCTGGCAAGATACTCTTCTGCTTCAATTCCCCCAAACGCCCCGGGCTGAAATACTGCTCGATGATGTTGCGTCCGCACCACCGGCCATGCAAGTGTGCAGTCGACTACCAACAGATGTCCCTTCAGCGCCAGCGCTTCCCGCAGAAAATTCTGGTATGCGATGGGCATTTCAATGAATTTGATCCGAAAGTATGCCATTTCTTGGATCATCATAGCATCTTGATTGGGATCCGCCATGTGGTGAACTGCAACCCCTGGATTCCGTTCCGCGATACGTCTCGCGATATCTTTGCCCCACTCCATCTCCTTACCGAAATCCAATACCGTTTTTTTGTTAGAGGAAACTCCTCCTGGGAGACGAAGAATGGATATTCTGGCTGGCCTGCGAACGGGAACGAGCACAGTCTGAGGCAGCCACGGACAACGCATGGCAGAAAATGCATGGCACAGCGCACCGTTTGCAGATCCAATTACAATGCAAGAATATGTCTTGTTTCTTGGAAATTGGCGGACGATGTCGGCAGCCAACTGCTCTGCAAAAGCATGCGCCGTCAGTACATCTGCTTCCGTCGACTCCCACCAACCACCCAGTTGGTACATTCGTCGTTTGAGCGAAATGGGTGCGTGATTGAAAATCTTCGATGCCATCACCATTCGCGAACTTTCAAGCCCTCCAAATTGAGCGGACTCTCCATGTATCGCATTTGATGTTGCGCGTAGCATAACGGAGCCGGAATCGTAATCCGCAACGAATCGGATTGGTTTGTACAGCTTTTCTGTGTCTGTACTTTCTGGTGTCTGCAGCGCCACACTTTTAATCCATTCTCGAAGATGTCTTTGTTGTTCCAGCGCATTCGAATGATTGCGCTTCAAGTCACATTCCAAAAATGGTCGAATCATTCTTGCAAGTTTTCTCGGACTGTTATAATTCGCGGTGTGCGCTGCGCCCTTTAAATGGACATGGTGAGCGATTACTGTTAAGCTAGAGAGCCATGCGCACCAAGGCCTCGGCGATATGGGATCCCGTTCGCAGCTGACGATTAAGACTGGACATTGAACTTGCGGCAACACCCTTTCGATCGCGTGGTTCATCACGACGTGTCTGAATGTTTGCGCAGATCTTAGCAGCCCGGCACGAAAATAATCCCTAAGCATGATCAGCGACATGGAAATCGGTTCTTTGGAACCGTTGCGCATGAAGTCCACAACTTGACTTGCGATCGTTCGTCTGCTTTCTTGCGTTGTTGGACCCTGAAGCACGCATCGGTCTACAAATTGTGGGTACGCAGCCGCAAACTCCACCACCAGCTGGCAGCCAAACGAATTCCCGAACAGGCTCAGCTTTGTAAACTGCAACGTTTCCATCCATTCTCGCAGTACTTCGATCATTTCGTGAATGTCGAGATAGTTTTTTTGTCGAGATTTGCACAATCGACTGAGTCCAAATCCTGGCATCTCCACGATAAATACCGGTAGATATGCAGACAGTTGTTCTGCTAGCGGTCTCAAATACTCAATTCCCACGACCATACCCGGGATCAAAACGACCGGTGACCGACCAAAATAGGCTCTTTGCAGCGTTTCCGAGGAGAAACCGGAAGACTCGAGTATTGACTTGGAAACATAGCTCAAAAAATGAATCTCGTGTCCAAATTTCTTGGAATCAACGAACGAGTCTAAGAACTCAGCATGTACCGCTCTTTCTCCTGTCATGGCTCCAGCTGCGACTCTGCTCTTGTGAAAAAGAACCCAGAAGCAATACGACAAAATGCCAGATTGTCTGTCGGAGGGAATGTGATTGTATTGGAAACAGCCGACTTTATACAAGTGTCATGGAAGTTCCAGTTGGTAAAAAATTTGGAAGAGATTATGCCATTCTTCCGGGGAATAGGATCAGTGAGAGTGCTTGCCCATGGCTCAAGCACCAAACAAAATAGGTACACTTGGTTTTGGATATGCATTTATTACAATTAAAGAAAAATTGCCAAGTGAGAGATGTCCTCATAATTCGTCAACTAGCAAAACTAGCTGCTGACGGACATACCCTGCGTTTAAACAATATTAGCATGAATACGGCTCCTTAGGGGGTTTTAGAGAACAAATTATGAACATACGCCATTCGGATGAAGGACTTGGCCTGTCATATAGCCACTGTCCCGAGCCGCGAGAAAGACATAACATCTATTTCTCGACAACAAAGGAAGAAAAAAGAAAACACTTGTCAGCTCAAAACGTCAAAAAACTGCGTATATACAGAGAAGAAAAAACAGATACCATACGGCGCAACTTCTTCTGGATGACCGTATCGCTTCATTTCAGCCTCTTTTCCGAAATCTTCCAATGTGGTTTCATCAAATCGGATGGGAAGAGGGGTCAAAATCGGACCAGGAGCAACCGCATTCACACGGATGCGCTTTTGTAACAGATACTTTGCAAGTGCTCGAGTAAACGTAACTTCGGCGCCTTTTGTTGAACCATAGTCAATAAGGTCTGGACGGGGGAGATACGCATCAACAGAAACTGTGTTGATGATGCAATCCCCCTCTGAAAGATAAGGAATTGCAGATTAGGCAAGAAAGAAGTACGAAAAGACATTGGAACGGAACACTCGCATCATTTGCTCTTCCGTTATGTCTTCAAATACCTTCTGCTGCAGCTGAATCGAACAGTTGTTGACCAGGACGTTCAGCTTCTGGAATCGCTGCACAGTCTTCTGCACACATTCTGCGGCGAACACCTTGTCTCCTAAATCGCCACGCATTACAAGGCACTCGCTTCCTTCTTTCTCCACGAGTCTCTTTGTTTCATTTGCATCGTCGTCCTCGGGCGTGCTCAAATAGACGATTGCGATGTTTGCCCCTTCTCTTGCAAATAAAACGGCCACCGATCGGCCGATACCAGAGTCTCCGCCTGTGATTAAGGCAACTTTGTCTTTTAATTTCAAGGATCCTTTGTACCAGGGTGCGTCGCAATGCGGTTGTTGGTGCATCTCGTACTGCAATCCAGGCATCCGATCCTGGTGCTCTTGTGGCATTTCCGGTGCGAACACCGACTTTGCAGACGACATGATGGATGTGCTGCGAAGAAGTATAGGTAAAAAAAAAGGAAAACCGCCAATCTTTTTCTACATCCTTTTTAAAAATCTCCTTTCGTTTTGAAGTTGTATAGTAGCAAGTTCGCGTGCTGACAGGACAACACAAAAGTGGAAATACTTCCCTCCGCGCAAACATCCACCGGCAGTTCCACAACTCACCCAGCGGCGGCAATAGTTTTCCTATTTTCCATTTTTAGCGCTGTCCGCAGCTCAAAACTAGACAGCAATATGACAATCCTAAACAACAGCTGTCTGTCGAACACAATAAAGGATGGGGCACAGTCAACATAGCGGTTTGGCGATTTTGTATCTTTGAAAAGAATCATACATATTCTCAGCTTTCTATCATGAGTAGCACTGACTTGGAAACCGAAAGCAAAGTCGCCCGCGGGGGCGGACATTGCGGTTCACACCAACAGATGCCCCAATTTCTCAATCCGAATGACAATGACCGGGGTGCATGCGGCGCTCTCGACAAATGCACTGACGGAGACAGATGCCGCCGAGAAGAGATCCCTGCAGACAGCAGAGAGGTTGGCGCAAGCAGACGTATCTGGCACCCCGCGTCCTCGGAACAGCTTTCGACACGGCCCTACCAGCCTATCTCGCTTCCGCAGCGGCTACTTGTTGCTCACCCGTGCTCCAGAAAACAGACTCCAATGCAGGTGCGAACTGTCGCGGCACCACCGGGATACTTGTCTTGGTGCAACCATAATTTACGGTTTGAGCATGACATTCGCTTTGACGTCGTTAACAAAACGGCATTTCCTGCCAGAGTGAACATAGTAGTGCAGCGCGTTCTTGATACTGTGCATTGCGAAGAGTTTGAGTTTGTAATTCTTCCGTTCATGGCACCGCAGTTTGAATGGGCTACGTGTGTTGTACCATGCTCCGAAGTACTTGCGGTCTTTGTATTTCAAGGTTGGCAGCGTTTGTCGTGCGCATCCTCGGCAGTGTGGGAGGGTGCGTCGAGAAGTCGCTGTTTGCAATTTACGCTGAGCATCCGATCCGGGACATCTCGCACTGCTGCAAGTGATCTTCCGGGTGAAAATGACCGCACACCAGAGCTGTGTGTTCGATTGTATTCCCTCGGAAACTATTTGCTATTTAACGGGGCTTCTACACGGTGCACGAATTCAGCCATTCAAGATGACTGAACCAATCAGAAGAACGCAGCAGATGTGCCCAAGATCCAACAATAAATCTGTCAACGGACCAATGTTGGAATTTAAGAATACTCCTTATATACATTTAGACGCCACCGCTGCCGTACAATTGTCGTACATAAAAAAGAAACGCAGATTCCCTGTATTTTCATCAGCACATCTCTAGGAAGATGAGCAATGAGGGACACTGGCAAACGAAGCACGCCACGAAGGCAGCACGTCCCCGACAGTGTTTAGCCGCGAGAGCTCGGGAAAGCTCCCGAACGAAAGATTTGGACACGTAGCGACGGATTTTTGTAGGATAGTGAGGGTAGCTATGGAAGCAGAGCCGGGTAAATGCAGCAACTGGCCCCATGCCTCCGGAAGATCGACAACCAGCACCAATTCGGAATAGAACGAATCAACAATTGACAGCGGGAACACTTCAACTTTCGATGTAACAGCCGTCTGTAAAATCGAATCGCCATTGATTATGATCATCAGCACGGGATCCTGCCGAGAAAAGCGGACGTGGATTGTGCAGATATCTCCGGAAATCCACATCAGGTCCCAAAATCGCAATTTCTGCAGCTGCGGAAGAGTTGAGAGAGACGGAAGATACGCGTCGTGGATTCGTGAAGGATAAACGACGACCAGCAGTTCCTCGACATGCAAAAACCGGTGGCAGACGGATTGCATCCATTCCCATGCACAGATCGTCGATTCCTGACGCGGAAGACACACAACGCGGTGAGCGATTGGCAGCAAATGACCAAAAGAGGACAGTGCACTTCCGATCTCAATGCAAATTTCCGTGCATCGGATTCTCTGTGCGAAAGCGATCGATAAATTGACTTCCGCATCAGAAAAGCACAAAGATAGCGACCGAACGACCACGTCCCAGTACGGAAAATGGACTGCAATTCGAGCCAAATCGCCGACCGAAATCTCTGATCCGACATGCAGCGTTCCGTAGCAACCGCCAAACAAATTGTCTGCCGTGCCGTGTAGATCATCTTCCAGCAAATTTGTCGGGACATGCGGTAAAAGAGTGTGGACAACAGACGAACCATGAGAATAGACTCCGGGAATGCAAGGCAAAACGAAAACACTGGACAGCCGAAGCCGGGAATGATACAGACGATATGCGTCGCACTCTTCCAAACTGGCAATGCGTATCGAACAGAGGGCAATCTGCATGCTTGGGAAACTGTGCAGGAACGCAGCGACTTTCGTTGGCCAAGCATCGTCCGGGAACGATACAACTCCTCCAATGGAAAACATGCTCAAGATAGACTGTTCGTGCTTTCGAGATACTAAACGGAGCGACAGGACATTCTCATAACTCATAAAGGACAAGGTCCTTTGGAACGGTACAAATGGAAGATCAACGATCATTCTCTCCAGCGAGTGCAACGGAGACAAAGAGAGAGAGAGAGAGAGAGAGAGAGAGAGAGAGAGAGAGCGAGAACAGTGGAGTGCTACGTTTTGTAGAGACGGGGGCGTTTGCTTTCTCGCCCAGTTCTTTCTCGAAAAGTGAAAACCAAGACCAGTTCAACAACCACGTTTTTTTATACAGAAGCGACTCAAAATCGGAGGAACTGTGTCCCGCAAACATGCACGTCGGACATGAGAGCAGGAGACGTGCAGCGCAATCTACTGACAGAGAAAAGTCTGTGGTCTTTCCCAGCAGTAAGACACCTCGGAGATAAACTAAAAATAAAATGCACAAAGAAAGTGGTTTAGAATGAAACTGCGCTAATGACAAGAACGACGGGTTGGGCACACTCCGTCGATTGACAAACTTGAGTTGAGCTTTCGTTTCGAAAAACAGAGAATCTCAGCTGTCATCCAGAGTGCTTGAATAAACAAAAAGAGAGGGACTATGAATTTTTCTCTCATGATGCACTGACTTTTTTTGGCACTTTCCATTCCTCAATTCGGTGCTTTTGAATATCACTGCGAGGTAGACACGAGGTTTCTGCACGATGGACAAGCAAAGAGATTCTCACGACAATAAAACTGTGGCGGTCCCTGAATCCGCCTTCGATGTCGAAGCGCCCACGCCCATGAAGCAATCATCCGGAGTCGAGCGATGCTGTGAAGAAGAGACTGGACAACATAACCAGCCCATCCATTCAAAAATGACGTCGGCGGTCACGACATGCGTTCCGCGGGTCGATTCAAAAGAAAAAGGCCAAACGTTCCAACTGTTTTCCTGCGAGAGATGTCGTTCCTTGCACCGGAAATGCGGCAGAGAAGGACCGCCGTGCAGACGGTGCGAAGAAGCGGGAGAATCGTGCAGGTATGTCGGAAAAGCGCCTGGGCGTCCCACGAAAATAACCGAAAAGTATCAAGACACACGAAACGACTGGATGGCGAAGGGATGGCGAGGCCCGGCCTTACCGGATGAGCGAGAAAATGCTTCGTCCAGTCTGGCATCGTGCTCCACAGTCATTCTCTTCAAACATCGTAGTGAACAAGGAACGCAGTTATTCGGGGATCAGCGAAACTGTCAACACGAAGAAGACGACACTCGTCGTGGTTGCGACTAGGTGCCGCCGATTAACATGCCGCGCACCATTGATTGGGCCACGACCAGTGTCAACGGTTCTGTATGTGACTCCAGATCGACGGAGAATGGTTGTTCGAAATTGCCATGTGGATTAACAGCCTGCTGGGCAACATTCTTTGTAGAAGACTGGATGCTCCGTAAAAGAGGGGAGCGGGCGGGGGTCTCTGGGCATTCTGGGGTCGGCGAAGAATGCTCGACAGTCTGACGCCTCTGGAACAAAAGGTCGCTCCATCTACTACACGATTTTTCTGGGATGTCGCATTCCAAGACTCTCGTGGCCCAAACAAAGGCAGTCGATCATCAAAGGAGGAAACGGTTGTGCGAAGGCTGTTCAAGGCTCATTGCACTGCTGGCTGTGCACGTGCTTTCGCAAGGCACCGCGAGACAAATGAAAAAAATGTGATTGGTGGGCGCAAATTTGCAGAAAAATCACCGAGACGCACTGCCAGCTATTCAACAGTTGCGGTAGCCACCACCTTGTGGACAACGCCTTGCAATCAGCAGCGGGGTTCATGGTCACATCCACACAACAACAGATGGAAACACGAAATGGAGACACAGTACTTCTGCTTCCAGAAAGACAAGAATGGATGCAAGACAGAGAAAAGGGCGAGTAGACGAATGCTGAGAAGCCTGCCGGAGTATTTTCGCAAGTACTTCCAAAACGGGGACGTCAGTGGCTGTCACTTGTCAGAGCGCATCGCTTTACCTTTTGAGCACAGTGGGAAAATAACAGTAGTAGTACATGTATGTGAAACTGTTTACGTTTGCAAGCTGTCGTTCCTTCTTCTGCGTGAAAGAGCACTAGGATTCGATAGACGCCCAGTAGTGCGCAAAGCTGCAGCCTTGGAAAGAGCTAGTAGACCACTCGCTTCGTGAAGAATATATGCAGATGAGGAATGTCTTTTGTTCAAAATACGGCATCAAATGAAAAGGAGACGACGGAAGCGGACGGACACTGTGCATGAAACTTTAAATTTTCGAAGCCGAGTGTTCCGCATGTCGTTTCGCTGCAGTCGCAGTATTGGTATTGTTCTTCGTTCCACCCTTTCAGCAATCGCGGTAAGAAATGATCGTCGCAAAAATGACATGTTGACAGATCATCATGAAGAGGACGCGTGGACCAAGCTACGTGCAATCGTGGACCGGAGTGGTCGAAGAACCGAATGCCAGCAATTGGTTTGCGACGCTTTGCAGTATGTAACGTTCGACACTGTCTGCCTGATTGACAAACGAAGCGTCGGGAATGCATTCGACGGACGGGAGATATGAAATGACGTTTGGAATGAAAAACAAAGGCAACGATGGCGCTTGAGGAACCGCACCGTCGGCGGTTTCAGCGATTGGACAAAAGGAACCCAAGGAATGGTGGTAAACACTGCCGAAGGAGGACCCAGCAGAGAATGCGTCGAAAGGAACATCGGTCTGCAATGCAAGATTGTCGTCGCGTCTCGTTTGCTGTGTTGTCGAATGCGGAAGAGAACATCCGAGAAACTTCCGCCATCGAGTCTCCATGCGGTGGCAAGAAGAGGTGTTCTTTTTGGAAAGATGCGTGCTTGCATCTGGAGATTTCCTCGGTCTACCGGCAGTTATCCCTGTGTAAACGCATTCTCGACCGGTGCGTAAACATCTGTTGCATACGGGACCATGACGGTCGCATCTCTTGTGCTGCAAACGACAGGAAGCACAGGAAGTGCCTTGAAAGCATTCTGGAGATTTCATCTCGAGAGTTTAAATTTCGAAAGAATTCATTCTCTTTGTTAGTCGACAGTCGCAAGCTGTTCGTAAAAACGAAAAGAAAACGAAAGAACGGCGCAAGTTCCAAGGGAAGAAGGAACGGAAATCAGTGGAAAAGTCTAACGAAGTCCGAGGATCGCGTGACCATACATTCAATGCATGCACAGCCGGCAAACACGGTCGTGATGCAACACAAGCGCAAGTACAACCGAATTTGGACATCTGAGCAAACTCAAAATGGAAGTTCTTCCACTCTACAGTCCGGCGTTTCCCGTGTGTGGTCCAAGCATAATCGCACCAGTTCTGCCTGAGCGCAACCACTGCCTCTGATCCGACACACTCCGCGACGGGACGCGTAACTAGAATGCAGAGTCGATAAACACTGTGAGGATTTAGGCCCCTTCTGGAGAAGCCCACTTCAGCCAAACACCGCAGTGGAACGAGGGGCGCCAATTTTCCTTGCCTCGGACAGCTCGCTTGACCCAGCATGGAGACGATACATTACGGTCGCAACAGTGGAACTTCCTAATACCAAAACAATCGAACATCATTTGTATGGACGTGCTTTGCAAGAAGGTACAAATAGTTGAGCGATTCACTCCACCTCCGCAACCTCTCTCTGTTTTCCATGTAAAAACCGAGCAAACTCAAAAAAGGAACCCAAACACAATGAACCGTCAACAAGACCAAGACAACGGCAACTCCAACAGCGGCAGCCAGCGTGGCTTTGCCGCAATGGACCCGCAGCAGCAGCAGTCCATTGCAAGCAAGGGCGGCTTGACTGCGCAGGCGCACGCCCACGGCTACGACAACCCGGACGACTACCAGCAGGCAAAAGACAAAGGTCAGGTCCAATTCTCGAAGGGCGAGACTCAAAATAAGGACTGATCCTGAGGACGTGGACGTGTGCAGTGTACGACGAGTCGCTCTCTCCAAAAAAGGCTTTCTGTAATGCAGTCTCTTTTGGTATCCAAAATCGTAAAAGCTGTATTCACGTTAAAAGACGTGCTTCCACTTTTTCATCTCGGTTGGCAGATTCTCTGGATGACACCTTCTCTTCCACGGCTTGCTCTTAGCGTCCGTGCAGAATTGAATTGTCAAATTAGCGCAAGTTCCACCGCAATTCACGACAAAACGTCATTTGTCTCCAATCTCTGATGCTTTCTCGCCAGGACTTGTTCAACTAATAATCTTCTCATAAAAAATGAATGCGCCACATCCCGTCGACTGCATTGACGCATTCAAGCGCCGTTCTCCCTCTTACGAGCTGTGCGATGTAGAAAGTCACCATCCTGCGACAAGCTCTTGGGCGGAGATCGTCTTCTTGCAGCGAAGTGTCGAACAAGCGTTTCGACAGGTTGAAACACTCGATAATGACTGTGATTGGTTTTCAGTACGCTCCCAATACGAAAATACTGGTAAGGTCTGTGTAGGCTGCCGTACATCCATGGCAAACTGCAGTTCCGTCTTCGGTTGACTGCATGTGGATACGATCCCGACGGAACGCTGCTTGGTAACTGGAATTCAGTCTCGCCACCATTCTACGTCAAATCCAAGAAGCCTCAATGGCTCATCATGACGGGCCACAGCTGATCAGCAAAAATCGTGTTCCAAAATGCAGCCCCGGGGGATGCGACGGATTCTCGGGTAACTAAAAATGCTCCACCCCTTTTTCTTTTTCAGCCGATTGCGTTGCGGCGCAATCTAAACGTGAGGTATACTTTCTGAAGCTGTCAGAGTGTTTGCAGGCCATTCCAAAATAAAATTTAGGAATTATTCAAACACTGTTGAGCAATAATCAGTCGCGACAACTGAAAAAAGTGAAGAACACGAGCAAACCGCAGCAAGAATGTGGCGACAAGCGTCCACAAAAATGAGAGCCGCATGCAGTAGAAATCTCCAAAGAAGCGAAAGAGCTACTTGACATCCGATTGAGGCATTCTATCATCGATATCCGTCTCCTTCTTGTGAGCATCACCAGTGGGGGGAAGTCGTGCATTGTCTTCGGACTGCGTCTGCAATTCCACCGCGCGACCCAGTCGTCATCCAGTCGTGACTTTGATTATCTACGGAGAATATGACGGTTGGGCGCCCTGGTGCCCTGCCTTTGTACACGCATGCTTCGTTGCTGGACGCGCAACGGCCGCATCGTGGACCTCGTCTGTCGCACTTTTTGTGCAGCTTTCTGCAGGCAGTGCACGAGTACAGCTGATACCATCGTTCCGAAGATCCTTCTTGTTGGTTCAGCAATTCCCTGTGTGCGGAGGTGGAAATGGGAGCGGCCGCGGTTGTTGGGGTCCCATCAGGCTTCCCATCGCTCCTAGTCGCTCTAACTTCGTCCATACCAACAGCCTTCAGACAACAACAGTGCAGGTTCTGGGGGAGGCGGAAAACTGCTCGGCAGCAAGAATCTTTTTTTGATTTCTGCCATTCATGGGCAAACTGTCCGCTAACGGCGGTCCTAGTGTCTTCAATTGACGCTTCGCGCACTGCCCAACAACTGCCCCGTCGACAGAAAAGCTCCTCATTGCTGTTGAAGGCGCTGCATGTCAGAATTGGTCATCGGTCTTTTTATGGCTAGAATCCAGACACGAAATGATACGGACCAAACCGTGTTATGTCAGCTGCATGCACTTCGTTGACTTCCAGCGACTGATACCACAAACTGGAAGGAAGCATCGATGCACACAGCGATGATAAAATCGATGACAAGCAACTCCTGCAAAAAAGAAATGCAGAAGATCATTCGTCCTGCTCTCCATTGTAGATGATTTGGCGCAGCTCATGAGGTCGGAGGAGTTTTTGTTCCTGCTGACCGCAAGTGCCAACAAGACCGCAAACGTTCGGATATTTTCTGGCAGATGGTATTCGGGATGCAATCAAATTGAGGAGTCCCTTGCACGGCGGATGGGATGTTTGGTGGATGTACTGCAAACGAGTGTCAACAATGGCACGCTTCCGTGCGACCCTCGATCGGAGTATCTGTTATTGTACAACGTGCAGAAAAGCGCGATTTCCTCGGATTGGCTGACTGTCGACCTGCTTGTTCGGTCGCAAGCTGACAGTTGGGACTCACAATTTCATCTTCGGAGCGACATTCTTGTCGGAAGGTCGCTGCATGTTGCGATCCACGCCGATACTCTGGAAGTCGTCAACGAGACGGAGGCACTGCTTCGTATGGGTCTCGCAGATGATGATGGTGACATTCCCATGCCACAATCGTCTTCTCCCAGTAACCCCGGCGGCCCAGCGTTGCCCCGTCCTGCAGTTCTCGGCAACCTGCATCATTCTTCATCCCCTGTGACGTTTCTTGCGCTCAAGGTACCCTCTGGAATGATGCAACTGGAAGACATTTTCAACGGATCACACGACGTGGATGTTGCAGAAATGCTTCGACAGGGTCGTTTAGGAGTTTTTACCGTCATTTCGGACGCGTACGAGCATATCTTCAGTTCAGCTGCAGCACCCGTAGAGATCAAGCCAAAGTTGAGCATCTCGAGCGATCTGATCGCAATGACCGATAAACTCTCTGAACCCCCAACGGATTGTCACGGATTCATCCTGGAAGCAAAGGGAGCTCGACAGGATGTGCAGAGGATTGTGGATCACGGAGTCAGCAAGCTGGCAAGCAAGGTGATAGAGCTGCCGCCAGGAAAGGTGACGGCGTCCACCAATGAATCGGCAGTACATAGCGAGACGAATGTTACGGACCAATTCAAAAGGCTAAAATCTGTCTATCCAGAGTTTCAGGTGCCAGACAGGATTCCTCCGAGCGTGGAACTGCACGGCAAAGCATATGATGGTCAGTAGACGTGCAGCATACGGCGTGTTTCTGTTTTAAGCAATCACAATGGAAGTAGATACGAACCTTTTCTTCTTCAATAAAATGGTGTCATTTTTTGTAATGGAAAGGGTTCTTTTTACACCCACCATGTGGGCGGCCGCTCCTCTCCAAGAGAGATTTATTGTGGAAACAACGGCGACAATTCAACAATCTGTGATTCGTGGTCTATTTCTGAAGTAGGAGCGAACTGATTCAACCGGGGATGATTCATTTGTGCGTTGCCATCATGCTGCTGGGCAAAACACTGCGCAGCAGTGTCGACGGAATGCTTGGTGCAGCTTGCATGTGGACGCTGAGTACTTGCGATCGCATCGCCAGGGCCAGGACGTTGGTACTGTCGCAAACCGAAATTTGCAGCATCAAGAATACTCTCTCCTTCAGAAACGTGTGTGGCTTCATGGCATGCGCCAACGATTCGAATCGGACAGTAGAACAGAGAAGGAGATGAAAATAGATTCCCGACTCCTGGAAACTGGAGAGACTGGTGATGTTGCATCTGCAGATGGGTGGATGATGGAAAGTAAGAATACGGAGAAACTGAAAAGATCGAGGCGCCACAACCCAACAATCCAGGGGACGCGACGTGATTTGCTTCTGAAGAACAGCGAAATGGGAATCGAGGGACGCTGTCGTTATGATCGCGACTGATCAACGGTTTGTCAGGCAGCAGACACCGTTGGTGATTTGTGTCGATCATAACTGAAAGCGTCGTAGGTCGAACCGTGTCATGCTGGGCAGTTTGATCCGGAGCCAAGGGTGCATGTAGATCTGGAGGTCGTAGAACCACCTCATCTACGTACACTGTTGAAGAGTTCGACAGCAGACCAGGCGGTGCGGTTCTACTTGCAATTGTCGTATAAAGAGGATTCCCGCTGTTTGCGTTTGACGGCTGAGAAACCGCATGTTTCCAGTCTTGCTGTGCCGCCGATCCGCCATCGGAAACGTCGGAAGCTGTTTGTGCCAACATCATCCTCGTCCATGTTCTCTTCGAATTTCGAGTTGGCACATGCTCGACTTGCAAATTCTTGGCTGGTTGCTTATTCCGGTAAACTTTGGAAAAACGATTCTTGTGCCTGTCGACTGACGGTGTCTCTTCATTGGTATATTCTCCAAAACCAGTGCCTCTCTCTCTTTTGAGAGGTCTGCCAGGGGTTTTTCCGGTGTACACACACTCGCGACGTCCGTGCACGCACCGCAAACAAGGGGGTCCTGCGCGGTCGCATTTCTTGTGAAGACTTCGGCAAGCTACGCACGAAGTAGACTGCATTTGGTCAGGGTCACAATCCTGCATTGGAAGCGCAGCCAAACATGCAATATCAAACGAAAAACGAGTGAAGCGACAATTCCGTTCAGCACTTGATAGCGCATTCCTATGACTTTCCGTCAGCTACCCGTGTGTAAGAAGGAAAGACAACGTCGCTAACACGTCCAAGTCAGTGAAGCCACAAGCATTTGGAAAAGCCCACTGGAAGGCAGGAACAAGAAAAGCGAGGGCTGTTCGAAGGCCATGCAGGCTTTTCTGATGATTGTCCGGAGCGATCCGGTCCCTTGAGGTCCAGTAAAAGCAGTTTTTCCGCAACTGCTCGGCTGCACACTGGGCCGTTCGAGCAAATTTGCGCAACTGTTTCCAGTGAATGGTCGCGTTGACGTGTAAAGACTGCACGACAATGGTTGACGACGGCAGCATGCCCCATGCCCGTTCCTCGGATTGCGTTCGACAAGTCAAGCGACTTTCCTCGAATTCTCCAAAAAAGTACCGCTCTTAATTGGGGGCTATTGTTTTTTCCCCTCCTCCATCTGCAGACCGTTTTGGAACATGTTGGCCAAAAAGCGCTAATAGACTCGGCGAGTTTTGGGATGACGACCACGCTGGGATTCCAGCTGCATGTCAGCGATCCAGACAAAATCGCGTGGATATCGCACTCGGATGACTTGCAGGTGCATGTTGTCGGGAATGTGTGGGAGCTGGGGATGTGGCGTCCGGCAGGATTGCGAACGTTTATGCAGCGTCTGCCATCCGATAGTGCTCATACTTTATTCTACACGCTATCCGTTCAAATTCCTGCTGGCAAGTATTCTGTCATCGAGTACAAGTTTGTGATTTTCGACGTCTCGAAAGGCATCATTACATGGGAAGACAGGCTGGAGAGGAACAGAACCCGGAGTTTATTTCCAGGAAGTGACCCATCTGCTTGCCCAGAATGCAACAAGCTGCGTTTAGAGGCGTGGAACACCCTGCACTTTCCATGTTCCTCCGTACACAAGCAAAGCGCATTCAAGATGAACATTCACTTCCGCTGACGTCGAGTTTCTTGACCAAACCTCAGTATGGACAATAAAGGAACTTTATATTACCATTCGTCAAATTCCTGTTCATCGAAGGCCGCAGGGTATTCCCGTCCAATCCGACGACGGTTTTGGGCTATGCGCGACATATGATGCACTGGGAAGAACGTGGATTACTCTCTCCAGTCCTTGTCCTTGTTCTGGGTCTCGCCCTTCGAGAATTCAACCTCGCCCTTGTCTTTTGCCTGCTGGTAATCGTCCGGGTTGTCGTAGCCATGGGCGTGCGCCTGCGCAGTCAAGCCGCCCTTGCTTGCAATGGACTGCTGCTGCTGCGGGTCCATTGCGGCAAAGCCACGCTGGCTGACGCTGTTGGAGTTGTCATTGTCTTGGTCTTGTTGACGGTTGCGATTCATGAGTGTTCTTGAGAGATATTCGATCTTGTTGGGCGTCAAATAAGTAAAAGTCCGCAGCAGTGAGGTTTCTTTCCACAGATAAGAGGCTATATTTATACGGTTTGCTTCATGAGTACATACAATCCACTTCAAATTTTGTTTGTTTCTTGACCTTGGGAACTGCGGAATGGAAGCATTTTGAAGTGATGAGATCGGAAAAGCCGGCGCACAAAAATTGCTCCCGTGAAGTCGGAGGGCATGGGGAAACTTCCTTCCACTTCCATTTTCGGATCATCATGCGATTCTGCGTGGTTGCAGCGGCTGCCGCACCTGCTTGAAGCGGAAATAGACGTAAGAAAGATGCTTCGGCGGGTCTCGCCGCTGGTGAAAAAAATATTGCACCCGTGCATTTTCCAGTTGTGCTCCTTCGTCGAAGCGCTATCATCCAAATGTAGTCCGTGCGTTTCTACAAAGCTGCATCGGACAAATGGATTATTCCTTTGCCCCAGCTGTCTTCTGCTATTTGTTAAATTCTGCAGAATATGTCCGTCTTTTCCTCCACTTTTCTTTTTTTATTGCCGGAAAAAAAACATCAAAGAGAGAGCCATGTCAAACAGTTCTGTTGCAGACGACGAAAACTTCGGTGACGACGGCCCTCATGTCAAGGGACCTCGCGGATTCTCCGCTATAGATCCGGCCTATCAGAAGCAGATCGCTGCTCGGGGAGGCCGTGCTTCGCATCAAGCCCGCTCAAAGGGTTACAAGGCCGGCGATGATGCAGGGTTCGTCGTCGGAGAGGACGTGAATATTCAGGCAGACGACGAATACGTGCCACAAACAGACCCTAAAGACCTTCCGGGAGGCGGTGCTATTGCCAGGGATGCTCTTCGAGATCAGGACGAGCACAATGCGCCTGGCATGCAGCTCAATCCCTGAGGCTGCGCGTGATTCAACTCTGAGGCTTTCTGCAGTGATGCGCTTGCAAATTCTTTATCTTTTGGGAGTCGTTCGTGCTCAGTTAGGGTAGTAGTAATGATTCGCCCTGTTCGCCCCATGTAACGTCGCATCGTCAGATAAGTACCGTAGACTCCCGCATTGTCCATGCAATTTCACAGGAAAGCATAAAAAGTAATGGAAAAAAGTCTTTAGGAACTGATCAGAAGAAAAGACTCGGTCCATTTGACGTCTAGCGTCGATGACGGAAACGAATGCAGTCCGCCCACGGCCCGCTCCTCAAGTATTTCCAAATCTGACAAAGTAGAATCGACCGACTCGACATGTCATCCAGATCTTTTTTTTTATTAAATAGCCGGTTTCATTTAATTTCTTGTAAAACTCAACCTGCTCTCTGTTTAAAGTTTGAATAATTTTTTCCTTTCTTTCTGCTTCATTCCCGCCGTCGGAAGGAAACCTACGCTTCCACGTGCTGACCGTTGAGTGTCAAGAAGTGGGCATATATGTGATCCGTAAGATGTCCCCGTTATTCTCTGCAAACCATTCCAAACCCTGTAGTGAACGTCAGCTCCATTCTCGGGCAATCACTGGTTGCCATGCAAGTAGCTTTGCTCAATAATGGGCAATATGTGGTTCAGCTGGCTTAATAACTGCGCAGAAGATGCCTCCGACAGCACGACTATAGGACAGCAAACAGTCGATAGTCGGTCGAGAACGGTCAGAACGTCCATTGCGTGGCACTCGTTGATCCGCAGTCGCTGAATCGGAGTGGAGACGCCGACCAGAATATCAGCTGTCGATGGCAAGCGCGCGTCCGATCGCACAACAGGAGGTGGTAAGACTGTGGGCAACGACATTGGTCCGTTGTCACTGGAACCGTCTTGGGTACCATGATCTACCGCGTGATACGTACGAATCGATTCAGAACCTGATCGCTGACGGCTATCGAGGATATGCTCAAGATCGTTATTCAAAACTGTTGGAACCGCTCGCTGTCGCTTTCTGCTTGGCTCGGACTCCGTCTCCATGTCACGGTCATTCGTGATACATGCTGCCGCCGCGCTGCCTGGACGTTCCTTGCAAGAAACCTGTGGTTCAGAGAGGTGATCATCATAACCGCCATCATCAGAATTCCCTTTCTCTTCATCATGTACACTTGAAATCTGTTTTTCCGCTCGACACAGAACACTTGCACTCCCACGCTTAGCAGGTGGGGGCTGTGCAATTGGTATCGCTCTGCAGGCGTCTGAAGCCCAGGAACTTCTCGTATCTCGCTGCATCCAGTCATTTCTCTGGTCCTCAAATTCGCTGACGGATCTGTGGGCACGACCTGGAGGTTTTCCAACATACTTGCATTCTTCTCCAGTCTGTGCGCAACGAGAAACACGGCGGGCCTTCTCTGCCACAGCTCTTGTGCTTCATACGACAGCATTCGCATGAAAACAGCTGAAACCACCGGCTAGTCTGATGCGTACCAGGCAGTGACTGTGGGGCAGAAGCAGAACCGCCGCTCGGCAACAGCTGCAAGAGTCCGCATTGCAGCTGTTCTGCCTGTCGTGCAACAACCGCTTGACGGGAATGTGTAGTGTTGTTGGAGTACCAATGCGTTTGCAGAGGGGCAAGGGGCACCAATGGCAGGCTTGAAGGATACAATAGACGGGCACGATGCCGCCGTTCATCCGTGTCAAATCGCAGATGCGCGGTTGGAACCGTCAGAAACGGTACTGCAGAAGCGTGCAGAGCGCTTGGATAGGAAAGAGAATGGGGAGCCAAAGTCGCATGCAATTGCCGAGGAACAACGGGGGTGCATCCCAACTCTCCAGACTGGCCGTGCCGTGGATCGGCAGAATACGGAGCCATTGGGCGATTGAGTGATCTACTATCAGCCGAAAGAGGAGGTGGTGAAGGTACAGACAGTGGAACCGACAGTGGCGTGTCGTCACTGCGTCTCGGATGCTGCCATTGTTGGCTGCCATTTTTTCTCAAAAGACCCCATCAAATGGCATGATGCCCGCGCGTATGGAATACTAAGGACGATTGCGAGAAAGTCAAAGTGTTTGTCTGCCGAATTATTTGCAACAGTACGTCAGAAGGCTGGCGAGAAAACCGGTCCGAGACGGAAAAGTGTCGGATGTTGCCAGAAAAAGTAGTCTTTGGCCAAAAAGGGCAAGTTGAAATCGTCTTGATGCTTCTGCTGCGTCGTCCAGGACGAAGTTGTCCTACTGGGTTTTCTTGCAGTGGGACTGATTACAGTCCGTATTTCATTGAACAACGACGAATCTACAACACAGTACACACACTGCTACTTATCAGGATCTGTGATTGCCACTTTCAATCGTCTTTTTGATTGAGCGACAAAAAGAATTACTTGCAAAATCCTCGAATGGTTTCTACCGCTAGGTGCAAAATCGAAGAAATGCTTTTGTTCTGATCGTTTTTATGTCTGTCATCTTTCTGCAGGCTTTCTGTAGATGAATATTGGCTAAGAGGTGCCTGATAAGCGCTGTTCCCTCAAGGCACGCACGCGACAAATGGATGCGCAGAGACTTCTCTGTCGACCGAATCTGCATAGGGCCTGGCGACGCGTACTTTCATCTGGTCGAAGAAAAGGAAGGTGCTCTTTTGTCCGCGCTGTTGAGAGGGTATGAGCATGGAAGGCGTTGCTTATGAGGCCTGTGCACTCAGCACCGATGAGTTTGGACTGCATGAATACTGCCGTGAACCGTTACCGAAATGCACAGTCTGCGGCGGACTACCATCCCGGATGGCACCAGCAGGGATACGCCGAGCGCCTCCCCCGCAGCCGTGATGAATACTCGCCGATGCAAGACGAGTTTGCACGCACATGGAGAGGTTCTCGGTATCAGTGGATGCTAACGCATGTGTCGATCAGCAACGCTAGAAGGGCGCATTTCGCAAGACCGTTGAATGTGGCCGATGCCGAATTCGGCCAGGATATTCTCTAGCACTTTGAAACCATTCTGTTAAAACTGATTCGAAGTGGGAGTACGTTCTTGGATACACGGCGGCTGCACGGGGGGTCCATTTCATGAATATCCAAGAAGAGGACGTAGATGATCTTGAAGTTAAACCAGTGAGCCTTCGCGGACGAACCATCCAGGTGATCCCAAAAATTGCGGATATCGAGATCAAGTCAGGCGGTGGTCCAGAGTTCCATGAAGGTGTGTGGCAAGTCGAAGGCCTCTCTTATGAGCATATTATGTCCACTGGCATTGCTTACCTCCAGATCGACGACGGCATTCTCAGCGGCCGCCTGCGGTTCCGCAGACCGTTTCTTCCGGACGAAGCGCAGAACTGAAGTACAGCATCTCGCAGGAGTTTGGCAGCTTTCTGCGGCGATGATTGCAGGCATCTTGCGTCTCGGCTCCGTGGAACCGGCGGCAGACTATATGGTTGTCTTTCCGAATAGCCATCAGCACAAACTCGAACGCATCACGGCGCACCGGACATTGGCATCATCCTCTCTCTCGATCACGCGCAAGGCAACCAGTGGATCACTTGGTGCGCCGGATCGTGTGTTTCTTCCTGGTGAATCCAGAAGAGCGCAACGTCTCCACTTCAGACGTCGAGATTCTTCCGAGTCAGGTTCTTGACTATGAAACCACATGCCGCATTCGAGAAGCAATGATGAAGGAGTGTGCTGTGCTCAAAAAAGATCTCAATCGGGATTTCTACCACTTCTATAACGTTTGTGAACACTGATTATGGCTCTTGAAATTCGGCACCTTCTTGAAGAAATGGACATAAATCAAACACTGCGACCATTTTACACACTGTCCATTCCAAAACAGAGATTTCTAAAGCAGCAATGCACATCCGAGAATGAACATGGCATAGGGAAGACGGCGGCAGTGCTGGTGCCTGTCCAAGGAAATCTTTGCCATTGTAGGTCGCCAACAGTCATCGTTTCATTTCCGTGTCTACATTACAAGCACTCATTCTATCTTCATGCCAGGTGTGCGGAAATGAACTGGGCATCCCGGAAATCATTTAATGGCCCAAGCAAGAAATTGCTCGCACAGCCTGTTTTCCGCTGCCGATACTTGCGATCACACTCGACGGCTTGTTTTGTCAGCCAAAAAAGTAAGGACTTTCGTCTTTCGTACTAATCTGTAAAGGATTTTGTTTTCTCCTTTTTTTTTTTTTTTGGTTTTATTGCTTCTACATTTTGTTATTTCCGGACTCCAAAATGCTGCAGAAACGGACGCTTCCAAAGTTCGACGAAGTTTGGAATTCGACGGTGTCAGACAGGTCGTTCTTCGCAACAGGTTGTCCACCAAACAAGCGTCCTAGAATGCCGTTGGGTCTACTCGAGTCTTCTTTGCCGCCCTTTGCTATCCCGTATCAAAAACGCGTAGAATGCCCACCAGAGTTCCAGCTACCAATCCCATTGGGTTGTTTTCATCACCAAACTGCGTATCCTTTGACGATCGACGGTTTTGTTTTCAACAGGGAAAGCAGTTCATCCCATGTTTGTCAAATCCAAGATCACAGACGCCACGACGTTTCTGGGTCATGTTGTGAGAGTGTATGCGACTCCACGTTTTACAATGATGCGGAGCGATTTCGAGAGAAAACGCATTTTGTCGATCGAACGCAAACAATTCCACTTCTCCAGTGTTCTGCTTTTCGAACTGCCTCCAACAGTCCTGAGCACGCTCCGGCGCTCTTCAGTGACCATTTGCCTACGATTCCACGAATGGATTTGCATTCCTCCTCAATTGCTGGAGGAAAATTTCCCATTCCATATGACCCGCTTCCAAAAATAGTTCCAGACAGAAATGCCGTTCTACTTTCTCTTGCCAGGATTGAACAGGCACCTCCGCTTTCAGTCAGTTATTATCCAGTCGGCGTGTGTGCGAAACAGAATTCTTCAGCTGCGTATCGTCGGGGAGTATGCAAACCGGGGCAGCTTCGTGTGGAGTTTGGCCTTACTTCCCTGCAAGGCAGGCTTCCATTTGCAGAATGTAGGAGAAAAATTTTAGAGCGTGCGGATGCCGAGCACATGAAGCTGTTCCAGGAGGACTGTCTGCACGCAGTTGCCATCTTGAAACTTCCTCAGAAACTCTGCAGACGATCCTTTGCATTCCGGCTTCTCATGATAACCTTTCATGTTACCGCAATTTCCGGTTACATTCCCCGATTCTGGATGACCGCCAATCAGTCTGTGGTGTTTCACACGCTCCCAGACTGCGCGAAGTGGTTTTTGCCCGAAATTGCTGTTCTTGTACACGACCGTCGGTTATCCACAAACGGGGCGGAATTTCTGCTGGACAGCATGAAATGGGCTCAGAGCCATTATGAGTCGTTGATAGATTCTCAAAGTGCATGAAACATATCATCAAGATAGCGAATCGAATTCAATCATCGTTGTTGGCTCCCGTTGCAGACTCTTGATCTCTGATGCGTGTAACACATCCGAAGCGCCTCCTTCTTATCACGACATATTTATTTGAACAGTTTTAGTATAGTACACCTGTGTTCTTGATACTACCTGAAAAAACCGATGTGATCACAGATTTACAGGTTGTTGAAAGGATGCTGTATTGCGCAAGCCCCCAAGAAAAACAGATCTTACAGTGTCACCCCGAAGAAATAAAACGACAGCATTTTAGTAACATATCCCTTCATAATTCTTTGGTCAATCTGTGAACAGAAGCTCAGTTGGGCGTGCGCGGCGTTTCAAAAAGATAGGTGAATCATACAAGGAACATTTCCCGAACGTTAGGGCAAGGAAATATCTAAGCATGCCAAAAATCCGAGAAAGGAATCATCTGAAGTGTCACAAAGCAAAACGTTGCGGCAGGCACAAATGCGACGCCGCTTCCAGGGTGGACGAGTTTCTTGTTGCTACCAAGTTGCGTTTGCTCAGCGGTGTGCGTGAACAAGAAGCTGCTTTGCAGAATCGTGGATCGCACGAATGCTTATACGTCGCAGCGCGGATCCGACGTCCAGTATGCATCTGTAGCGCGGTTTCCGAATGCGCTACTCATGCTGGGCACGCTTTTTCCTGCGCCGAGTTTGCTTTGGGGCGTTTTGAATTTGCGCCAACTCGACCTGGCGCAAAACAAGACAGCGCGCGAAAACTTCTTTGGTCTCCGCTAGAGTGGAGCTGTGTGTTGTGCCGTCCTTGCCAGTGCTAGCTGTTATAGAACAGCATCCGTTTACAATAGGACCGCTGACGACAAACCTCCTGTTGCCTCAGAAACCTTTCTGAACCAAAGGAGTATTTGCTCACAGTCATCCACCTGCGGCAAATGAAAGGGGATCTGGAAATAGCAACAGCACATCATGGTGAAGCGAAATCAATACAAATCATCTGCAGTAATGAACTGGGATGGTGGAAGTTCCAAATGACAGCAATTGCTCCACCATGCTGTCGATAAAGACGTTCCCGGGAGCTCTATTGACGGTCTGTCGTCTAAAATTAGTGCCGGCGCTGCCTACAACTTTCTCCCGAGCTTCATCAAGAGGGTTTGAAATTTGTATAGAACAAAAAAGCGACGCCGTTAAAGACGATACGGAAGCATTGTGGCCATCAGTTGCAGCAGTATATGGCACCCACGACCTGTGTTCAGGAGTGTACAATGCAGCAGCAGGACAGACTGGAAATGGAGGACGGTTCGAAGACACTTCTTCTGCGATGTTCGAGGGAGCCGCGGAAGGAACGTGAGTTGCGGAGGACGAAAGTCTCAGCAGTGTGCGGTCATCGAACACACAGCGATTTCCAGTTTCCTGCGTCAGCATCGCCGAAAAAAACTTGGACATCGCATCATGCGGATTCAGATCGCATTCATCACATAAAGAATAAGGAACTGTTTCTCCCCTATTCATAGAGGTTAGCATCAACGAGAATTCGTTTGGACGCAGCCACAGACCGTTCCGAATGGCAGGCATCGGAAGTGCGGCTGATGATGACAAAGAAGAACCAACTTCTAGAAAAGGCTGAATGAGAGTATATGTGCACTGTTTCTTCTTGCTGCTTTCTACGATTGGGGAATCTGACATGCTGGAGCATTTTTTGGGCCTTCCAGCTGGTTTTCCGGCATATACACATTGCCGACCCGTTCGCAAACATCTGTTGCAAACAGGTGCGTGACGGTCACATTTCCTGTGGATTTTCCGACATGACGTACATGATTTTCTCTGTATGCATGCCGGTGATTCTAACTCGGAGCTCTCCATTGTTGTTGGGTAATTGACTTTGACTGAGAAAGAAACCATGAGAAGGGAATGGAACCTGTAAGATTGACATTTTCAGGTTCAGCAAGACATTGAAATGTCGGCCAAATGAATGCGTCGCTTGAACGATCACTTCCGTTACGAAATGGGCCGACAGATTTGTAGCGTCCCTGCCGCTCTCTGGACAGTTTGCCCGCATGTGGGGGCACGGTCGTACGGAGAGCAATCGCGAAAGCTCGAATAGGCAACGCAATTGCCCAGATTTAGAGATTCCCTTCAAAGGAACGGCGCGCGTTGAAGCGGATCTCACTGTTTTTTCCTTTGCTCGGCGCTGCATTAGCATCGTGCTGGGATACTTGACCCGCTGACGAATTCTTTGGTTTCAATTTCCTCCGCTTCGCTTCATTGGTTGCAGAACAGCAATGAACGGACAATTGAAGGACAAAGACTAACTCCGTCAAGGTGGCTCTTGCTACACGGTTCTCTTCAAACACAAATCTCTTACGAAATAGAATGTGAGCTTCCCCCCTGGAGAATGTAACTGGCCGTTACTACGCGTACCGCAGAGATCAACAAGACCTGAAAAGGGCAGCGCAACTTGGGATCGAAGAGCTCCGTCCGGGCACACACACTGTAAACGCACTGAACCAGGAACAATATCAGGAAACAACGTGGGGAGCAGCGGGACGATAAAAAAGAGCCGTTCGGCTTGGTTTCCAGCTGTGTGACGAAAGAGAAATAAATACAGAGCAACTCAAAAGGAAAATCAGGTCGGAGAAGAAGAAAAGATGATGACATTATGCAAAGAGTTGTTGGAGGGAAATTTAAATAAGTTAGTTCTCTGAAGAACCTGTCAGCCTCTTTTCAACAAGGACGACCTTGCCACCGAGAGTTGCAAACGTGCCAACTTTGACGGCGTTGGCAACTTGCTCATTTGAGGCATATTTCCCTCTCTTCAACAGTCAAAAACGAACCTGGAGTCGGAGCAGGAGACGCTGTAATACATCCCGCCGCCGCACTCCAAGCAATTACATTCGCAGCACATTGTGCAGAGGATCCACGAAAGTCTAAGCAGCGTAACTTCCTTCCAGCTTCGCCGAACCTTCGAAGATTCATGAAAACATTAAGCTTGCTTGCTGGCGTGTGGACAATTGCAAGGACAAATCAGTTCCCTTGGCATCGATGCTTTTTGGATTCTCTTCTTCAAAATCTGTTTGGTTTGCACCTAGCATCTGAGAGGAGCTGGATTCTGACTCATTATTTCCGAGCAAATGTCTGTCTTTTTCAATCTGTCGTCGAAAAGTCCGTCAGTTTGCCGGCTGTCGAATGTCGGTGGCAGGCTGTTCAGATATCTTTTTTGAGCTTAGCATGCATCAGAGAATACCGACATTCCTCCGTGTCCAGTGCAACGCGGTCTGTTTGGAAAAGATCATAGTCCCAGCCGCTGCGAGTCTGCAGAATGCGGAGATGCAAGAACACGATCGAGGTGCGGTTGCATGCAAATCCCCAGTACGAAAGTCGGCGTATCCCGCACTCTTCGACAATATGTGCAAAGCGTTGGTACACTTGCTGAACAGCCTCCAACAACTTCGCGTCCGCATGTTCGTCGTTAGATCCTTTGAGCTCACCCACAAGACACGCTTCAAAGTACGCGGCTAATCGCCTGGCAACGCGTCCGCGGCAAAAAAGCAAGTCCACACGCTGGATTAGTCCGTACAGACCGCTTCTCGAAAAGTCTACGAGGTGCACATCGCCGTGCTTGGAAAGAAACCCCGTGAAAAACAGCCGAAATTGATCCTGCAGCGGTGGCTCCGTACAGTCCACAGGTAAACTACCGACCGTCTCATTCCACAGGGTTTGGAAATCATCCCAGTGCAAAAGAGAAACCTCCACGAAAGCGAAGAGCTGCTGCAGAGTAGCCCTCGAGGTCCATAGATTTGTTCCCCGGCTGCGTGACGATGATCCGACAGCCAATAGATGTCGCGAGAGACCGGTGAGAAACGTTTCAATTCTCGATTTCTGCAGTTCATTTTCCAGCCACTGCTGCTTGATCTGCGACTTCTCCTTTTCACGGCGCTCCTTCTCCTTCTCTCTCTTTCTCAAGACGTTCTTGTTTAAAGGCTGCTTGAGCGACCTCTTTCTCGTGTTCTGACTGCTTGAGCTTCTCTCGAAGCTTCCGATTTTCAAGATTTGGATCCATTGCACTTGTGATTTAACAAGAAGGGGAAATTACAAGAAAAGAAAAGAAAGAGGAAAATGGTAAAGAAGCGGGTATTGGACACAGACGAGGAAAACCAAGAAGCGGGTGTTTTTCGAATTGCTCCGACGACTTGGATCTCGAATTTTTTAAGTCTCAAATCGATGCACGTCCTGAATCGACATACGTCAACAAGCCTTCCGCTGTCGGAAAATCGCGGTTCCTTCAAATTCTTCAAATTACAAATTCCTTTGCTCATTTTTCATGTATTATTCGACTTCCAGACACGCGCCCCCATGACGTTCATTGTCTTGCACGTGCTTTCGCTTCAGCTCCTTTTCTCATCGACGTGTTGCGTCGTCTGCTGCACTCCCACACATATCCCCTTTGATGGAAAAATCGGCTTGCTCCCTCCAAACGTCGTGCAGCCACTCAAGCAACACATGTTGCAGGATCGCTTCGGCAGCGATTCCCGTTCATCCGATTCGACACGATGGCTGCTGCAGGCAACTGTGAGAATGCAAGTTGGTGGGAAGAGTTGGAACGACAATTCGATGCAATGCTTCTTGGAATGGTGGAAGACAGCATCTTTGGATTTGCAACAGGGCTGATGAGTCAGCTTCAGCGAGTGGAAGTCGATACGACAGCGAATCTTAATCTTGAGCAACAGCATCATCGTCATTCGTCGACGAGTTTATCTGATGACATCCGTCAGAAACCGAAAGCTGTTCGATCGTCACACCGTAATTCATTCTTGGACTTGATGGCCGAACAGTATCCTGGAAGGAAATTGGATCGGAAAGACAGTCACGTGTACAACTCAGGAATGCTCCTAACCTGCAATTTGTTCGTGAAAACAGAGATTGTTTCCCCGTCGAAGCAAAACAGTCTTTCAGTCCTGTTTCGCATGCTCCGGATTGTGCGGTGCTTGCTGATTTGTACAAGAGTACGAATGGACCAGGCTGGCAGCCCATAAATTGGGGAGGGACTCTGCCGTTGAATTTCTCGACATCTTGTTGTTCTCCTCCTTTAGGTGGCTATCAGTGCGATGCGCTTACAGGAAGGATCGTGAAAATTGACTTGTCTTCCAATCAGCTCGTTGGGCCGATTCCAGCATCGTTGAGTGATTTGTCACTGTTGGCAGATCTTCGTTTGTATTTCAATGCCCTCTCTGGGGGCATCCCGGAATCTTTGTGGACTTTGGTGCGATTGAATTATTTGGATCTGAGCAATTGCGCACTGTCTGGCGATATTTCGGCTCAGATAGGATCGTTGGTGTACTTGCAGTATCTGAACTTGGATTCCAACCAACTCACGGAATCTATTCCTGATTCTCTTGGCGATCTATCGCTACTTCAGATCTTGGACCTATCTTCGAACCAGCTGACAGGATCCATTCCTGCGTCTCTGGGTTCTCTTTCGCAGCTTGAGTACTTGGTTCTGTATTCGAATCATCTGATTGGCTCAATTCCGCCGTCGCTGGGCAATCTGGCGCAACTTCAAATGTTGTATTTGTATTCCAACCAGCTGACGGGTCCGATCCCGTCTTCGTTCGGTGATCTGTCGGAGCTTGATTTTTTGGATATGAACTTCAATCAACTGACAGAGTCGATTCCATCATCGTTGGGCCGTCTGTCGCAACTTCAAATGTTGTATTTGTACTCCAACGAGCTGAGTGGATCGGTTCCTGCGTCGCTTGGCAATTTGACACAGCTTCAGTACTTGGATCTTTCTTTTAATCGTCTTAGTGGTTCGCTTCCAGTTACCATGAAGCAATATACGAATTTGCTGGAACTGCGGTTACAGTTCAATGAGCTATCGGGTCCGATATTTCCGCAAGTTTCTCTGATGAATGCACTCCATGAATTGTCAATTCAAGCCAACTCATTCTCGGGTAATATCTCCTGCAGTTCTCTTCCGTCATCGCTCATTACGCTGAACGCACAAGGCAACAATTTGGGCGGAATGATTGGTGATTGCTTCTGTGACAATCTGCCTGCATTACAATATCTCCATCTTGGGAGCAATTGGATGACGCGGTTCAGCAATTGCTCCATATCATCGCTCCGGAGCTTAGACCTTTCCAATAACCGTCTTGACGTTTTTCCATTCCATCGAATTTCGCAGTTCTCGAATCTCACGTCGTTGGATTTATCGAAGAATCGTTTGTATGGGGATTTTCCGCAAGATGTGTTCCAGCAGACTTCTTCATTGCGCACTGTGTCTCTGGCTTACAATAACTTCTCTGGAGATTTTCCGATTCAACCGTGTGTTTCGCTGTCCTCTCTGGAAGCTATTGACTTGTCCGGGAATTCGATATCGGGTATGAATGGGTATTGGTCATTTCCCCCTGGCGATAAGTGCAATTCTCCGTACGCGTCTCTTGCGACTTTGAAGTTATCGGACACGGGCTTGAATCCTGTTGCATCATACGACGGAAATTTTGGTGTCCAATATGCGTCCTTTTTGTCCTTTTTGCCGTTATTTCCTGCGCTTGTGAACCTGGACTTGTCATCCAATCATCTAACTACGGGTTTGGACAGTATTTTGAGCAATCTTCCCCTCTTGAAATCGTTGAACATACAATCGAATCCGAATATGAGATTGACGACAGCGGCAACCCCGGTTTCTCGGGCTTTGTTTCAATTTTCGGCTAACTTTGGGTATCCTTTCAGTGTGAACATGACGTGCTACTCTGCGACCTTTGCATCCGGTCTTTCCATTCAAGCGGATCCTCTGTTTTATGATTATCGGTACTGTGTCTGCCGACCCGGATTCTTTGGCAAACCTCCCCATTGTCTGCCGTGTCTTCCGCATGCCGCTTGTTCGTTCACGAGTGAATCGATCATTCCGCTGCTGAACACCACATCTGCGTGGAATGACAGCGGGAATGTGGTGGCACAAGAAGGGTACTACGCATCTCCGTTTGTGCCACTCGGTGAAATGATGAGCAATCAATTGTATCCAAAAACCATAGAAATATGTGCGCATGCAGGTACGGATTTGACACCCTGCGATGCTAATCAAGAGAAATCGTGCAAAACGGGGTATCAAGGCAGACTCTGTTCCGGTTGTTCCTCTGGATACTTCCGAACAGGTGATCGATGCGTAGAATGCCCGGATTCAGTCGGACTCGTGTTCTTCGCGATGTTTGTCGTTCTTGCTGCTGTTGGTTTGGTGGTGTGGTCGTTTTTCGTTGGTTCCTCTTCATCTGGGTTGGTCAAAGTGCTGGTGTTCTTCTGGCAAGCGCTGTTCTTCATTCGGGCGCCGATGTCGAGTGGATTGTACAGTTTCACCCACAGCGCTTCGTCCGTCAGTACGTTGTCTGTTGCCGGACCAGAATGCTTTTTCCACAATTGGGACTACGCAACGAACTACGGTTTCGCTGTCACCGCACCGTTCGTTTCGTTGTTCGTCGCTTTCCTCATTTGGATTCTCGGATCACTCAGGGTGCAAACTCGTGCAATCCAAACCAAGGAGGCATGGCTAGATCGATGCCGCCGATCTGCCATTTTCTTGTTCTTGTTCTTCTTCATGTCTGCCGTGTCTGCCGTTCTTGCTTCTCTGTCTTGCGCCACGGATGCCGGCGATGGCAAGTCGTACCTTGTTTACTATCCCGATGAAGAATGTTCCCCGACACTGCAGGCGGTTTCTTCCATTCTTCTGTTGCTATTCGCAGCAGCTATTCCAGGAACACTGTCTTTCCTTGTTTGGCGCAGCGGTGTGCTGTCCGAGAATGCGAAACCGCAAACACGCAGGATGCTTGTTTATTCCTTGCTTTTTGGTTCCTACCGACCGAATCGGCGATGGTGGGAGCTGGTTGTGACCGTTCGTCGAGTGTTGGTTGTCTCTGCATATGTGACCATCCCACCACTCTCGGAGTATCGCACCATGTTGGTGGCAACTGTTTTGGTGACTGCGGCAAGTATCCAAGCAATCGCTACGCCGTACCATCGTTCTGCCGAGAATTCTCTCGAAATCATCTCTCTCGGAATCCTTCTTGTGAATCTCGTCTGTTCCGTTCAATCGCAAGTCCTGGGGGTGCAGGACGTTAACGGTTCGGGAGCAATTGTGTTTTTGCTGAACATTGGATTTTCAGCGGTTCTTATTGCGATGCTGGTATCGCACTTTCGACGACGGTGGCGAAAGAACGAGAATTTGAGCTGCCCAGATTCGCTGAACGAGGGTTTGCTTGGACAGGATGCAGCGCTTTAGCCCATCTGATACAAGCCCGAATGCTTCTGCACATGAGTACTTTGGACTGGCCGTATGTCGCTGTTCTTTTCCATTCCCTCCTCTTGCAGCTCTTGAGAACATTTCGCAAAGTAAAGATGCAGACCATGAACTATCAGAGGAACGTCGCACTCAGAATGAATTCAATCACCATAATTGAGCGGCACGTGCATAAACCTGGAGAACAGACCTCGTTGGAATGACTGCGAGATCTGCTGTTTTCATCGAACGTTCAAACCGAGTCGTTTTAACCATGGGAAGTTTCAAAGAACTCTCGCATGCGACTAACCAGCCGTTCACTCGCGCTACTCCGTTTCTTCAGCTCAAACAAACTGGGGAACTCATGATGCAGTCTTTGGAAAAAGGAACGCAAGGGTCGCCGCTCCTCCGTGTCAAGCGCCGGGATCGGAAGAGATGGATTCAGCACATCGTTCAGAATACGCGACCGCATTCGAAACAGTGCATCTTTGTTGTGCAGCCGTGTGTGCTTTTCTCGATGGGTCGACTCCTTTAGGAAAATAGCCACCGGCGGCAGCCACGAGAGAACATCGCCGATGGCGAGGTACAATGCGGTGAGTACAGCCTGCTGCAGACACACTTGGAGTCGCTCGCCATCCGTCAGATCCGTCAGAGAACGCACGAGGTCCAGCCAGTCGGGGGAGAAGGCCGCGTGGTAGTGAAACTCTTTCTTGTCGTGCTTCTGGATAAAGGACGCGCCGCCCCAGTCGATCAAGCATATGGGAAACGGAAAGTCGCTTTGCACCTCCTCTAGTAACACGATGTTTTGCGGACAAATATCCATGTGGTGGATGCCATGCTCACCGCATTGCAGTATGATGCTGGTCAACTGTTGCAAAAGTTCCGTGCAGAATACGAGGGCGCGGTTCGGGTAGCACGATGCAAGTGGCAACGGCACTCCTATGGGCGCAGTGCACAGAATCGCTCCTTGATCGGACTGTTCGGAATGCAAGAGAGTGGGGACCCAGAAGCGATGACGGCCCCAGTCGATTCTGGAAAGCTCCTGCAGTGCACCTAGTTCGGTGGTCCATTCCGCATGCTTCGATGCCGGAAAGCACTTGACAACGACGGAGATTGTTGAATCAAGAGTCGCGGTCGCCAGTTCCACAGCATCCATCTTCCCGATGCCATGGACCGGTGCACGCTGCAGCATTCCAGTCAGCTCCAGTCTCGGCGAAATAGACAGCGAGCGCACGATTCCAGAGGACAAGGTGGACACAACTGGTGGCGGTGCGCCATTCCACCCACACAACGTATGCGGATCACTGGCCAGCAAGAAGCAAAGGCCTTTCATACCGTCCTCGTGAAGTGCAATTGGAGCAGTTTCCAGCAGCTCGTAGTCCCATCCAGACTCGGAATCGAAAATACGCAAACAAATGAAAACAATGAAATTTCGGTTGCACGCAAAGCCCCAACACACACGTCGAGAAATACCGGACTCCTGAACAATGTGCGCAAATCGCTGGTACACTTGCAAGGTAGCCTCGGAGAGCTTCGACTTTTCGGTGCCATCATGTTGATCGGACGCCTTGAGTTCCACAACGAGACTCACTCCATGATACATGGGCCGCCGCACCGCCAGACGGCCGATGTAAAGCAGCAAGTCCACTCGTTGCCTCTGTCCATAGAGACCACTGCGCGAGAAGTCCACCACGTGCATGTCACCGTGTTTGGAGAGGAATCTCGTGATGAACAACCGAAGCTGGTCTTGCAGGAGCGGCTCAGGACATGAGTCGAGAGGCAACGTTCCCACTGTCTCATTCCACATTGCCTGGAAATCCTCCCAGAACGGGAGATTGGAAGAAATGGAGGGGAAAAGATCGTCAAACGAAGCATCCGTGGCATACAAATTGGTGGTGTGGCTGCGCGACGACGATCCCAAAGCCAGCAAATCCTGCGACAACTTGGAGATGAAAAGCTCGATTTTTGTTACAATCAATTCTTCTTGCGACGTTTTCGCTTGTTCTTGGGACTTGACCGCTTGCTCTTCCGACTTCTTCGCTTGTTCTTCGGCAGCAAGTCTTCTTCGATGCTCTGCTTCCTTCTCTTGGCGCTCTCTCTCATTTTCACGGTTCAGCCGCTCAATTTGTTTGAGCAGCTTCTGAACCACATCATCTGAATCGGACGAACTCATGATTGATCAAAGAAATAAATTGATTTGAAACAAAGAAAGCTAGGAGAAGAAAAAAGAAGAAAAAGAGGAGGAGGGAGAAGGGAAAAACACGAAGCGGAGTAAAAATGTGACAAATGCGGGGTTTTCCCGACTGCCCCGATGGTATGAGTACAGACATTCTACGACTCACATCTCTGAATAGCTATTCACAAGTATGAGTCTTGGAAAATCCGTACTCATTGTCTCCAAGGGAATCGGGTATTTTCTAAACTGATGCATTTCTCAGGACTTTTCATTCACTCTTTTTTAATTTCCCGATCCTTCACCATTTCCTCTTTTCTTTTCTTTTTCTGTTTATGTATTTTCTCCCCTGTTAAACTGTCAGTGCAATGGATCCAAACCAGATCATTCAGGAGCTTCAAGAGAAGCTTAAGCAGTCAGAACGAGAGACGGAGAAGGAACGCCGCGAAAAGGAGAGAGAAAGAGAAGAGAAAGAGGAAGAACGTCGAGAAAAGGAGTTAGCGCAGCAAGGGCAGGAGAGAGAACGCCAAGAGAAGGAGAGGGAAAGACAGGAGAAGGAAGTAGCGCAACAAGAACTG
Organism: Andalucia godoyi; assembly: GCA_009859145.1. Taxonomy (NCBI): domain Eukaryota; class Jakobea; order Jakobida; family Andaluciidae; genus Andalucia; species Andalucia godoyi. Next base: position 108,991 of record VRVR01000063.1, read on the forward strand.
CAGAAATCAAGAATTGAAACATTCCTCATCGGGCTCTCGCGAGATCTGTTGGCAGTCGGCTCATCTTCACGGAGTCAGGGAACAACCCTCTGCACCTCGAGCGCTACTATCCAGCAGCTCTTCGCTTTTGTTCAGGGTTCTCTTTCCCATTGGAATGATTTCCAGGCACTCTGGAATGACACCGTAGGAAGTTTACCGCTCAATTCCCCCGAGCCGCTGTTACAGGAGCAGTTTCGGCTGTTTTTCATGCGATTTCTTTCCAAGCACGGCGATGTGCATCTCGTGGATTTTTCAAGAAGCGGTCTGTATGGATTGATCCAGCGTGTGGACTTGCTGTTTTGCCGCGGACGCGTTGCCAGGCGACTTGCCACGTACTTTGAATCCTGTCTTGTCGGTGAGCTCAAAGCATCGGGCCGCGGCAGACGTCCGGACGCGAAGTTGGAAAAGGCCGTTCAACAAGTGTACCAACGTTTTGCACATATTGTCGAAGAGTGCGGGATACGCCGACGTTCCTACTGGGGATTTGCATGCAACCGCACGTCGATCGTGTTCTTGCATTTGCGCATTCTGCCGACTCGCAGCGGCTGGGACTATGACTTGTTGCAATCGAGCCCCGTTGCACTGGACACGGAGGGCTTGCGTGCACTGTGCATGTTGCTTTCATTTGATTCCCACACGATGTGTTCCTGGGACGGCGAAGCACCTCCCGTCGTGTCCGCTGCATCGTCTGCAATTGTTTCTTCATTGCGAATTGCAAGCCAAGTCGAGCTATCGGGGATGCTACAGCGTGGACCCGTGCATGGAGTGGGAGAGCCGGATGCAGTCGAGGTTGCGACGGGCGTGGTGGATCAGACAACGGCAGTGGTCGTGAAGAGCTTTCCGCCTTCGAAGCAGGGTGAGATGGAAACGGAGCGAAGTGTGTTGCTCGAGATTTCGCGAATCGACTGGGACGCTCACAAGTACTGGGTGCCATCCCTTGTTCTCGCCGAGCAGTCTGAGCGTGGCGGTATTCTGTGCACGACTCCCGTCGGCAATCCTTTGCCGCTTGCATCGTGCTTTTCCGAGCATGCGATGCTTTACTGCGCCGAGCTCCTTCTTCAGCTGACGTCCATCGTGTCGAACTACCACGAGAAGGGCGTCCACCACATGGATATTTGTCCGCAGAACATCGTGTTGCTGGATGAGCAACAAACTGCCGTGCGATTTCCCATATGCTTGATTGACTGGGGCGGTGCATCGTTTATGCAGAAACTAGACAAAAAAGAGTTTCACTACCACACTACCTTCTCGCCCGATTGGCTGGATGCAGTGGCGTCGTTGGCCGATCTGTCCGATGGCGAGCGACTGCAGGTCTGCTTGCAGCAGGCAATGCTGACGACGATGTGCATCGCATTCGGCGACGTGCTCTCGTGGCTGCCGCCAATGGCCATTATTCTTGATGAGAAGAATCTGCAACAGGATTCGCATTCGCGCGTGCGAACGAAAGATGACTTGTTCAAGATTCGAAGAGAAATCATCACTCATTTGCTGGATACCTCGCTTGACACGCCGGTACTGGCCGGCCGCGATTCTCTGCGATTGTTTTTCCAGCAGCTGAGGGACGCGGTTCCGACGCTTTTTGAATTGGAAGAACGCAGCATTGCGGACAATGCGATGGCAGTTCGAATACGTGAGTTCTGTGCAGATGTGTGTGGCCGTCAGTTCGCTGAACTCCCGGCGCAATAGCTGCTTGGAAATCAGCCACACTGCGTATTTGGTCTAGGGGTGCCACGGCATACTTGCACAGGATTACGTTTGTTATAAACGTCATGCACCCTTTTAGAAGGACGTCCTCCAAAGAACGCATTCCAACATCCGAACTCCCGATTACGTGGCCATCATGGATGGTATTGGCAGCACGGTTACTGGGAGCCGCAGTCGAGTGTGCGAGGTCTGCCAGCATATCACCGAACAGTACAAGTCGATTACCAAGACTGCCATGAAGGAAGAATACTTCGTTTCAGAAGAAGATGTTGAGTCGTACGTGGATCCTGTGTACCGCCTGACCCGCATCGACCAAGCGATCCTCCCGTGTGTCTGTACGACGAGAAAAGCGGTCATCCGGATTGGTAGAAAGAAAACGTAGAAGTGTTGAACAATCACTCATTTGAATTTTCAGTCACTACATTCTGGTACTGGTCAGTAAATATAGGGGGACATCAGACTAGGAGGATCAGCCATCGGCGTGCCATCGTTCAAAACAAATGTTTTTATGTCCTGTAGCCAGTTTTGCCCTTTCAGTAACCAGGAAGACGGACGTTTTCCAGAGGAAACAGAAATGAATAATTTGAACCAAAACCAAAAATGCCAAGAAACAACGGTGTGTTGCAGCACCAGTTTAATCCTCTCGGTCGATCGCGTCCGTGTACGTGAAGAAGACCTTATCTGTTGAGAATCGGAAGCCATCGTTTGACACTTGCAGAAGCGCCTGTCCCGCAACGGGGCTCTTTGGCACAGAGCAGAATACCACAGTTGGGCTGGAGTACGTACAAGGAGACGGAATCACCCCTCCCCATAAGCTCGAAACTTGCGGACCAAAGTTTGTGCCAGCAACAGCAACCGTCAGTTTTCCAGATGACCGGGAGCCCGAGCTCGGGCTGACAGAAGATACGGTCGGCACAGGAAGTGGTGCTGGAGGAGTGTTTGCAATCGCAGGAGACAGGAGCAGGAACGACGGCTTGTCGTCCCAAAAGAGCGATTCGACGTCGCCAGAGGACGAAATGCGGACAAAACACGGTGCTTGCACATTATTTGCAAACTGGTCAGCGGAGATGTAGATCGAGTTGTCGGCGGCCGAAAAAGTGAACGAATAGACATTGCAAAGGACAGCTGTTGCGGAAGGAGAGCACACATTGTTCATCTTGCTGCAAAACACAGGCAGTGAAGACACTTCCTTCCCAGACACAATATCTACAGTCAAAATGGAAGACGAACCCGCCAGAAAGAACTGCGAAGACGACGCAGCGATTAGCGTCTTTGGCGACTGGCCATCGTAATAGCAGCCATAGTCACGGACCGCTCGGGTAGCGACACTTATCGAGTGCACACACATGCTGGGGTTGAATGCCTCGCTCATGTTTCGCCAGGAGAAGAACACAAAGTCTGCGCTGGCTGCCCAGGTGTCAAACTGAAAGGACACGGAGGGATAAAAAAGCGTGGTCTGCATCGAGTCGGGGTCCACAGTATAGAGTGCACCTGTCTTGTCATCTTTGAATAGGAGTGATCCGTCATTCAGAACAAGAATGTTCGACAAGGCAATGTTCGAAGGCAGCGCAATAAACTCGTACCCGCATCCATTGGACATCGCAGACGAAGAAAGCGGTCGGCCCTGGCGATCCGCACCGAAAATGATGTTTGCGTAACCGTTCGACAACCAATACTCGTGGCCATGATGGGCGTCGTACTGGAACTGGTACGGATAGCAGCTGACCGAGTTCGGCACAACCATTTCCGAGCAATTGTTTGGCTGTCCAGGAACAAAGGGAGTCGACCACGTGCAGCCTTGGACGGCGGCATTCGGACGGTATCCCTGGAGTCCGAATGGAACAAAGTAGACATCCGCTGGAGCAGCACCGTGAGAGACGGCTACCAGAATAGAGAGAACAGCAACAATAAGAAATTTCATGAGCAGACGCGAATCCTGAAGCCAGAAAAGAGGACAGACGAACAGAAAGAGCCTAGCAGAAAAAAAAGAAGAAAAACAGGATCGCAGAATAAATTGCAGAGCAGATTCGACAGAGAGAAGCGAACAATTTTCTTTTTCTGTGGGAGAAACATTTTCCGGTCCCCCAAGGATTGAAGTGGCGGATATGTAAGGACAAAAGGGTTGGTCACAATAGAAGTTCCTGTATCGAGTATTCCGGAGAAAATGTGAGTTAACGAAATTACAGACTTATTCAGAAGCTGCGAGTTCGGGAATTTCATTTTAACTGGCTTTTTTGCACCAATCCATATTCGTTTTAAGAGGTCCCCTTTTCCATTCCGGGCAAAGCTATCCGCCTCAACGGACACATGAATTGCCAAAAGCTTGCACGGTCCACGCAGACGAACAGCAACGATGTTTGGTATGATTCCAGTAAATCACGAATGACAGTGGTTAAAACAGTGGACGTGTCTCAACTCCCCGACGGTTACTGCAATCAAGTGCAAACTCCGTGTAAAACAAAAGGTAAACGACGTTACATAACAGATACACATACGACATGAAATAACTGTCCGTTTCGTAGAAAAAAGCGTCATCCAGGGTCACACTGTCTCCCAAGTTGCACAGACCTTGGAAAAGAAACAACAGAACGAGAAAAGGATAGATGAAAAAGTAGCATTGGCTCACTCTACCCATGGATTCCCGTGACGATTTGCTCAACAAAGCAGCAAGCATTACGCAAACACCGATTTGCATGCACAAGACGAAGATTTCAAAGATAGACCTCATGCCTATTCCCTGGCAACGATTCGGGTACTGGGCATCCATCCCATTTGTAGATAAATGACAATCCCAGGGCAGCCACCCGCTCATTGCAAACGTCATATTTCCATGAAGGCCATTTTTCATATAGATGGAACGAAACGTGAAGAATCCTGTTTGAAGTTCATAAAATCCGCTGTTACTGTTAGCTTGCATGCGATACGAAAAACGATCGTATGGAAGCACGAGGTACAGAGTGTACAAGAAGGCAAGCAATGCAAATAAGACAGCACGATTCTTCTGGAAGATTTTGGGATCCCAATGAGAAGTGTCGATTGCCGTTTTCGACCTCCAATGACGCGTGAACATCTGCAGGTGCAGCGCTGTCGGTACTCAGGAGGCTTGAGTAAAAATGAGTGACGGCGATCAGGTGCAGTACTCGGTGGATAAAATGCACCGGTCCGTTGAGCCAATTCCGAATCTTTTTATGCAGTGCTTGCTTCGACGAGTCGAAGAAGTTCTTGACAGAATGAAGCATGCTCCAAAGAATGCACCTTAGCCCGATGAACTGTCGCAAATGTCACTTTCTGTGACATTTGCCGTCTGATATTGCTTGAGTCTACAACATCCTTTTAAAGCTTTTTTTTTCATTTCCTCAATTCGTCAACGTCAACGTTGGATGCAAAAGTTGTGTTTTCACTTCTTTTTGGAGAATTTATCTTTGCAAGGAATATGCAGTTTCGCTTGTCGTCATCATCGTCATGATTATGCTCGTCATTACCGGTACGCTGTCTATCCTGACAGGTCTTCCCGTGACCTGAGGTGTCTGATTTCGTGTCCTGGAGCGACGCAACGGGGGGTTGATAACCGGTTTTTTGCAGAGCGTCGTCTGTGACATCATCTTCGGCCTGTATGCCGGCCTCGACGTCTCGGCGCAAGACTTCGGGCCTTTGCTCAAGGCCCCATTCTACGAATTTGCGAATAGTTCCGGCTTCTTTGTCGTCACCTGCGTGAACGTGATCGAGATGTCGGCGGGACGAAATTGATAGTTACTGAATACTTCTTCGCACGGATCCATGAACGGCGAATACGGCGGCAACAAGCTGACATCCAACTCCGTCGGAATCTAGGGCAGCACAGCTTGTGACTTGTGTATCGAGCAGCTATCATGGATAGTGAGTTGCTTCATTCCGTCTTTCCGCGGCAGTGCTCCTTTTGAATGAAGTTCGATGCACATGTTTTTCAGAAAACTTGCACAGGTTTGCCCATTGACTCTTGCCAATAGATTGATTGTACATTATCTTGCTACCGCCACAGTCTTCTGCTCATTCTGCTCAGCGATGTTCCATTGTAGATTTCCGATCTCCCTTATCTTTGTCTCCATAGTCCTTGCGGCAAAGCTTCTTGATTCTTTGGTCCATCACCTGGGTTTCGATGAAGGTGGCGTTTTTGTGAGTGATTGGGGTTCGACCGCTGCCTGGGATCCGCTGGTTTCTGCGCAACGATTCCCCCATTTGATCCGGCGTCTCTCGTATGAGTTCGACCTGGTTCGCCACATTGTGTCGAGCAATACGGTTGATAATCGAAGAGAGGTCGTATTTGGTGTTGCGACATTTGGTGGGGATAGCGTTTTCAATTGGATCCACTATATCGAAAAGGCTGGTTACAAGAACTGGCTGCTCGCCGTCCGACACCAAGCGTTGTTTGACGAAGTCGAACGCGAGTTTCCTGGTCATACAATCGTTGGTTCGCTCATCATGGACAAGCTGGATCTGGGAAAGTGCGGAGACGAGTATGAAGATGGTCTTGATCTTGAGCCAAACGGTGGCAACTTCAGCGACGTGATCGAGACGATTATCAACTACATGTTGTTGAAAATGGGATACATTGTTATCTATGCCTACATTGACGTTATGTTTCGGGGTCCCATGGATCTGTCCCACATCATGGTAATACAGACATCGCCTTCTCCACGTACGACTATCCTTACTACGGGCCTCTACCGAGGACTGTCAGTGTGCTGCGGAAGTTGGCATCTGGTGTTTCTGCAAACTGGGGGTTCTTTGTGCTGTTTCCCGCTAAGCGCACCATGATTTACTGGAGAGAGTATGCATTGGTGCTACTCCTGCATGAGCGTGTGTGCAATGACCAACTGTACGGTATCAGCTTGTTGACTAATCATCCAGAGTGGATGTGTTCGTACGGGTACGCAGATTCCTCAACAGATGTGATCGAGTACAGCGGAGCGAAGTTGCACCCTGATTGGTGTGTCCGGATTCGAACTTTGGATACGCTGAAATATCCCATCTATGCCGGGTATGCCGCGGGATTTGCGTCGGATGCCATCGCGATTCATATGACGAGCTATTACCTCGCGCCGAAGACTCACGGCTTGCGTTCCTTGGATTTGTTCGACATTGATAAAACGAAGGAAGGCATGAAGCATTTCCAAAGACGTGTTCTAACGTACGACTACAAATGCGGGAATAATCTCGCAGAGCGATATGCTGCTGCAAAGAAGGCCACTACTTTGGCGCTCTCGTTGAAGCGAGATCTGATACTGCCCATGTTTCCCTGCAAGGAGGTAGCGGAGTACTTTAAAACTCCGCTTCTTGAAAATTTCCGCAAAACGTGGTGTCCCTATGAATGGTATTCGAGTCCAACAGCTTTTGCAGAAGGTTTGTATCCTGTACACATTCTGGAAGACTCGTTTCTGCAGCGAGGAGAAGCCTGTGCGGCGACAAAGGATGTTCGCAGGATTGGTTCGACGGCGCTCGATGTCGGTACTTTGAGCGACGTAGCCAACAATCTCCTCGAGCTTGGTTGCTTGGTGGAGGCTGACTTATGAAATGTTCCTCAATCCGTTTTGAATATTCTTTCGAACTGTGAAGGACACTTCTGCAGATGCTCATTCCGCGATGAGTAAGCCAAGATTTTGCGGCAGTCTTTGAGCCAAAAAAGAAGTGCAAAGTGTCTAAAAAGGCTCTTTGGCCTGTAATTCGCAATCAACGCTTGCGAACTGGATTGAGCTCCACCAGACCGTTCCGCTGACACAATTTTATTACGTGGCACAGCTATCGAAAGCGCGCTTCCTCATCGTTCAACGAGCTCGCGACTTTGCCAAAAACACATTGCACGTCAGAACTGCATGTGATCTGAAGCAGCGTCGATTCTATCAGCATCTTATCATCGACAGTGCCATTCCATCTCAAATGACCGTCCTGAAAAACGAAAGCTTTCCCATTTACCTGCACACCCATGACGATGAAGTCCGTGTAAAATGACATCCACTCAACAAATGACAAAGAAACAGAGTTCGTGCACTGATCTTGATGCCAGAGATTCACGGTACCGTCAGAGTGGACAGAAGCAAACCGATTCGGATCTGTCGAGACTCGGTCCAAGATCGACGAAACGCTATCATTGCGTTTTTTTGCTTGTTCATGAACCCTTTCATACTGTTGTTAATATCCACAGAGCTACATTCCTGTCATGACAGTCGTTGCTGCAGTTATCATCGCCTGCATGCTCCTGCTTGAGTGGTTTTTTGGGGTGTTTGCGTTTTTGGCAGCTTCCGAAGAATACTACCATCTCTTGTCTTTGGTCCAAGAACCCCCTTGTATATGCTTTTCTTTCAGATGTTGCAGCATTCTTTCTCTTGTTTCCTGGATGATTCGGCACGTGCAATCTGTTTTGAACATGCATGCGCGTCACATGCAACTCATCGACATCCATCCTGACCATTGATGAGACTGATATATTTTTCCACTAAAGATTTTCGTTGCAGTCATGTGTTATTTGGGAATGACGATTGCAGTGGATTTGCCACACGCAAATGCCATTGCATGAGAGATCAACGGTGCGCGACATCATGTCCTCATCAATATGTCGAGCACCTGCGAAATTTGCCTTTTGTCACTGAGTCAGACTCTGCGTGCAAAATGTGTAAGCCATGTCATCGCTGAACACAGGTGATGTCGCGAAAGCCTCTCGATTTGTGGCTCTATCTTACAGTATCCTCTCCTCACTTTCATTGGGGTCTTCTAAATGGTTGCGGCGTGAATTTTCTGTAGAATTGGTCCAAATCATCTCAACCTGCATCTCACCCTCCATGCGGAGCTCCATCATAAAACCCGAATACTTCCACCAGCAATGACTCGACTCCATTGCCAGAAATGTCGGAGCTGCTTGGACACATGGTGGCAAGATAGAAGCAGTCGGGATCGGTCAAACCCCCATCATCCATGTAATACTCGCTGAAATTCACAGTCCACGGAAGCAGCCCCGCACGAGCGTCCCCCACCACAGTCGAAAAGCCGAACCAACCATGGGGAAACAGAGTGGCAATTGTAGGATACGGCATCGTCGTGCCAAACGCAATCTTATAATGCCCATTCCCGTCCCTGATCGCTGTGATCTCTTGGTATGGAAGATTTTGGATTTCCAGATTCACAACAACCAGTTGATCGCCCACCAAGTGCATCCGGGCACGCATCCGTGGGCGACCAGCAGGTGTCTTTGCTGCTGCAGTCGTCAGAGCAGCAATGAAAATGGCGAAGAGACACATCACGCGAATGATGACCTGTTTGTATGAACAAGCAATAACACTGTATCCCATTGGTTCCTTCAAAGTTCAAAAACAGCTTCTTCTTACCCATGAAAAAATCTTGAGAAATGTGCACAACTCGATTTCGAAAAGTCAAAAGATGAGTCGTTACTCATCCGTGCTTGCAAGGCAAGCAGCTTCCCATACAAATTTGGGCACGCCCTCAGCGATTCAGCTTGCCTTGTCGTTGTGCCTGTTTGAATATGCTCAAAGTCGAGGCTGCAAAACAATCACAGGAATGTCCTCGAAAAATGGTGCAGTATTGTCTGTTTTTGGCATAGTCGCCACTTTGCCGATTGCGAAGAGATTAATGTTAACAGGATTGTTGTAGTGCCAGCCGGTACACAGTCGGTGAGCTGCCTAATGTTCAATAGATGGATCATTAATAGTGGCGTTCGGAGGTATTTGGCAACTGTTCTTGATGAGATGAAGAATCTGCAACAGGACTCCATACGCGTGTGCAAATCACAAGCGAACTCTTTGCGATTCGAAGTGAAATCATCGACAATCTGTAAGATGCCTCGCTTGACAAGCTAGTGTTGGATGGCTGCGATTCTCTGCGATTGTTCTGTCTAACAGCTGAGAGAACTCTGCCGACGCTTATTGAATTGACTGAGCGAAGCAGTGCAGATAGTTCGCTTTGGAGTCGTAAATGAGAATTTGGTGCTGCTGTTCGTGATTAGAGCAGTCAGACGTGAACATCGGGACACAAACCCACATGTCGCGCAGCGTTTTTGCGAACACCCCGGGCTTTTGCTCCTCCAGAAAATTGCAGCTTGTTTCGAATCCCGTGATGCCCAGCATACCCGCACCGAAACCAATGAGAATGCCTTCCGCGACGTTGGATTGGGAGGGGACCGCCTGAGAGTTCTGCCAGTTGTCCCTAATGACGTGAGGATTCATGCACATGTAGACAAAACAGGCGACAATCAGAGTCATCAACGAAATGATATGCACGATGAAAATCACAACCGCAAAAGTGGCCGACTCTGTCAGACCAAGCAAGGTCAGGACGAAGAAAACCGCAAACAACGCAACAGTAAGGGCAGTTCCGTCCGCGGCAGAACCCCAGAATGCGGAACCGTATGAAACTGCAGTTGCGGCGCTTACCACAGCAGTTGCCACGTACGAAAGGAACGAACAGCTGCCGGCAAAGGAAGCAACCCACTTCTGCGATGTGTTCAGGAAGATTGTGTACGAACCGCCGTTCAGCGGAAGCGCGTCTCCAAGTTCCTCATAAACGAACCGAAAAAAGTACAGAACGAAGGCAACCAACAGAAGAGAGAGAAACGAATAAACTCCTGCAGATTTCCATACAAAAGCCGCAGTGTACAGCACGAGGATGTAATGTCATTCCCGCAGAGTACGGTGGAGAGAAGCTCGCCAAGCAGATGCGATGCGGAACCAGTCGATGCGAAGATCCTTGAAAACAGTTCCGGATTTCCTGCAAAGTCCAAACCGAGTTCCTCGTCGCTGGCATCGCAATCTCGAACGGATGGACGATTCCGTTGAGGATGGTCCATCATGGGGGTGTCGGATTGCACGAAACCGTTGAGTGACGCTGTGTCCAGCTGCACAACTGCCTCCACTTCTGGGGACTGCCGTGGTAAACGGTACCGCAAGAAAGGGCTTGCGCGGGGGTCGAATGGCGGCGGGTCGTCCTTCTGGGCACTATCAGATGCAGCATCACCATTCATCGTTTCAGGTGTTCCGGATGCAAGAAAAATGTCACAATGATTCGAATGACAGACGAGAAATGTCAAACTTGCAATGAATTATTTGGGGGAAGTTTTTCAACAACTGTTTTTTCCCCAGCAAAAAACTCGGCAGCAAGCAGCATGCACCACCTGCAGTGGGTCGTCCTGCGGGCCCTCCTCCAGCGTATCCCTGCATTCCAGCAGTGCTTCCTCGCTGCGGTGCAGCACCGGCTGCGCGGTGAGACACACATCCCGCTGCTGCGATGGGTGCCGCGCAAGCGTCCTCAGCTGTTGCGCACATGCCTGCTTGTTGGTCCAGAGACGCAGCCCTCCGTCCAGCCGTCGGTGCAGCCACTGACCACAGAGGAGTTTGCGGACCTCGTGGAGCGGATTGCAGAAAACCAGTGCCTGGGCACCACGTCGCCACACTGCCACCTCTCCAGCTGAGGACGGAGCGGGACCACAGCGCACTGTACCTTGCGATGCGCACCACACAATGAACACAGCTGGTAGAATAATAAAACAAAAACACGATGTTCTTTGTCTATTTGTTATTTGCAAAGCCCACAAGAACAATGCAAGCGACGTGCTTTCCTTTTCTTTTTCTTTCAGCGTGTGTAACGCCTCGCCGAGCAAAAAAGAATCCACCCACACACCTAGAACGTCCTTCATGATGCGCTCCATCGCGGGATGCACGCGCGGCCTCAGACTCTCCGTTTAGAAAAGTGTTGATGAAAAACGACTGTAGTCGGGAAGTAGGCAATTAACATTTTACGTGTAACTTCTGAACGGCGTCGTCCCCAAGACATGTTGATGCGCCGCTGTGATCGCCGTCCCCGACTCCACCAGTCCCCAGCAAAACCGCAGAAAAAGTGCTGTGGACCATTTCCCGTGTTTTGTGTGCCGGTGGAGAAATGGAAGGGGATTGAGAGGAACAAACTGGGAATGAATTTTACATTGCAGCGACCGTCGTCTAACGACCTACCGATCGACCGTCGACAATGGGACTCTGACTGTGTGCCGTGTACTTCGTGTTCAATGTTGTTTCATTTATCGATCGAACGTGCAGCATGCTTTCTGCTTGGCGTCACTGTTGGAGCTTGCTAGTGAAATCGACTCGGTCTGTGCGATTCCCCTTTTCTCGAAGTTTGTGCACTGTGCGACGCTGCAATTTGTTGCTTCCAAGCATCCAACAGGTCACAAATCAGGGTATAGACCGTTTGCGAACTGCTGGCCAAGATTGCAAAATGTCGCGTCTTCCATTGAAGCATTCTGAAGGATCGACGATGCGTTCGAGTTCAAATGTCCAAATGATGACAGCACACTCAGGCTCAAATGGCAATGATCGTCCATCAGGATCTTCAAGAAGCGCGTCCACTGCTTCCGAAGGCGAGCAAGGATGTGGAGAGGGTGTGGTAAATTCGAGCAATTTTGAGCAGCAGGTCCGTCTTCTGGGACACCCGAGACAATCCGTAGCAGCCGAGAATGTCTGTTACTGGGCAGTGGTAACGTACTTGCAATCCTTTGTTGAGGATCATGAGTGCGGAGATCAGGAAATGCAGGAAATGCAGAAGGAGGAGGAACGCGAAGACGATAGTGAACAGGATGGAGATAGCCAGAGCGAAGGAGGCACTTCATTGAGGATCAAGGAGCCCACGGATTCCGTGACGAGCTCAACATCATGCATTATGAATGTGGTTGTCATCGAGGCGAATGCGCGAAATGAAGAAGCGTTGGAAAAGTATATTTCGTGGATCGAACAGAGTGAAACTGTGGATGGCAAGCAGCTTGCGGGGAAATCGCAGTACATGGTCCTTCTGAACCAGTCCTTGAATAGGAAAGATGCATGGCCGGCACAAGGCGTCGAAGCTCGCGTTAGGAACGAAGTGTTTCGACACTTTGCCGTATCGCGAGAAGGACTCGATTTCAAAAGAGAGCAGTTGTGGAACGGTGATCGAGGCTCAGTGGACCACGTGCCTTTGGTCTCAGATTCTTTCATGGATGACCCTATCTTCACGAATCTTGCATGGGAACAATTGGATCACCTTAGCTTGCATGTCTCCATCTGGTTTCCTCCAACTTACTTGCACCCGCTTGATGTGCAAGTCGATCATGCAAGCCAGGATGAGGAAGAGCAGAAGGCCAGTGCTCAGAATATATTCGAGCATTTCGAGGCGCTCTTCCGGGATACTCCGTGGGAAACGCCCATGGATCAAGCTGCAACTTCTGGTATCATTCGAACAAGGTCCACTTCGAAAACAAACAGCGCCGCAGCCACAGTGTCGCGAGTTGTAGAGGCCTATATCAAAAAGACAGAACAGAAGCCTTCATGGGGGTTGCCGGTGTTTCCAGACGGTTATCCGTCTTTCCGTCTCTCAACACAGATCACAGGTAGGCCAGCCAGCCGAGATCTTCCGGCAGCAGCAGAGTTGCGCTACTGGGGCATCTACTCTGGAGGCAGCAATGGAGGCCAGGTCATCTTGGTGGAAGCAAAGCAAGAAAACAAGTCAGTGTTCAAGGAGTACGCCGAATTTCTTGCAGAGTATCCTCGCGAAGACAATGACTGGGATGCGTGGGTGCTGCATGATGTTGACAATGATGAGGATTGTTGGTGCGCTGAAAAATCAGAGAATGTTGCGCGGCAGGAAGGGTTGAAGTTGTACTTGCAGAATCGTCAATACGATTATCCCTTTGAACAGATGTTGGACAGCAATTGGAGAAAAGAACGGAAGAATGGAAAGAAATTGCCAGTGGCAACGGACACTTCCAGAGCTGCAAATTCGTGGACTGATGAGCTCTTAAAAGAAGGAATTGAGGCCGGAAACATTGGAGCACTGCCCCTGGAGCGCATGAGCATTCATGTGCACCTTGAAATTGTGTACTGCCATGGGTATCTCAAACCGCTTCGAGCCACTACCATTGATGGAGAGATGCAAATGTTGGATGATAGCGACCTGTTTGACGGCTTCTATGACATAATTTCAGACTTTGGCAGTCGCATGCAACGGCATCCCATTCACACGCGATCCACATAGTTTTCGTGCCTGCAGATTGGAAAAGAGAGCAAACTCTTGGAGGTGGTGGTCGAAATTGCAGTCAGAACCAAAAAAATAAATAAATAAATAAAAATAAACTCTCTGGGAAATCAAACAGTCGGAACGGAAAAAAATTCAGTGCTCGCAAAAGTTAAAGTTGTGTGACAGCTCCTCGTTCAAGTCCTTCTTCGCAGCAGATCGCTCCGCCATCATTGCGAGACGAATCCGGCACCTTGTTTCGTAGTCCAGCACTGCATCTGGCAAGTGCACAACGTCTGCTGTGGAGACTATGCGGCGGGACGGATCAACAAGGAAGAATGCCACAACTCGCCGCGTGACGACGGTTCGTGGAGGACTCGTTGGCGCGCCATAGTTTGTGATGGCACTCGTAAAAACGGGCTGCAGCTTGTGCTGATGGCTGTTTGGAAATGCAACGAGGTCGCCTGCATCCGGAGTGAGCTTGCCCAACGGAATGAGGCCCGAGGAGAGCAATGGAGATTCTGCGGCCTCATTTTGATGTGTGTTTGCTGCCAAAAACATCGTTTCATCGGTGGTGAAGGATCGTCGAAACAGCAAAGACCCGCCCTCAACAGCGGTGTCCTTCCGCAGATACACCAGCGCAGTGGCAACAATCCGTTCGTGCGAAAGGCCTTCAACGTGCCACACTCCTTCATGCGTATCGCCCCCCGCCGTGAGTTCAATGTCTGCGATCTTGGGAATGACTTGCAACTGTTTTCCACGCAGCGACACCGGCTTGCAAAGCAGCTTGCGCTGCTCCCGAACCTTCCAGCATCCACGTCCTGTCTGATAGTCGGTCCAGTGCATCGATTTCGTGTACCCAAGAACATGCTCCCAGGCTGGGATCGCCATGGACAGCACCGACTCCAGACAGCGCCGTACATCGGCATCCTCTTGCAAATGAGCTCCATTCACTGGAGAGATGAACCTCGGCACTCCATGGTCGTCCACGTGGACTTCAGAGGGCATCCACTGGTATCGAGACCCCCGATAAACACGGCCAAAATCGTCATTTTCCTCCTCTCTGCGCTTTCGTTTCGCACCGAGGACTGCCCCAGGCTTGACATCGGTCACTCCGGCATACGTCTCCCTCTCGCTAGCAGTTTCCGCCTTTGTGATGTACGGAAACAAACTTGGGTGGAGGATATCACGAACACGATCTCTGGAACCGGGGTGATAGTCGACGACAGCGCTTCGATCTCGAAATGCATCAATCGCAGCATTTATGGACGCAAGGCTTTGCTCTGGTAGCTGCGATTTGCAGTGCACAACACCCTCAGGTGTCTCCGTCTCAGCATGCATCAGTGTGTCAAATATCCCTCGTTCCCATCCGTACTCCAAAGTACTCAGCGTAGCGCTGATTCCCGAATCCCCCGTCCAATTCTCTTCCACGCACGTTTCAATCAACTCGCTGGCTTCGACAAGCACTTTATCTTCTTCGAGCATCTGCTTCGTCATATCCAGCTGGATTGTCGACAGAGGATTCAAAGCATACTTATTAACTTCCTGTTCGAGAATCGCCAGCGCGCCAGACGGACTGTTCGTTCTTGCACGTGTTCGAAACGCAAGATCCATTGCCTCTCGCAAAAACCGAGACTTCTGTAGCCGGAATATGTCCACAAACCTGCGAAAGCGGTCCGTTCGCAGAAGTTTGATGGATTTGCACAGCGGTTTCCTGGTTGGTTTCATGATGGCGAAAGAAGGCCCGAGCAATCGCAGCGTCGATTCAAAGTTTTGTTCTTTGGTAACGGGGGAAAAAGACAAGAAAAGAGAGAGCGAGAGAGCGAGAGAGAAAAGGAGAATGGAGGAACCAGTTCAAGTTTTCAACATCAACAGTTTCTCCCTCCCAAAACAAATTTCTTGAATAAGTGCCTTTCTGTTTTAATTGGTTTGCCATCAGCCCTCCCGATTCGCTGCACGACGTGCATTCACATAGCGCGGTTGTCTGATGGTGAGAGATTGCAAATTTCGTTTCTGCAGGAACACGCGAGGCTGACCATCAAGAGCAGTGATGTTAGGGATTGGATCAGGGAATCTCCGCACTCCCAATGACCAATAGCGATTTGAAACTCTTCCACATCATCGAAATCTGACGAACGGCTCCAGATATCGAATGGAGAATTGCCACCCACTGCCTACCATCAATGGATCGGCTAATCTGTAATCATAATCTATAATCAACTGGATTCAACGCAACTGGGAGATTCGTCTTGCAGGCCGAGCACTTTTGCGGCAAGAGAATTGGGCAACACCCGGAAAAGGACCATACAGGCAAACCCTACTGCATGCCCAAACCATTTTCTGCCGCCACATATGATTTCGTTGTGCTTCGATGTCGAAGCAAACCTTGCTCGATGGTGGAATGCCCTCGCCGAGTGGTCACTGGTGGTCTTCTTCCTTCTTGCGATTGCATTTTCTCGTGAGGATCAAAAAGAATGGAGGCGAAGAGAAGGAGGCTGGAAGATGGCTCTGTGACCGAGAATGATGATGCATTCATTTTTTTTAAATATTTTTTTTGAGGATCGTCGTCGCAAAGTACGGCACGCCTGTGAGTATTCGGGGGAGATCTGCGGGGGGGAAAAAAAACGCGGCCTTTCATTAATTCATTTATCGCTTGTCCATGCACCAAGCATCGTTCCCTTAGTTCTGTGGGGAAAAGGCGTGAATGAAACTGGTCATTTGTGGAGGTATTACAGCAGCACATACTGATGGTTTGCGAGCTGCCAAATGAGCCTCTCCAAACGCGGCATGAAGTACTTCCTTTGGAATCACGTGGACTGCAGTTGTGCGTATCACTTTACAAACCATCCCTGGGAACTTCGGGTGTTTGGTTTGATGGAGGCGACCCATTCTCTTCCAGCAGGGATTCCGTGAGCATCTCTTGACCTCCAGGGCGCCGTCTCGCTCGCCACTTTCGTCGGATGTGCCCAAGTAGCCTCCAAAGCATGACCGTAGAGAATCCAATGTTCATGAGAAACACCAGCGCTCCTGCTCCTTCGACATCTTCCACGGCCAGCACTTGCGATTGCACAGAGCACACGAGATTGACAAGCAGAATTCCGAGAGAAATGATTTCCAGAGAATTCTCTGCACGACGCTGAAAGGGAGTTGCGACGGCTTGAACACTGGCTGCGCCCACGAGCACACATGCAACCGGCATCGTGCGAAATTCAGAGAGCAGTCGGATCGTGACGTATGCAGCGACAAACAGGACCCGACGGAGCGTTACAACGAGTTACCACCATTTTCTGCTGGGTCGATACGAACCAAATAACAACGAGTACACATGCATCCTACGCGTTTCTTGCTTTGCACTTTCTGACAGGACACCGCTTCTCCAAACGAAAACGTCAAATGCCCTGGAATGACAATGACATATGCAATGAAAAGCACCGCAGAGACGGCTTGCAATTCTGACGAACAGCGCTCATTGGGATAGAACACGAGGTACGACTTGCCATCGCCAACATCCGTGATGCATGACAGCGATGCGAGAATGGCAGAGACGGAGCTCATGAAATAAACAAGAACAAGAAAATGGCAGATCCGCGACATCGGTCAAACCACAGCTTTTGGGATGGAAGCGATCGTGCTCGCAGTCTCAGCGCCCCCAAAGACCCAATGAGCACAACGATAAACACGGAGACGAAAGGAGCTGCAACGGACAAGATATAACTTGATGTGTACGTCCAGTCGCGGAAAAACATTCGGGTCCTGCAAGAGAAAGTGTACTGGCAGACGATGCTCCGTGGGTGACGCTGTACAACCCACTGGACATTGGTGCTCGGATGAAGAACAATGCCTGCCAGAAAAACAAAAGCACTTTCATGACCGCGGAAGAAGACGAGCCCATGAAAAACGACCATGCCACCAAACCAACCGCAGCAAGGATGACGATCAACGCAAAAAATGCTAATCCAACAGAGTTTGGGCACTCAACGCAACGATCTCCTGTTCTGAAATACCCAGAGGAACATTTCAAGCAGAGCCTTCCGTCGTAACCAGCTTTGCAAAAACGGTCGGAGGTGGACTCGCACGGTGTCAAATCAGTTCCTGCGTGCGCGCAAACTTCGATTACGGTTGGATAGGAAACATTGTTCATCATGTCATCGTTCACCACTGGCGGAGAGGCAGAGTACCCTTCCTGAGCAATTACATTGCCGCTCTCACGTTATGCAAGGGAGATGTTTCCAAATGGGATGACAGTTTCACTTTTGAAAGAACAGTCAGCATTCGGCAGGCAAGACAGACAATTCGGTGGCTTCCCAAAGAACCCTGGTCGGCACACACAGTTCTTGAAATCAAAAAACGAAGGATCCGCTTGGAATGCAAGACGGCCAACCGTCGATTGCACACACGTCATAATGGTGCTGAAAGGATAGCTGGTAGTTGGATCAAAGACGAACTTCTGTTGGTTTGAAAAGGACAGAAGAGACCTCCAAGCATTTGAGTTGTTGGCGATGTCGAACGAGGACAACAATGGAAGAGCAAAGACATTGTCCAGATCGACAGAAAGATCATTCGACGAGACATCAAGAGACGCAAGACCCGTAAAAACGGCAGAATTTCATAAAACGAAACAGAAGAAAACGAACAAGTGCTACCACCGGAATACACATAATCAAACGGAATGAACGATGCAGGCATCTTAACATCCTTCAGTGTCAACGAGGTCAGTGAATACGCACTTGAAATACAGCAATATCCCCCACAGACCTTGTGATCAACAATGCCAGGGATTCCGGTGATCTCGCTTCCAGAAAGATCCAGAGTCTCCAGCTGCGACTCGACTGCGACAACGGTATCGATCCGTTCAACTTGTTGGAATGCATATCGCAGCCTGTTCGATTCCTGTCGGCATGGTGGAAAAGACCTCGAATTTCTCCCTGGTGTACCCGCAGAGTGGGAATGTGATTGCGCAGTCCGGATACTACGCGTCTCCGCCCGTGACCTGGGAGCAAATGATGAATAACGAAGCCTACCCAACGGTCATGGAGGTCTGTGCGCAAGCCGGAACGAGCCTTACTCCTTACCAGCCTTCCGAAAGTGGGTTTTGTGCCGAGGGCTACGAAGGGCGTCTGTGCTCATCGTGCTCAGCAGACTACTTTGCCAGCAGCGATCGATGCGTTTCTTGTCCCAATTCCGTGGGTCTGGTGTTCTACGGCATGTTCTTGGTAATCCGTGCAATTGGTGCACTCGCATGGTCGTTTTTGGTGGGAGTTTCTTCGTCCGGCATTGTCAAAGTCTTTGTGTTCTTCTGGCCGGCACCCTCATTCATCCGAGCACCGATGCCCCACGACCTGTATGTGATTTCGCACGGCGTTTCCGCTGCTGTCACGTTGACAATCGCCGGTCCTGAATGTGTTTTCCGTGACTGGAGCTACATGGACGGATACTTGAACCCCGCTCTTTCTCCAGTTGTTTCCGTGTTCTTCATTGGTTTAATCTGGAGTGTTGGGCATTTCATTATCCACTTTCGACGGTAGACCATGGAAGGATTGTCGCTGCAGCATTGGACAGACCGATGCTACCGGGCTGCAGTGTTCATGCTTCGCTTCCAGTTTGTCATGTCCACCATCCTTGCTCCTCTTGCGTGTACGACGGACCCGGGCGACGGAAATGCATACATGGTGTTCTATCCCAACCAGAAATGTTCGCAAGACCTGCAGGTTGTATCTGCACTCTTGCTGCTGCTGTACTGCGTCGTGTTTCCTGGCCTTGTGTGGTAAATTGTGCGGAAGAGTGGAGTCCTGACTGTAGCTGCTGCTCCTATTGCAGGTGTTGGTGAGGACGGCGATGGCGATGGTGATGGAGATGGCTATGACAATTCTCGGGGACGCTATGTGCTGTCATTGTTGATTGGATCGTATTCTGAGAAGAATCGATGGTGGAAAGTTGTTGTAACCGTTCGAAGGGTACTGTTCGTTGCTTCCTTTGTGACAATTTCCCGGTTCTCCTGGTTCTGTGGCTTTCTCGTCTCTGCTGTTCTTGTATTTGCTATCGTCGCACAAGCGTTGCGCCTTCCGTTTCGACGGGTCTCTCTCAATTCTCTCGAAACCGCATCTCTTGCAATCTTGCTGATGAACCTGGTGTGTGAACTGCAAGGAAGTATCGTGGGAGTCTTGTACGTGAATGATGTCGGAGCTCTTCTGTTCCTCGTCAACGTGTCCTTTTCCATTTTGTGCATTGTCCTGCAAGTATATCACCTCTTCAAGCGCCATCGCGGTTATGTTGAGGTCTCCGTGAACACCAGTGTCAAAGAGCTCACTATCATGACCTGATGTGCCATTGGAAAAGACATTTGATGATCCATGCACATCCATCCGTCCGCCCGTCCGTCCGTCCATCCATCTGTTTGTATACTGTGTTGTTGTTGTTTTTTAATTTTTTTAATTTTCATTAAAATTAAAAGTATTAATTGAGTGATTTGTTTTATTATTATT
>VRVR01000039.1:7908-128161 GCA_009859145.1 Andalucia godoyi
GTGTATGTGACTGCCGATTGCACGGAACCGTAGTTTGTGGTGAGCTCTGAGCATTGTTGCCGAAGCAGTCCTCATGTGCACTCTGACAAGAGTAGATTTCCTGGATTCGCGAACGCAGATGACACACGCTGAAACGCTGCGATTTCCGAGACTGTGTGGAAAACCCCCGACTCCAGGCCGCAGCCGACCCAACCGAGGACTTTCAGAGGATCAACGCAATAAAAGCTCACATTACTCCCTTCAGCATAGCCATGGTCGTTTCGTACCCGAGGAAGAGCGTGGAATGGCCGACAAACGCCCGCAGCAGCGTCGGTCCAATACCACGATAAAGGGCGAGGCGTGCGAGAGACGCAGAGGACGGAGGATAAAATGTGCGCGCAATGCTTGCTAGAGTTGGTTTTGAAACGGATCCTGTAGGCAGATCTGGCTGTGCTTGAATGCGGCTCTTCAACACATCTACGGGATAAACGATGAACCATCCAATCATTCCAGTCAAGCCGCCGGATATCCAGGAGTTGAACGATCTGTTCTCTTTTCCAACCACGGAATCTGATAGCGCTCTCATTTTGTCGTAGATGACAAAGTACATTGTGTAACCAACGACATCCTTGATGCACGACAACTGCCATCCTCGGTACAGAGACAAGAAGCCCTCCGTTCGCGCGAGATTTAGTCCTTGCATGAGCGTTCCCTTGAGAGATAGCGAACTCTCCAATGAGGTGGCGGTCTGTGCATTCTGGAAACGAATTTTGATTTGGTCAATTGGGAGAGAAACAATACCGTTCGCCACGCCTGTCAGAGCACCCGCAAAGAACTTTGCATAGAGGTCGTTTGACATGCGCGGCCGGATGATTTCGAGTACGGAAGCATACGTCCCAAAAGATATTGCTTTTTGAAAAGCAACCATTGGCAGTGGTGAATAGATTCCACGATACAGCGCTCTATAGCCTTCGTTCGCAATTGTCGAGCGAAAGCAGTGCATTGCTGAAGGGAAGGACGACTGTAACTGCATCCGGATTCGGATTGTATCCAGCGGGTATCCAACGACAAGGCCAACCGATCCACCAACCACTCCTGCCAAGAACGGGTGAAAACTGTCCGGTACCATCGCAACAATCCAATGCAAAGAGAGGCTGTATCGTCGTTAATGAATCCTATTTTATATGGTGGTGGGCGGTCTGCGCCTTTTTAATTCACGTTTGCCCCTCTTTTTTTTTTTTTTGGGGGGGGGGGGGTCACCAAGCAGATCCTCCTCTCGCTTCAAGTTCAAGAACAACGATTACGGCAGTCGGCAATGCCGGGGATCTTGTGGTGGCCATTTGAGAAATCACACGCTGCCGTTCTGTGGACATCCCAAAAATCAGGGCACAATCCGAATGCAAGGACTTGTAATACCACGCTTGGACAAACAACACGATCGAACGATGATCAAGCAGTGGGTGACCGCTCCTGAGACACCATCAAGCGAAATCTCGATCGCTTTCTTCCAAATTCTCCGTCTTGTCGCGCTGTGTTTCATTTCATATCTTCCTTCCTTCCCTCCGGCTGTGGCTACTTCTTCACCGGCACAATTAGTCGCAGTGGATTCGACAAAAGGGAAATAAGATCCGAGGAGAACCGAGCACAGGTACCCCCATCCACAATTCGATGATCCCCCACAAAAGATGCTCTGACAACGTCCAACGTTGCGATTTTCGACTCCTGATCAAATTGAATCTCCGGTACTGGATAAAACATAGACGCTGCAAAGGATGTCCCGGGTGCAATCACGGGATTTGCGATTTGTCCAGACTCCAACAGGTCAAGATCAACAGAAGCCTCGATTGTACTGTTCGCATCCGGTGCTCTCGGATTCATCGCCAGTGCCGTGTTGATGCGGGTCAATATGCTGCGCAGAGACTGTTGTGCTGCATTTGGAATCACAATCTGCGCCTGCCCTATGCGGACTCGGACATTCACGTCCTTTCGCAACACAATGGATGACTTGTCCGCAGACAAGTATGCATTCAGTATCGGGTACGCCGCAATGCAGTTGCTGAAAGACTTCACAAACAAACTCCAAACAACCGTCTTGACGCTCATGTCCATCTGACCGGCAATTATGGCACTTACATCCACTGCATACGATACGGCCGAATCCGAGAGCCCGAATGTCGGAACAGCGGTGACGGCAAACGGCGGTAGTCTCGCACCAGATGGCGCATTCTGCCTTGTCAGAGACGGAATGGCGGCAGAGCCTGGATGCGTTCTGACATAGTCCAGAACATCTGTCTTCGACACGACACCCCGGTGAGCATTCGCACACAGCAGCGCGAGACTGATTCCGTTTTCCGCAGCCAGCCTCTTGGCAGAAGGCCAAGCTTTGATCAAGGAAGAAAAACGTCGAGTGTGCATAGAAGAAGTCCAAGTCACTGTGCAACAATAAAAAGAAATTAGAAGGGAGGAGTAGGAGGAGGGAATGCAAGGCCTGCTGAAATCCAACAGCATGAATTAAGAGGTGAACGAGGTGAACGGAATGAACGAATGAAAAGAGAGGAATGCGGACAAAAGGCCGCGAAAAGGAAAGGGAGCACGTGTTTTCGTGCTGCATCCTCAATTGAGTCTGGACGAATAAATTCATGCCAAGAAAAGGGTGTTTTTCTCCTGCCAAAAAAGACGGAGTGCATAGTGTGTGTGCACTTGGATGGACGACAGGCTCACCAGCCGACCCCACACTTCTCTCGGACGCGTGCGTGTTTACATTCCAGCCAAACAGAGGGGAGAGGGTTGGGGAGAAAAGGTAGGAGGGAAGTAGATGAGCTCTAGAGCAAGGACTGAGATTCACCCGGAAGATGTCCAGAGATTGCTGGATCGGCTGTTTGACGAGTGTCGCGACGATCGGTTCGCGAACCGTCGACGGCTTCTCATGCTGAAATCAAGCAATTTTCAAATGGAGCGCTGCATTCGAGCCATGCAGTCGTACCTTGGCTCATTTCGAGAGTTTTCAATGGAAGTCGAGAATCACGCTATTGCATTGCAAGAGTCGCCGCAGCAGGCTTTGCAGATCGGAAAGTCCCTGCAGCAGAACGTCCGGCTTCTTACGGACCGCGGGCGGGCATCGGGAGACGATAATGTGGATCCTACCTCGCGATCGTTTGTGCTTCCGTCAAAGGTGGCGTCTACTTTGCTGCGCAATCCGAGCCGTGTCACCATTTGGGATGTCTGCTCCGGAAGCGCCGACCATATTCATCCGCAGTTCTTGCGGCGACTGCAGACACAGCTGCAATCGTTCGCGACTCTGTTGGCAGCTCTTCGAGAGAATGTGTTTACAGAACTTGCATTCGCGGACAAGCAAAGTCGGAGATCGGCCTTGCTGACGTCTCTGACCGAGCAGATTGATCGACTGATATCAGATGTGTCGGTCGTGGCGCCGCTTGTGCATTCGTCCACGCCCGGCTCGCAAGATGAAATTTTGGCAACGGATCTTTCGCAGATGAAGATGCCGGCACGCGTCCAAGTTCTAGAGTCCCGAGTCGCGTTATTGCAGCTTCGCATTCAAGCACTCGAAGCGGAGCGTCAGTACTGGAAAGACATGAACGACGTGTCGTTCAACAGCAAGTCGACCGTGCAGGTTGCATCTTCCACCGAGTTGCGGAATTTCATCCAGTCGCTTGTGTCTGCTTTCCGCAATTTTGATGCTGCCCCCGATGGCGATTCGCTCAAGGAGTTTTTGACCCACTGTCGCAAGACGATTCCGTTCATGGAGCAGCATCTCGAGGAGTCGAGCCAGTCTCTGTCGTCTCGTGACGTGTCGAAAGAATTAGATCGTCTGAAAGTCCTCTTTGAACAGGAACGAGATGCGCTCTTAGAGAAGCAGTACGCTGTCGAGAAGCAAATATCCGAAAAGACTGCGTTGTCTGCAGCAGCGTCGGTGTCTGCCAGTACCTCCCGCAGCACAAACAGGCAGGAACCCTTTGCACCCTCGACGCCATCACGGCCGCTTCCTGAGCGCTCCCGAACACAGCGGAAACCTTGGCAAGACTGAGACCAACCAGCGCCACTGCGCCTTCTTCCTTGTCTACAAAAGAGAATAATTGAATGTTTCTGGACGCCACCCAATGTTTTAAACTGCTGCATGTTCGCACCCTCGTTTTTTATTTTTATTTTATTATTATTTTTTTTATTACTGCTCTTTACGTTTCGAATATTCTTCTCATTTGTCGAGGATTAAAAATAAGAAATAAGTATTTTTAAAACAATGCATAATAAAAATATATAATATATGAAATAATTATTATAAAATAAAAAAACAATTCCCATCACCAAGACAAGACAAGGGAAAGGGAGAAGGAAAAAAAAATTGCTTTTGAAACAAGGAGCTAAATCTCGTCGTCGTCTCCAAGTCCCAGCGGCGGGAAATCCCCCACTTCTGCATCCTCGGCGGGAACCATGACCCCACAGTATGCAGGTGCCTTGAAGTATCGCTTCCCCTTCACTTCTCCGTCATGCTTTCCAACAGGCTCGTCCAGTTGCAGTCCGATCCAGTATCCCTTGGCAAAGGAGACCTTACCAACAAAGGCGACGACACCGCGACGGTCGCCCTCTACTCGGCCCCGCAAGCCAACGGATGCCTTATCTGCAGCTTCTTTTCCATCTTCGTCTTCACGGGGCTTGGTGGCCTCATCTTTCGGCTCATGGAGATGCCCGAAATGCTTCATGTACTCCTCAGGGTTGGCCAGCTTCCATTCTCTGAACGTCCCCTTGCGAGCTCTGTACTCTTCGTCCGACATGTGGTACTTGGGGGCTTCGTTGTAGTCCTGGAGGCGAGCAACAGTGCGGAAAGGATCTGTGTCCTCCACGGAAACCATGAAACCGTCGCGGAGACCGTAGTTTCCAATTGCAAGGTTGTCGTTGTCCATGACGCCCACGCGATTGCGCTGCTCGTCAAAAACATGGAGCTTCTGGTGCACGGGCGCTGTTCCGACAGTAAGCATGATCTTCGCCTTGAAATCGCTGACGCTCATTGACAATGCAAAGTTCTGCCAATTGTTCGCAGTCATGTCTTTGGTCCGCAACAAATCAGAGGTGATCTCCAGACGAACCCATCCAGCAGGAGACTGTCCAAATGCTTTTCCATCTTGCGCCGTCACCCATGCACGCAGAGCTTCCTTTTCTGCCGCCATTTCCGAAACCCGTAAACAGTGATTCAAATAACAATGACGATAATACAAAGAAAAAGAAGAAAAACGGAAACGGAGGGGGAAATGTCTCTAAACGAAAACAAAAACAATAAGATTAATATCAAAAAAATATTATTATCTTAACAAATATTGAACTTGATTTTGAAATTTTATTATTTTTAACAACAGCAAAAAAACAAAAAACAAAAACACAAAAACACAAAAACACACCCAAAGACCCAAATGCTGATGTGATGAAAAGACTGCGCAATTTCACGTCCAAGGTTGAGGGGCCGCTTTGGGGGAATCGGCATCATAACTGCAAAAGAGAAAACGCGGGATCTTTAAACCCGAGGAGCTTGCCTCAATTGGGCACCTTTTTTGTGTATTGCCGCCATTTTTGCGACATGGGGGTGGTGGTGGGGATGAGCCCTTCGTTACGACTGATAAACTGTGTTTTTTTTTTTTTTGTTTTTGGTGGAACGCTCCTCTTCGTTTTTTTCGTTGCTTTATGATTCGCCAAGGGTGCGTCCGCGTCCGCTGAAATATCGAGAGCTGCTCGGGGAGGAACCAGACGGTGGTCCAGAGTATGCGGCTCCGGACGGCGGTTGCGGCCCACCGAAGCGGATTGGACCACCATGCGCTGCCGAGTTCTGTGCTCGCTGCATCGACTCTGGGATTGGCACCAAACGCGCGAGCGAGTCTACAAAGGACGGGACGTGCCATTTGGAGCCAATCAGGTAATATGCGTGTCCGGCCATGATTCCGACAAGAGGATGCATGTAGTCGCCTTGAAGCGCCGAGAAAACTCCGAAAGCAATGGCAAGGTACATTGCCTCAATCTGAATACCAAACATGAGCGAGACAACGGTATGTGGGTTCTGCCGAGCATACACGTGCAGAACGGCAAACATCATGACGAACCCGGGAACCAGTGGAGACATTGCGGTGGACGCAAGACTCAATGCTGCGAGCTGCATCCACATGAACAGGTATCCCGAGGAAGGATACGGCGTATTGTTTGGAAACGACGACTCCACCGATGCAGAGTACCGCGAGATCAGAAACAAATTGATGAGAGACGCAAACGACAGCGGACCAAGATAAAAAAGAGAGAATATTCTATAAAATTGAAAGTGGTAGAGAAAGCGGTGCCAGTCCCACAGCACAGAGTACGGGGACACCAGTCCAAAGAACGTGACGACAGAGAGCCCCAAGGACGCTGTAACCCAGTAGCGAGTCCACACGGGCATTGCATTGAACAGTTCGGAAATCGTAGGCATTCTTACCGGTATGCTTCTTTTTTCCTTTCTTCTTTTTCTTCCAGTTTGCTACAAGCTGCCTGCTTCTGCTTCGAGGACGAGATAAAGAGCGGAGCGGGGAGAAGGACGGGGAGAGGGTTAGGAGGAGTTGTTGTTGATCGCTTTCTTCGCAGATTCGCAGGATGGAATAAGCCCAATCGTCAGGTCTTGAGGGTGTTCGGTGCTGACGCCACGTGGGAGGGAGGGGGACAGGTGTGGGGGGACTTCGAGTCTATTCTTGTGGATGTTGAAACATGTCGACCGACGACGGGAAACGGAGGGTCACGGATTTGCATGAGGCAGTGGGATTTGAAGACCGCTCGCCAAAACGTGAATCATTATTGGTCACACAGGCTGTTGTCGTCAACCACAGATCCAAGCCGCATGTTTTTTTTTTGTTTTTTTTTATTTGGGGGGCGAGCACGAACTCTTCAATGCAGATTGTTTTGCAGTCAAAGGGTCATCGCAACCAACAAATTCCCCAATCGATTCAACATTCAAAGAAATGAACGTTGGCGGGAACAGAATGTGGTTGGCGGTGCTGCACATCGCATGCGCAATTCTGTGACGACGCAATTGCCTTTGCTTCTTCTTGTTCTCTGACTTGAAAGCGCATTCCGAACGCAAATCGATCACATCTTCGTGAATTTAAAATATCTTGCTCTCCGCCTCGGACGAGAGGGGGTCAACGGGTTCCTCGGTTCTCGGCATCGTCGAGCATGGCCGGTGTGAGTTCGTTGGGAACATCCCTCTTTGGAGCCATGAGGTGTTTTTTCTCTGACGAAAGGTGCTGTTTGAGGGTTCGATTATAAAAAAACCAAACAAACAGAAAGAATAATAGAAGGAATAGAAAGCGAATGAAAGAAATTCTGAACCCAACTACGGTAGGAACATCGCGTCCCCACAGGGTAGACAAACATACTTCCAGTACAACGTTTGTGTGTTTGGTGTTCAAAGTTGATGCACAAAACGGTCAACCGTTCTTTGTGTGACACCCTGACACACCGACACCCGGCGAAAGACAAAAAGGAGGGACCGACCCCGCTGAGGCCCACGACGTCCGCTGCACTTTCAGGAAGCACAACATGTCGAGTGAAGTGCCGTCTGCAAGAGTTCGGGTGGCGATTCGGCTTCGTCCGTCGTCGGAAGCAGAAGCCGCCCGCGGAGATCCCGAGGTGTTTTATGCGCCGACGATGACCACCCTCGCGACGACAGGGACCGCTCCGTCTCCAAAGTCGTACACGTTTGATCTGGTGCTTCCGGGAGACACGCAGCAGGAAGATGTGATCCATGCGTGCTCGCTCCCCGATCTGCTCTCCTCGGTCGTGGATGGATACATTAGCACGGTGATGGCGTACGGACCAACGGGTGCTGGAAAGACGTTCACAATGACAGGCCCAGAACAGAATCCAGGCATGATTCCGCGGGCGTTTTCTATACTGTGGGACATCATCTCCCACATCAGCTCACAGGGTGCAGAGGCTGCATTCCGTGTCCAGTGCTCCTATCTCGAAATCTATAATGAAAAGGTGTATGATCTGCTGACTTCGGGGTCATCGAATGAGACCTTGCCGGTGCGATGGACGTCGAAAGAAGGGTTCTTTGTGGAAGGACTCATGCTGGTGGAGTGTCGCGACGCCAGTGACATGATGTTTGTGCTGCGCGAGGGCCTCAGCAACCGTCGAGTGGCTGCTAACCAAGTGAATCGAGATTCGTCGAGGTCTCATGCGTTGTTTACCGTGTTTGTGGAGTGCAAACGCACTGACCGGCTGGACGGTACGACCACCGTCCGAAGAGGGAAGATGCATTTCGTGGATCTCGCTGGGTCCGAGAGACTCGGAGATGCACACATGACAACTGCGTCCGGGGCGTCCTCGTCTGCTGGCCAGCCTTTTTCCTCGTTTTCCAACACTTCGTTGCTGCAGACCCAAGTCAGTAGCATGTCGGCAGGCTCTTCCGAATCAACTCTGTTGAGAGAAACTGTACATATCAACAAGAGTTTGTTCACCCTGGGCAAGGTGATCTCGGTCCTGGGCGACCCGTCATTTGTCCCGGGATCGCGGTACGTGCCGTATCGAGAATCTGTGCTCACTCGTCTGCTTATGGATGCTCTTGGTGGATCTGGTCGTACGCTTCTTGTTGCATGTGCGTCCCCAAGTCTTCGGTCGTGGGACGAGACGATGCTGACTCTCCAATATGCTGCGCGCGCTGCAAACATTCGCAATCGCCCAATGTTGCAAATGGATCCGCGAGAACACATGATTGAAATGCTTCGTGAGCAGCTTCGCGCGCTGCACAATGAGAACCAGGCTCTTCGGTCTCTTGTTCATCCCTCAGCACTCTCTATGCTGCCGAACCAAATGGCCGTGCTTGCACAGTCTTCGTCTGGCGGCAGCAGTGTGACGAGTGCTGGCTCTGCGCCCTCTGGTAGTGGATCGGGTGGTGTGGCAGGTGCCCGCTTGGTTCCTCTTCGATCGTCCTTCTCCCCGCAAAACATATTGTCGTCGTCGCCATTGTCGTCGCCATTGTCGTCTTCCAACGGCGGCGGTGCGGTGAATGTGAATGTCGACAACCTTGTGGAAGAGAATAACAAGATAGCAGGCCAGCTGGAGGCAATGCAGCGACAAATGGAAGAGCTGATGCGTGAGAACGATGTGATTCGCGCTGGCTGTTCGTATATACCCGAAGGATCGTCTGTATCTGTTCGGGAAGAGGAACTTGCTCGGCATGTGCAAGTGCTGCGCGCCTTGCTGGAAGAACGGTTTTCTTCGCTTGATGCAGAACGGCTGAGTGGAGCTGTAGCGCAGCTTCTCAATGAGATGAGAACGTCTTCGTTTTCGTCGAACATCGAGACTCTTGAAGTCCAAAAGCTGAAAGAGCACAACGCAAGCATGAAGCGGCAGATCGAGGAACTTGAAAAACGAGAGAAGGAGTGGATGCGCAAACAAGATGAGCAGCAAAAGTGGACTGTCCCCGACGACTTGTCTCCCGATTCTAGCACTCCTTCGTCGTCGTCTTCCGTTTCAGCTGCTACCTCTGCTGTGGACGCTAAACGTCGCATGCGGCTTCTTCAGAACGAAAATGGGTATTTGAAACGGCGAATTTTTGAACTGGAAGCACAAATCGGAATGCACGATCCGGACGGATAATGAGCGATGGGGCCGTGGGGCAAATGCTGGATGCGCAATTCTGCACACAACAAAAGAGAGCAATACCAAGAGAAAGAGTGTATATTATTTTTATTATTTTTAAACAAAAGGATCAGATGGGCCGCTGTACATTAAAATGGCCAACAAAATACCGGCGGAGTCGACGACGATGGGGATGGTTATGGTAAATTCAACTATTGACGGCGTGGAGCTGCTTGCCGCGGGGGCGATATGCAAGCCAAGCAGCTGAGTGTACCGAGACGTCTGTGGACGATTCAGGAGACCGACCAAGGACGCGCTTGAGACAGCGCATGACCTTCGAGTCGGCAGACACAACCTTGAGAATCGATGTGCCCTCGGGAACATCGACCGCAAAGTGCTCATGCGAAGATAACTGCGGCGGCACTGCAGAATGAAATCGGGAGCTAGAAGGAGTGCTTCTCCTATATTTTCGTCGACGATTCTCTTCGGCATCACCATCGTCCCTGTCGTCTATCTCGGACAACCGATGCCTCTTGGTAGCCGTCGGCGATCCGCAGGTAAATGTAAAGCAAAACGACTCCATGCCAGGCAGCACATTCGACCTCCGCTTCTTTCCAGACTTCATTGCGCACCCCACCCCGTCGCCCTTCACCAGTGGCGGTGTCGCGTCGGGGGTTGAAATGAAACATGAGGATGATGATGATGATGATGACGACGACGAGGTGGTGGTGGTTGTGGAGGATGCAGGAAGAGAGAAGCAAGACAAGTCGGATGAGACGGGAGAAGAGGATGAAGAAAGGGAATTGGATGGAGAGGCCGTCGCAGTGCTGTTGCGATCTGCGACATCCGTGTTGAGAAGAAAGTGGATCGATGACTTGGACATGAAAGGCGACGAGTTGCAAAGCATCACAGCACAACTCCTACGCTAGGATACTTCGCTAGCTGCCCAGTCGATAGGAACACAGCAGAAGGGGGGAAAGATGGAAATGGAAACTGACACTCGAGAACAGACGTGAGCGAGTTCGGGGGCAATCAAGGATAGAAACGTAACAACAGCAAAACTCCGCTTCACAGCTCTCTTGTTGAGGGAAATCTCGAGGAAGAAAAAAGCATCAGAGAGAACAGGAAAAAGAAAACAAAAGGACGACGAGGGAGGATTTTAGAGTAAAAATGTTTTTTAAAAAAAAAACCGAGGCAGCTTGAAAAGACCAGAACCAACGGAGACCAAATGACGATGTCCGCTGCCAATCCGCAAGCTCAAAGAAGAAAGAAAATCGGAGGAGGCACTGCGAAGTCACGGTAGAATCGCACCGGGACGCATGCCGGTCTGTCGCTCCGCTATTTCCACTTTTGGCAAGTCGAGCACCGTTTTGAGAAGTGTTGCTGTGCTTTGACGACACCGGGGATTTCCAAACTAGGCAACTCCGTATCCCAAAAATGGAAGCACCACATCTCGATTTGGCCAAATGACTGGTCATATTTGGAAAAAGACTGACATGGAATGTCAGTTTTTGTCTTTTTCTTTCTTTTCTCTCTCTTTTTTACAGTTGATTTATTTTCCACCTTTTCACCTTTTCATTTTATCATTTTATCATTTTATCATTTTATCATTTTATCATTTTATCATTTTATCATTTTATCATTTTATCATTTTATCATTTTATCATTTTATCATTTTTTTAAAAAACATCTGACATTGCCATTCGCTTATTTGCGGAAGCGCAGCGCGAGATAGGCAATGACACGGAATCCAATGATCATGGCGCAGAGGACCAGGGCACACTCCGTGATGGTGTACTTATCAAGACCAAGGGAGTCGATGGTGGTTTGTCCGTTCGGGATTGGGCAAACACCGTTCTTGAGCTCCGAAGGCTGGCAATTCAGCTTGAGACCAGTGAGTTCGTTGAGGGAGATTCCAACGTAAGTGTACTTGACGTAACTCAGAGCGTCCAACCAGCTGAAATAGGAGGGCAAGGCCTTCGGCGAAAGGAAGAAGCCACCAAACAAACGGCAGATTTCCAAGAAAACAGCGAGCACCGACAAGGCCAGATTCACGCGACGGCACAACGCGGCGACCATGATGGCGAGCGAGAATGCTGCCAAGTTGCACAGCTCCATGAATGCGAAGAATGTGAAGAACTTTGAGGCATCGTTTTGGAATCCTACCAACCAGTACACAGTCAAGCTGAACACAAGAGGATAGACCATTTGGATGATTGTCTCGGCAGTGATCTTTGCAACAAAGTATGCAGATACGAGATACGTTCCGGCCGCACGCTCGCGCAGCACAATCGCTCTTTCAGCCGGGAACGAGTTCACACTCAGCAGCGCTCCAAATATTCCCTGGTTGATGACGCAGAAGAACAACACTGGCTGTCGCTTCGTTGTGGATACTTGACCAGTTCCAATGTCCAAAAACACCGTACCAATCAGAACGGCCATCAGAACAGACTGGAAAAGCTGCGTTAAGAGCGTGAACCGCGCTCGCAACACATTCTTTGCACAGCGAACCGTCAGCACACAAAACTGCTGCCACCAAGTCGGCCGATTCTTTTTCAGTAGCCCATTCTTGCCATTCTCCTGGTCGAATGCCAGAGCTGCGTTTTGAGGAATGAGAACGACTGACGAGGCATCCGCGTTACCGTTGGTCTGGGAGCTGGGCTGTTCCTTGGAGGACACCGTCGGGCGCTTGCCGTTGGTGATTATCTTCTTTGCATTGGCGTCTGCAACAATGGCATCCTCCGGCTTGACGGCGTTGATGACATCCAAGACGAAATCCGCGGGGTTGGTATGGTCGGGGCAGTCGAAACCAGCAGAGGCGTAGAATGCAAGAACCTCGTTTGCAGGTCCGTGGTAGAGCACCTGTCCCTTGTGGAGGATCAGAAGATCGTCAAACAAGGAAAAGATCTTGGTCTGCGGCTGATGGATGGTGCAGACTACTGTGCAAGTTCCCGAGTGCGCAAGATCCTGCAAGGATTCCATAAGAGAAAGAGCCGTAGAGGAGTCGAGTCCGGAAGTTGGCTCGTCCAGGAAGAGCAGACGAGGTCTTTGCAGCAGCTCGACTCCGACGCAGAGGCGCTTTCGCTCACCACCGGAAATGCCACGGTGCTCATCGTTACCGACACGGGTATCTGCACAGGCCGAAAGTCCGAGTTGCCGAATGACTTCTTCTACGCGCTCGTCCTTGTCCTCCTTGCTGATTGTTTCGGGAAGACGGAGATATGCCGCATAGCGGAGAGATTCCCTGACAGACAAATGAGGGAACATTAGGTCGTCTTGCATCACATATCCGGCCACACGCTTCATGTCGTGAAGCTCGTACTCCTCTCCGTCCATCCGGATGGATCCGGTCTGAAGCCGTGCCTGGTTCATTCGGCACGCAAGAAGATTCATAAGAGTGGTCTTCCCAGCACCAGACGATCCAATGATTGCCAGCATTCGGTTCTGCGCTTGGCCGCAAATGTTTCGAAGCAAGACAACTTTTCCGCTTTCCGTCACCACAGTCACATCCTCCCACGACAACGCAGCTCCCGAGCCATTCGCTGCGCCATTCAGTTCATCCTGAGAAATTGCTGATTGCATCATTTCTACTTTCCAATGCCGTGGTTCTTTTTTGATTTCTTACAGGGAAGAGCAAAAGAAAGAGGGGAGGGAGGAGGAAGAAGAAGAAAGAGAAGGGGTGAAAAGGCGAAAACAGCGAGGAACGACTTTTAAAAGAGATTCCGCTAGAGGCCGGAGATGCTCCGGGGCACCGTCGTTGCTCTATTGTCGTAAGCATCCTGGACGTGTACCACGTTAAGGCACTCCCTTCAAGAGTGGAACGAGAATTTCCAAACAAGAACGGCACTGTGCGGGCAGACATCCCTCCGATTCAAAACAAGCCTCGTCCGTTACCTTTTATGGATCCAATTTTTGCCGATCCTCTCCATACTCGATTCCAAAATGACCGAGTTGCTCGGATGCCGATCAAAACCGCACCCAAGCCTCCGACGGAAGTGAGGAATCCCTTTTCTTTTCTTTTTTTTTTTGGGGGGGGGAGGGTTGGACGCACGGAAAATTCCAATGGGCGTTTCCCTGCGGTGTTTCTTTTTCCCCCCAACGACACGCAGGGTTCCCACACCTCCTTGAGAAACAATGTGTGGGAAATACCAGTGTTTGGAGGAGGGGAGAGGGAAGCAGACTCGTCTGGAGAGCGATCACAACAGCGACGACAACGGACGCCTTGATGGGGCCTATCGTTCTTCTGGAGGCATTCAAGCTTCGGAAGCCAAGCAGTGCATCCTCAACACACCTGTTTGTTCGTTTCCGCGTCCCGCACCAAACATGGAATTGACGGGTTGCAAGTATCTTGTGCTTTCCATGTCGTGTGTTCCTTCTGCATAGCACGCAGTTCCCCTTTTCAGGACCAATTAAACAAAATGGAAGCCTGTCGTACCACCAAATGCTTTCACTCCGGCCCCCAACCACTCCACTGATTGTCGAGTGTCGACTGGACAGCGACTGCGGATTGATCAGGTCTGTTCATTTGTTTTGATTGATACGTCAAATCTTTCTTGTTTCCCTTGTTTCCCCTTATATTCTGCATTTGTAACACTGTCTTTTGCTTATCATCATTATTCATCATTTTATTACAATGTTTTCTTAATTTTTTTTTTTTACTTCTTCATTTTTTCCCCCTCTTTCCTTTCCCCTCTTCTCTTTTATGATTCCGCGCGCTCGGAGCAAACTTCGTCTATCCAGTTCCTCTTCCTACTCGCCTGTCCAGTCGGACTCTGCAGAACTGTTCCCGATTCTCGATTCCGCCACATCCACGACTGTCGCCATGAGCACAATGCGCAAGTTCCTGTCGGAGCATTTCTGTGTTCCGGTGCCCGTGCTTTTCCCTACACGGTGGTTTGTAAAGTCGTACATCATCGACTGGGCTACCGTGTTTGTCATATTTGTAGTGATGATTTTCTTCAACCAGGTTGCTGCTCCCAGATCACGGTACATCCAGTCGGAGCCGCGTGACGCAGCATACGGGTATCCCTTTCAACATTCGGAAATAGTGCCTGTGTGGCTGCTGCTGATGTTCACGCTGGCCGTTCCGCTGGTTTCGTTCACTTTCTTCAATGCCGTGTACTATCGGTCTCTGCACGACATGCATCACGCGACAACTGGCCTGTGCTTTTCTGTTGTCGTCGCAAACATCATCGTGGACATCGTAAAGGTGTCGGTAGGGTACTACCGCCCAGACTACTGGTCGCGTGTCGACAACGGGTCTCTGGTAGTCGAGGGCCGCAAGTCATGGCCTTCGGGACATGCGGAGCTCTCGTTTACAGGCCTCGTGTATCTTTCGCTGTACATGTCTGCAAAGCTTGGTCTGTTTCGGAAAGACCGCGGCTCGGCTCCTTTCTGGCGAGCGCTGCTGTGCGCGTCTCCTGTCTCTTTGGCGGTCTTCACAGCGGCGTCACGCGTGGTCGATTATCGACACCATCCCGCGGATGTCATCACGGGTGCAGTCATCGGATCCATGATTGCAATCTGGGGGTATTTCGTCAACTATCCTTCGCTGTTTGACCCCTTTGCACATCTCCCGCTCTCCAGACACCCAGACTACTTCTTGTGGCTGCAGAAGACCTGGACGCATCCGCAAAATGCAGCCATGGTGCTCATGAATCTTGCCCCGTACTTCCAACAAGTCACCTCGACCACCGAAACGCTGGGATCCACCGCACTCCTTTCTTCGAGTCGTGACATTGAGCGTGGGAACATCATCCTCGACTTCCCCGCACCGTCCTCGACTCCGCAGCCAACATGATCGCAGCTCGCGTATTCATGATTGTTCCTGCTCTCTTCACCGCTTCGATCTCCTCTTCAGCCTTTTGACTTCGCCATCACAGGAAAAAAGCCAGCGTAAATGAATTTAATTTGTTGTTGCTTATTACTACGAGTATCACTGTTGAACACAAGAATGCGCTTCATTTACAATTTCCGAAACAGATTTTCTAAAAGTATGAAAAAAGAAGTGAAAGAAGAGAAAGAAGAGAAAGAAGTGAAAGAAGAGAAAGAAGAGAAAGAGGACTTCCCTGTCTATCGACGGCCAGGAAGCACGTGTGTAATGAATGACAAGACATGGAAAGAAACGACTACTTCTTCTTTCCAGACGACGCTCTCTTTCCTTCTCCCTTCTTGACAGTCTTGCCCTTCTTTTTCCTTCTCATCGTCGCGAGATCTGCACGCGCTCTTTGCGGATCCTTGAACTGGGTGTCGCCGAGCAGCTCGATCGCGGGCGGATACCACGACAGAATCTGCGGACCCGCAAGCGACTTTCGCAATACCTTGTTTCCTGATCGAAGTCCATTTCCTACTACATTGCCAAAAATACGAGCTGCAGTCGCCGCAAACAGCGTCGACATTCCTTCCTGCTGGTTTTCGGGTACTGCAAAAAAAAAAAAAAGAAAGGAAAAAGAAACAAAAGAAGAATAAGAAAAACTCCAAAACCACCAAAATCAAAAACAATCCGTGATTATTGACCTTTGGTGAAATGCGAAAGGACCAAACCTTAGTAAGCAATGCAGTAATGAATCATGAAATGGAAAATTGCTGCTTCTCTTTCGTTTTTCCTTCTTGCTCCAACACAACAGTAGATGCTCTTCTTTGCAAGGGTTGTGTATTCTAATGAGCACAACACAAAAATTACAAAAAAACCTCAGGAATCTAGGGTTTCCGGGTTTCCCCCTCTACATACACGCGCAGTCCCATCTGCTGTAGTGCTCCCCCTTTCCGTTTTCCTTCTGCTTCCCAGAAAAGTCCTCACAACGCCTCTCTTTTTTCTCCTCGTTGGGCTGGCTCCTCTTTCACGTCCATTTCTACGCCTTTGATTCTTCTCATCATTCTTGTTGGTCTTTCATATATATATATATATATATATATATATATATATATATATATATATATATATATATATATATATTATTTTCCTTTCACCTCACCCCCTCTTTCGCTGTGCTGGCTGCCTTCTTCTCGAAACCTTATTTAAAGAATGAACAGTTCGCGCGGTGAGAGTTCATTTTACGCGTCCAGCGGTCTTCCTCCGCACTTTGCGAGCTCATCGTTGTCGTCGTCGTCGTCGTCGTCGTCGTCTCATTCGCAGTATTCGCATCATTCGCAACATCAAATGCAACCGCAGCCGCTGAATGTGTCGAATGCGTCTGCTTCGAATCGCCGGTTTGAGTCGCCAAACCGCGCCAGGATAGCACAGCTGGCAAACAAGCTGAGTGGACTGCAGTCGAACCTCGAGGATGACAAGCAGCATCGTGTGGAAGCGATTGAAGCGCGGCTGCGGACGACGGACGATCGGATCAATGCTCTTTTGTCAACTCAGGATAAGCGTCTGTTGCAGATCCGTGACGCAGTGTCACAGGCCGAGCGCGCTCTTGATGAAGAACGCAGAGCCCGCGAGGTGCTGTCGGAAGCCAAGGGCCGGGATGTTGCGGCCACAGACCTGAGGCTTCAGAGCGAGCTTGATGGACTCGTCAAGGTTCGAAAGGAGTCTGAAAACAGAGTTCTTGCGATCTTGGACGATAAGATCCGGTCGCTGGTGATGGAGTTTAGCGCGTCAAACAGCAGCAGCAGCAGCAACTCGGGTCATCATCACTCTCATCATTCCCATCATGGGGCGACGACGCTATTTGGGGGGGTTGCGTTGGATGCAAGCAGAATCCGAGAGGCAGTTGCAATGGAAAAGTCAGCGCGCGAAGACGCAGAAAACAAGCTGATCCAGACTATCTCCGCCGAGCTTGCAGAGTTGGCGGAGTTGGCGGAGCAGGAACGCAGAACTCGCGAGCGGGCAGAGGACGCGCTGGTGCGGATGTTGCAGGATGCTGGAAACAGACTTGTTAGCGAGCTCGACGCGGAAAAGAGAGACAGGCAAGAAACCGAAGAAACATTGCTGGCTCTTTTGGAAGACACGTGCGTCAAGATCAACGAAGCCAACGCCTTTTGAACAACCTTTCCATTTTATTTTTTTAATATTTCTCAATCCTTTCTTTCTTCTTGTTTGTGTTTTTTGTATAGTGTTGGCTTGTTCATTGTTGTGTACGTGTGTGTGTGTGTGTGTGTGTGTGTGTGTGTTGGCATGATCGTTCAAAATATGAGTGGGTGTGTTGCGTCGCCTCGTTGGTTTTTCTTTTTTGATCTTTGTGTAATCGTGTTTTATGTTTGATGGATTCAAATTGAATAAATAATTTTTTTTTCTGTTGGGAGAGCGGAAGAGGACGACGGTTCATGCGTCATGAAAGCTTCAGGATCTGCTGCGGATGCTGGTGTTGCTTGTCCTTGTGCACAGATTTGCGACGAAGCTCAATGAGCGATTTCAGATATGTAGGATCCATCGAGCGGAAAACACGGAGCGCGCCCAGCCGAGAGAAGATGCAAAAGGAGGCGCCCGTCGCGTCCGGCATACCCGAAACAAACGATACACACGCGGGCTCAACATCCAGACCGTAGTCCCGTTCTGCAGCCTCTTTTCGTTTCCGCTTGACATTATCCGAGCGCGCCGCAGTCGTTCGAGTCCTCATCGCGCAATCACACAGTCTCGTCTCGTCTCGTCTCATCTCGGCGTCGGTAACCCAACGCACCCCCACACACACCCACACGCTGCATATATACCGGTATCTCAAGGACAAGCAAGAGTTTGTGCACATTTTTTTAAAAAGAAGACGTGAGACTTTGATGCAAGCACATCTTGAGGGAAAACCGAGAGTGGCGCGCTGACAGCGAGTCATGACACACCACCTCTGACATTTTTTGGATTTTGCAGCGCCTTACGCACCAAACCCATTACCCTCGTTCATGTTTCGTGTCGATTTTCTTCTTCTTCTTCCTTCTTCCCACTCTCTCTGTCTTCTTTTTCCTTTTCCTTTCTTTCTTCCCTTTCCTTCCTTTCTTCCTTTCTTCCTTTCTTCCTTTCTTCCTTCTCTTTCTCTCTTTTCTCACCAAAAACAAAAACAAAAAGACAGTCTTGCTCTCTTTGCATTCTCT
The DNA here is from genome assembly GCA_009859145.1 of Andalucia godoyi. Taxonomy (NCBI): domain Eukaryota; class Jakobea; order Jakobida; family Andaluciidae; genus Andalucia; species Andalucia godoyi. Next base: position 26,524 of record VRVR01000039.1, read on the forward strand.
GCATTTCTCGGATCGTCTTCCTTAGCCCGGAATCCGACTCGGACAAGCACACCCCTGCTGTTTTCATCATATTATTTTTTGTTTCGTTTCGTTTCTCCACAGGAAACTTGTGACAATCACTCTTTCTCAGCTCGCAACTCGCATCGCGCAACGTGCAACACACACTCTCGCACTCACACTCACACTCACACCTACTCTCTGTGTACAGATTTTTTCTGATTTTCATCGCTTCGCCGTCTTCCCGATCTGTGTCGTCTTGTTGTTATCAGCGCAATTTCCCGCCTCTTTCCGCTTGTCAAGTTTAGTTTGTATTTTTGATTTCCAGGTATTCCCTCTACTGTGCTACCACGTAATCCATGGCATCATCCTCAGCAGCAGCAGCAGCCCAGCAGGTTGTGCGGGACACTCGCATCAAGACTGCTGATGTGACTGCTACCAAAGGCCACGAATTCGAGGACTATGCCCTGAAGCGCGACTTGCTCAAGGGCATTTTCGAAGTTGGATTCGAAAAGCCGTCGCCTGTGCAGGAGGAGGCCATCCCAATGGCCCTTGCAGGCCGTGATATCCTTGCGCGTGCCAAGAACGGCACGGGAAAGACCGCTGCGTACTGTATTCCTGTGTTGGAGCGTTTGGATACGACGATTCCTACCATCCAGTCCCTCATTCTCGTTCCCACGCGTGAACTTGCGCTCCAGGTTGCGTCTGTTTTGAAGAACCTCGGAAAATATCTCGGTGTCGAAGTCATGTCCACTACTGGTGGAACGTCCTTGAAGGACGACATCGTTCGTCTGTACGGCACCGTGCACGTGCTCGTCGCAACTCCGGGTCGTGTGCTGGATCTGGCGCAGAAGCGCGTTGCCAACTTGGACAAGTGCGGTGTTTTGGTCATGGACGAGGCCGACAAACTATTGTCTCCGGAATTCCAGCCTGTGATCGAGTCCATCCTGGCGCTGCTTCCTGCGAGCCGCCAGATTTCGCTGTTTTCCGCCACTTACCCAGTTATGGTCAAAGCATTTGCTGAAAAGTATCTTCGCAAGCCGCACGTCGTCAATCTTATGGAAGAACTCACGCTGAAGGGAGTTACGCAGTATTATGCGTTCGTCGAGGAACGGCAGAAGGTACACTGCCTGAACACGCTCTTCTCGAAACTCGAAATCAACCAGTCCATCATTTTTTGCAATTCTGTCCAGCGCGTTGAACTGCTGGCAAAGAAGATTACCGATCTCGGATACAGTTGCTTCTACATCCATGCGAAAATGCCGCAGCAGGAAAGAAACCGAGTGTTCCATGATTTCCGCTCGGGTGCATGCCGAAACCTTGTCTGCTCGGACTTGGTGGCTCGCGGAATTGATATTCAGGCCGTCAACGTTGTCATCAATTTTGATTTCCCAAAAACCGCTGAAACGTACTTGCACCGCATCGGTCGTTCTGGTCGCTTTGGACATCTTGGTCTTGCAATCAACTTTGTTACATTCGAAGACCGCTTCTCGCTCTTCAAGATTGAGCAGGAACTTGGAACGGAAATCAAGCCTATTCCCCCAGAGATCGACAAGCGGCTTTATGTCGCATGATCTCCATGCCCGCACGACTGACCTCGTTTCTCCTTGTGTCCGAGCGTTTTTCTTCCCTTTTCCTTTCCTTTTCCTTTTCCATCATCATCTTTTTCTTTTTTTCTTTTTCTTTTTCTTTTTCTTTTTTTCTTTTTTTTTTTTTTTTTGGGATGAAATAGATGATGAAGAGCAGCAGCTTGAGCTTGCTTCCTTTCCTTTCCTTTCCTTTCCTTTCCTTTCCTTCTTTTTACGCAGTAAAGTCGCTCGTCTTTGTCTACAGTCGCTCCCTCAATGTCGTGCAAATGCATGAGACAATTCTCTTCGCCATTCACTCGGATTCACTCGTCGTCGAACTCCGGCTGTTTCAGAGGTACGTCAATTGTGTGCATGTTGGGATTGCTGGAGCCTGGGTTTCCTGCGGTGTCGTCGTCCTCCTCGATTCCCTCGATGCGAAATCTCGGCATCAGTCGCGCAACTGTGCTTCTTGCTGGGTCGACGACGAGGATTGTCTTACGAACGGCGGTGGCCAGCCGGACCAGTCGCTGCAGCATCGTCCAGCTCATGTTTGGATCCACGCACACCTTGACCATGTATTTGGAGTGATCAAACCCCGGGCCGCGGGCGTACAGCACAAAGTCCGCGCCAAACTTGGATCCGCGCTTGACAATCCAGCCGCGATTGGTGAACATCTCAAACACTTCATATAGAATCGTCGATGGCCGTTGGTCCCGGTGTGGCGGAAATGCCGCATCAAGCGCAAACAATCGAGGGAAGCGACAGATCAGAAACCGGCATTCCATCCAATCGAGAACCAGTTGTGCAGCAGGATTCGCGAGAGACGTGTTGAAGAAGCCGAACTGCGTAACTTCAAACAACCACGTCACAATCGCACCGTGTTCAGACAAGGTCAGAACCCCAACGTTCGCCTCACAGGAAACGTGAATGACACACGGGAATGCACAGGACTCTTGGTTTGGATCGAGAATGCATAAGACACGCTCAAAGCGCGAAAACCGGTCATCCTGCTCCTCCTGCTTCACGGCTGTTGATGCGGCGGCGACGACTCCTACTCCTACATCCATCCACAAACTCAGCTTGTGCCGCTGTCCCAAACAACAAACAACAAACAACAAACAACAAGCAACAAACAAGAATGATAAAATTGGACTCAAAAACGATTCCGGCAATTTTCTGCAACTCTTTGAAGCATTTTATCAAGCAGATTTTATTTATTTATTTATTGTTATTAATTTTTTTGTTTTGTTTTGTTTTGTTTTGGTTTGTTTTGTTTTGTTTTGTTTTGCTTTGCTTTGCTTTGTTTTGTGTTGTTTTGTGTTGTCTTGAATGCTTCATCTTTTCTTGCTTTTCGTGACATGATGGTGCAGGTGGTGAAAAGGCTGATGTGCCATTCCGATGTGCACGACACCATTGTGAACTGAAGTGACGTGGCGCGGGCGCACTTCCTACTGAAACCATCATCTTTTTTGTACGTTGCGGTCTCTGGTACCAGGAAGCGTCTGTTCGTCGGACGTTTGCACGAAGAACTTCCGTATTCCTTGCATTTACGTATTTAAATAGGTGAGCCTTCAAGAAAAGGAGCATGCGCGTGCAGCACGACGTCAATTGCAGCAGAAACGAGCGGGAACAAACTGTCGGATGTGACGTTTGGACCTTGGCAGTGCGTCCCATTTGCGCCCAGCGGGTGCAGTGCGGCGCGGTGCTTTAGGACTTGATGCAAAAGAGGACAAATACGCCTTGGAAAATGTCGGAAGCTGCAAATGCAATGTCCAGGGTCGGAAGATTCACCGAGGTTGTTGTGGGAGTGACGCCGTTTCCGGCGCTGTTGTCCTGTATGTACACGGTCTCTTGGTTTGCGGATGCTCCGAGATTCACAGTTTTGGCAGTGTGTCTGTGCACAATGTCGACGTTCGTGATGGTGGACGCGGGGGTCTTCAAGACCCGGCTGTCCGAGGGTGACGAGTTCGGATAGAGCTGCGGCGCTGTGCCCGAGGTGATCGGGTTCGGTACGGCTGGGTTGCTGTACTGGCCAGGATCGAGGCCCACCGGCACACGGCCGAAAGAATCCGTGAAGGGCGTGTACCCGCTTGGGCACGTGATGCCCTTGTACATGATGATCGTTCCTGCAGGTACCAGGTCGTTTCCGCCTTCCCGAACCTTTCCGTTGGCCACATTGAAATTACCAGAGGAGACTGTCACAGAGCTGGAGATAAGGCGAATGCCGGAGCTCTTGACTTCCACACGTAGAGCGTCTGTCTGGTCGCGTATGGAAGTCGTCGTGGCAGTCAAGCGGATTTCGTTTGTCACTTTCGACCCGGCTGCAACATCGGATCCCCTGGTCCCAATGACAATTTGTGCAGAAGATCCATTAGTCATCATGTATAAGAGAGAAGAGTGGAAAGCGGTCAGAGATGTCGATGAAAAGTCGATGATGTTGAACTGGTTTGCATCCTGAAGGGAAAGCGAGGAGGAACGAAGAAGAATGCTCGACGGATATCCCGCAGACAACGCTGATCTGGAGCCAACCTCAAATGAACCCGTATTCGCCGTCTCGGGCACGAACTGGACTTTTTGCACCCAAGAAACCCGCAAATTCATGGACCGACAGTTGATGAGCGACGCGAAGAATGGATCGGATGTGAGAGTGGTCATGGATCCTATGGAAATTTCCGAAGCCGCTGCTTGTGCAATGACAGAAAATACAGAAATGGAGGACAAGGGTGCCGTGATCTTCGTAGAAGCAGCCTCCACGGTTAGCCCCCCGTCTCCGGCCACCCCAGTACCAGGTCGCAACAGAATCGGTCCACCGACTCCGGACGATCCTGATGCTGTTCCGCCAAGAATCGACACCTGACCGCCAGTCGCCTGCGAGACTTGCTGCCCTGCAATGGTTAGCGTCTTTCCCGCAACGGCGGACGTAGACGTCGGTGGAAGCTTGATTGTCGCGGCGGACTGCGCAGACCCAACCAAGATGACATTGTCTCCGGACGACGAGAAAATGGAAAAGGTCGGCGTGTCCCAAGATGTAGAGGGGGAGACAGCCTGAATTGAACCAGGGTTCACAAGAAACCAAGAGGAGCTCGTCTCCAGCTTGATCATCGAGCTGTTCACCGACAGTTTGTTGGCAGAGCTGCTTTCTGTTACAGTGAATGACGACTTGGTGCTCAAAGAAATGTCGCTGCCAAACCCAATACTGGAAGCACCTGAATAGAGTGAGAGCTTCAGGTTGTTGGCGGTCAGTTGAAGCGACGCTAGCGGGTGGACAGCAATCGATGGAGAAGACATGTCGATGGACATGTTCCCCGATGCCGATTGGATTGTACTGTTTCCCTCCAGAAGGATTCCTGCGGCGGAGTGCAGAGCGAGATAGCCATCTGTCGATTTGATTCGCAGAGAGTCTGTTCCAGCGGACGACAGCATGGTTCTGTTGAAATCAATGCTGAGCGTTCTGCCGGACACAATCCCAGAACTTCCATTCACCTTCAGCAAGCCAGCGACACTCTGCCCAATCTGCACGGTCGATGCACCCAGAACGCTGAGTCCTTGCGCCGGAACAAGAATGAGACTTCCGGGGGTCATGAGGACGCCTGTTGCGGTGTCCAGCATCAGACCGGATTCAGCATTCCACAACCATGGGCTGCTTCCTGCCAGCCGCACACCGGATTTCGATGTGTTGAGGATCACTCCAGGAGCCACTATCGAGACATTATTCAGTTCCTCGACCAACGACGCTGTTGCGAAGTTGAATTGGAATGTGTGGCTCGTGAGCATTGAGGAGGTCGCTCTCAGCGAGCCACTTTGGGAAGGATTACCAACGACAAGAAGAGAGCTGGATTCGTGGTACACTACAACGCCCTGCGCAGCACTGAGTTGAAGGACAGACGAAATGGTGCTAATCCTGCCATTTTCTGCGAAAATATACATATTGGATGAAGAAATGTTCTGTGCGGCATTCAGCAGCCGGATTGACTGCGTGCGGTCGGCGATCGAAAACGTGACCCCTTGCGTTGTGGCCGAAATATTCACAGACCCGGCTGCCGAGAGAAACAGAGACGCTTGTGTAGTCCAGGACGACCGCTGCAGATCAATGGCGGAAGTGGCGGAAGTTATTTTTGCAGAGTCTCCGACAACAGAAAAGTCGCTGCCAACAGACAGTAAACCCGCCCCGAGGAGACGAACATGCGCGGAGGAGTTTCTGACCACGAAATTGAGATCCCCGACAACCGTCTGCAGTGTGTTATTGGAGAAATGGATGGACACATCAGACAGCGTCCCGGTCGTGGGACTCTTTCCTCGAACTGCGTAGTCGGATCCAACAAGCAGATCCCCAACGGGATTGGTAATGTACTGCACCTCGATCTTGCTGACCTTGATCCGCGAGTCGCGGAAGTTGATGGACAGGGAAGGGCTGTCCATGGACTGACTTGACGCATTAACCACCAAGTAGGACAGGAAGCAGTCAGTGGTCGCAACTTGCGACGGACAAAAGGCCATGGCCACCGGGACCCTGGCGGACCTGTTTGCATTCAAAAGAATATCACCTTCCGTGGACAGCAAAACCGACGGCACTGTATGGTCGTCAAGGAACTTGAGTGCCGAGCCGGTTACAAGCGACACGTGGCTGTATCCCGTCGTATTGGAGGACAGTAGTGAGGTGCCGAGCGCGATCTGCGTGTCTGCAGACATTTCCATTCCTTTTTCATAAATTTTTGTGAAGGAGTGCGGATTCCGGCCTCCATCGGCAGCGAAACGGAGAAAAGACGAAGAGTACAGCGCAACTCCGTCGAACGTCAGAGTTCCGGATGCGTTGAATGCGACCCTTTTCGGAGAAGACGCGATGCTGAACAAAATCATTTCTTGCTCCGATATGCTCATTCGGAACGCCTGCTGGAAGGTGATCGAGGAATTGGCCATTCCGAATACCGACAGCTGCAGACTGCTGGGCGATGCAATGGAGAAGCTCTTGGTTGTGAACACTGTGGAATTCGGAGTCATCTGCAGGAGCGAATAAAGCAGCGAGGAATGGTCCAAGCGAAGAACGTGATTCTCCAGATCTGCCTGAATCATAAAGTTCGTCGTCGTCGGCACCGACGGAAAATGTGCATGAGAGGCGCCAAGAATGATGCTTGGTTGGGAGGACGATATCAAGACAGTCTGCGGAGCGGAGCTCAGGGACCCGTTGCCCACGACAAAAGCTGCTGATACGGCGCCTGCGATGCACATGCCGGCTCTTTCGTGACCTGTCTGACACCCGGGCAACACCACGACATTTGACGTCGAAGACAAGGAAAGCTGGCGCTGCGACGTGATGCTGCAATTTCGACTCGACAAGAACGCGAACGCGTCCGCCCGAACGACCACTCCGCCACGCGCAGCATTGACGTGCAGCGGACCCGTGTGGTTCTCTGTGGTTTCCAAGAAATTCAGCTTGAATACTGCCGAGTCGTTTCTCGACACGACAGACTCTGCTTCCAGGACAATCGAGTTTCTTGTGGAGATCTGAAGCCCAGAGGCAAATGCAAAAGAGTACGGCTCCGCAATGGCGATGGACATAAAGGCGCTGCGGGAGATGTTTAGATTTGCGGATGCGATCCACGAGTCCGCGATGGTGAAGCCGTTGGCAACGAGCGTTGCCGGCTCTCTGGTCGTCATTGTGATTCCTTTTGCCACGGACAGCACAGTGTGTCTGTCTTGAACGATGGTCAGGGCACCCTCCGTGAACCTCAGAGTGGACAGTTCTCCAACGGATGTCGAATGAGTGGAAACAAACGTTTCCGAGGTTAGTGTTTGTGTGTTCAGCAAGCCGTACACCGCACTCGACGTGCTTCCCATTCGCAGAACGAGTGCACCACCGTGAAGAACATCGAAGGTGTTCCTCAGCTTTCTCAAAGTAGTGTTGTGTGTCTCGTCTGCAAACACAAGACGGGTGCCGCCGAACGGAGACGACATGGAAACGAAGGTCTGGCCCTGTGGATTCGACACGGCAAGAGTCCTTGCAGAAATCGACTTTGATGCGACCGAAGCGATGTCCAGATTTTGCCAGTCGGTTCCGAAAATACAGACATACACATACGCAAGTGCACCAACGACGATCCAGCACATGATAATGTGAGCCACTAAAAGGGCAAACTTCTTATCGATCCTCTTGAATATCGGTCTTCGTCGCGGCAACGGAACCCCGTTAAACAGGACTTCCACATTCTCCGGGAACTCTTCCGTCTGCTTCTGTGCATAAAGCCGGTTTTCCTGCTCTTCCGTGTCCAGCGGGGGAAGGTGCTGCTGCTGGATCGCAGAGCCTGGAGGCCGAATCGGCACCAGTGTCTTGCGAGGAGGCTGCATCCCCACCGTAACCGCAGCAACCGATGAAAAATTGTGAGACCGCGGAGATGCCGTCATCATTGCCGTCGTCGTGTCTTTTGTGTTCTTGTTTTATTTTTTTTATAATTATTATTATATTTTTTTTGAAATATAAAATAAGCTGAGTGATGAACAACGATATCGGACGAACAAGAGTAGGCTACGCACCTGCTTCCTTGACGAAGCATGGATCAATCCATTGGAGCGTTTAATGAACTCGACAGAAAAGGCAAATGAAAATGTCTGTTGTAACCCTTCCAGCATCATTCAGCTTCGCTTGATGGTAGCGGTACTGTAGTTCGGAGACAGTCCGTCCTTTTCAGCTTTACCGTTTCTTTCTTCATTCGTATTTCCGTTTCTTTTCTTTCATTCCTCTTTTATTTATTATAGTATTTTTCCCCCTTTCTTTCTTTTTCTTCTCAATCAACGGACACTGTTTGCTAGAGCTTTCTGTTCATTTTCCCATTGCCAAGATAGCGTAGTTTGTGTCCAACATGTAGATTCCTCCCGTTGCGTCAATTGTCTGGTGCCATGTCATTTTTTTAAATGGTATTTCAGCACGATGCTCAGAGGTACATCTTGAAACGATACTGTTCTTATGATTTATTTATTTATTTATACTATTATATATATATATATATATATATTAAACGACAGTTAACAGTTTTCTTCGTGTTTTTTTCATTTCCTTTTTGAAAAACGTATTTTTGTTATTGTTTTATTTTGGCTTATGATTTTTCAATTTGAAGTACTTTATCAAATTGAATATTGAATACGCCCACGATCCACCATGCAAATGGAACGACTACAGTTTGTAGCAGACCAAGAGATATAGTCCAGGAACGATGTTGTGCACCGGCACGCCTGTTGTGGATGCAGCGGCCACCGTTGCGCTTGTGGATCCCGAGTAGGATTGCTGCGCAACGGTCTGTGAACCGCCGCCGCAGCAGTTGGAATTGGGGAGACTCACGCCTCCGTGAGTGTGGCTCAAACTCACGCTAATGGTTTGACCGGGAACGCTGAACGATCTTGTGGTCGAGGATGGGGGAAATGGGAGGCTGGAGCCCTGCTGGGGACTGTAGTCAGCCCATGCGCCGCTTGTCTGCGTTGGCATTCCAAACACCGCTCGTCCCCGTGCTTCTGTGAGTTCTGCATACCCGGCTGGACATGCGATTCCTTTGAACATGATGACAGAATTCGCTGGAATTAGGGCATCTCCAGATTCCTTCACCTTCCCCGAAACGAGCAGATCACCAACAACACTCACAGCCCCCGAGGTCCCTGCACGAAGCACGTAGTTGGATGATGATATGTCGAGTCGTGCGTTTGTGCTGGCTGCATTGGTGTCCCATATCTGCACGCTTGTTCCTCGAATCACCACGGTTTCCGTTCCGCTGGAGGCAGCGTCCGTCGCCGACACTCCGATCTGGATCACGGTGCCAGCTGCCGACGCAGTTTTCAGGTACATCGAGGTTTGATGGAACAGCAAGGCCTGCGTACTGCGCAGCGCTAGGCCTGATGCTGCCGACGCTGCCGAAAATTCCACACTGGATCCCGTGAACGTCATCGTTGGAGCATTCGACGAAGCCCCCACGATGAACATCGGGCTCGCTCCTTCGAACTGAACGGAGACCCGATTCGAACACAAGGTCGTTGTGTTGCCTCGAAGTTTGATGTAGGACGGATACCTATTCGTGACATTCGTGTCTCCGATCTCAACTGTCGTCTCCACTGCTGGGAACGGCTGCTCCGTAAGCACGCGAAATAACGTTCCCACAGTTGCTGTGTACGCGTTGGCCCTCGTCATGATTGAGTTCGTGTACGAAGCGTCAACCATGGAAATGCTGGGATTTGAGTTGCCGATCTCGATACGATCTCCGCCGAACGACTCGGAATCAGACGAATGCACTGCTAGTATTGGATCCGAGTATGCGTGGTTCTGGACAGTCAGCGAATGGGTTTCCAGCATCGTGCTTCCGACTGTGTTTCCAAGGCCAGTTCGTAGATGGATGGATCCGCCGCGGCCAGAAATGCTGTCGGCAGCGAACAAGCGAATCCAGCCTCCACCGCTCTGCGACCGCCCCAACCCTGCATACAGATTCAGACTGCCACCCGTTAACGACGCATTGTTGCTGGAGGCCTCGCCAGCTGCGAGTGAAATCGATCCGCCGTCTCCGCAGTTTGAGCAAGCAGATTGTCCATAAATCTTTAAATCACTGCCATGTGCGGGACTCACTGACGCCGGCATGGATATTTCAACCCCTGCTTGCGTAGGCCCCACTGAGATCAGCAGCGGGTTTGTAGGCACCGACGGTCTAACAATCATTCCTTGTGAACTTGTGAAGACTGAAAAGGTGCCCGTGGACGTGAGGGCCATGGTCCCCGCATCCAGCCGTACCTCCCCAGTCCTGTTCACACGAAAAGCAACATCATCGATTTCAAGGGACGTCCGCAGCTTCCTGTCTCGGAAGATCACAGACTGTGCTCGCAGCCGCAGATAGTTCGTGTATGTGGACGCATCAGAAAACTCTCCAATCTCAATGTTGGTGTTTGCAGAAACAGTGTCCTCCGTCTTCAGATTTATGGACTGGCCGGCCAATGTCTTAAACGTCGATGCTCGGATGTAAACAAGGTCTGTGTAGTCCGTTGCAGACGGTGAAATGGAGGAATTGGTGTTTCCAATCAAAACATGGTCACCTGCGGGATCTGCGTCCATTGTGCCCACAACAAAGAAGGGAGTGAGCTGTGACCAGGAGCGAACAGAAAATGCATGTGCGTCAACGAGCACGGAGCCGGTTGAAGAGGGAGAATAAGAGGCGGACGCGCTGCCACCTGCGCGCAAAAGGATTGACCCCCCGGTGGACGTCGAGGAACTGTCTCCGGCTGATATGGCTACATTTCCGCCAGCGGCATCCCCGAACCCGTTTCCAGCTTCCAGAATGAGCGATCCGCCCGCAGCAGCAGACTGCAGGGTATGTCCATAACCGGCTCGAACGATAAAATTGCCTCCGTTTCCACAATCAGCGCATGCGGTCTGTCCGGTCAGCACGGTGGACGAAGCAGCACCCGTGCTCACAGGACGGGAAATCATCGTGGCAGACGTGGACGTTCCCAAGGCCAAGTACGTCGGCAGCGCAGGATCTCGCGACGTAAGGACGTAGCCCGCAGCACCGGATGTGACGGAAACTTTGTCGGACGAAACAGTCAGCAGCGGGACAGAAATCGAAATCTGGCCCGATCGGTTGAAATCGATTGCAGTGGTGCTGACTGTTACAGACGGCGTTCCGTTGGCGTCCATCAGCGAAATGTTCCGCGCGCGGATCAGTATGTTTTCCGGGACAAGCGATGACGAAGAAGACTGCCCAATGACAATGGTCGCATTCGCCGTTTCTGCAATCATGGAAAGGTAAGAAGCTCCTTTCAAGGAGATCACGTTGCCGCGAGCCTCAATCAAGTCCGTGTAGTCGGGAGAGGAAACTCCAGCAGCCATGTTGCCGATGCGCACTCGGTCTTCACTCTGATTTGCTGTCGAGATATCGAGCAGTGTCGAAGACCGTGTTGTACTGCGTACGAAAAAGGACTGCGTTAAAATACTGACGTTACCGTCTCGAATCCTCGAAGACGCCGCCATACCACTGGAGATGATGACGTCTCCTCCGTCCCCTCCGTATCCACCGCCCAGAGTAAAGGCGGCACCTGTCGCTTGCTGGGCGCCCGCTCCGGCTTGCACATAAACACTGCCTCCAGCAGCGGACGCGGAAGAACTCGCAGCCGTGGATCCATTTCCTGCGAATATGTGAACATCGCCGCCGGCTCCGCTCAGACTGGACTGACCCAAAATTGCAGTCAGCGACGCCGCCTGAGAGGTGGAAACCGGTCGGGAATGCGTCACAGAAGCGTTGTCAGACCCCCACTGCACCGTGAGAGAGGCAAGACTGGAAGAAGGGGAAACCGTCAGGCTCTGTGTGGAAATGTACAAGTCGTTCAGCAGGGACAGGCGCGAGCTAGTGCTGGAGAAAGATATGTTTCCAGACGGAACCCCTGCGAACAGAGACGAATTGTCTAATCGGAGGAGGGAATTTCCGGCTGCAACAACGACTGCCTTCTCTGTCAGCGTGAGCATAGTCCGCAGTGAACTGCTGAGCAATTGCACAGCATCCGCTTGAATGTTGACGACTGCTGTTGCATTAGATCCCACGAAAATCTTCGGGGAAAGGAGAGCAATGCTCTTGGAAGCCAACGTCAGGTTCGACGTAGTGATGGAGCAGGACGGCGTGTCCATGATCCACGATCCACGATCGATGCGAAAAGACGACATGCTCGCCTCCAGCGCAAACGATTCGGAAGCGACCAAAAGAATGCTCGAAGAGGAAAGACGGGTGTCGAGGCCCGAAAAAGAAATGTTCTGACCTGCAAGCGAAACACTAGAAGCATCGTGATCAAGCGTGATGCGAGAGGAGCCGCGCGGGTCGAAAAAGAAGAGCCCAGAGGAATTCAGAGCAAACCAAGGTGTCAGAAATCTAGTCGCGGAAACACTGAGCACAGTTGAACTGAAGTTAATGTTGCCGAGAACGGCGGAATTCGCGTTACCAGCAGAGAGGATAATTGAGCCTGCCGTTTCCGTGGCAGAACTTCCGCCCTGGATACAGACGTCGCCACCCGTGCCATTGTGCGAGCTTCCTCCCGCGAAATAAAGCGAGCCTCCGCTGCCGCGAACTGAAGCGTTGATGAAGGACCCGGCGGAAAGGAGCATGCGACCTCCACTTGTGCACTGTGGACAGCTGTCGGCGGCGGAGAGCGAAAACTCGGTGGTGGCGCGCGACACGTCCAAATGCGCCACATGCGAGACCGCAACGCTGCCGTTGGAAAATCGGCGGACGTCCATCCACACTGTACCGGTGGATGCATCGGAGGCAACCAGAGATTGGGCGCGGAAATTCAAACTCGCGTTTCTTCCGGTGACGGACGCGTTTTGAAGGTCAAGCACCATCGAGGCTCCGTCCACTTCAAGAGTGTTCCCGTCAAGCACAAGCCCTCCAATATGCAGCTTCCTGGATCCCTCCAGAAGAAGCGGTTCCGGCGAGGACAGAACAATGCTCCCACGACTTGACAGAAAAGTCGAGTTTTCAAAGCTGATCGACAACGGGGCAAGGCTTCCGGTTTGGCGACTTCGACCGCATAAACTCCAGTCGGAATCGAGGAATACGTGTCCCTGATGGTTGAACAGGATTCTAGCCGACACGGAGAGAGCGGAAAGCTCCCCTGATAAAAAGTCAAGGTGGAGGCTGCTGGACGATATCCGAGAATTCGTGTTGTTGACGACAATTGCGGTAGAAATATTCGTGCAGTCGTCCTTGCAGAACTTCAGTGGGCTGAACACATTGACGGAGTTACTGGCAGACAGTACCATGGTGCCACCGTTCGAAAGCTCGACTGTGGTCAGTCCGGACTCCGACGCTACGTATCCGCGACCACCGGATGTCGACAGAATCAAGGTGCGGTTCAAGCGCAATCCACTTGGTGAGAGATGGAGCGTCTCGCTTCCGTTCTGATGGAACCCGAGTGTCCCGTCCATCGAGACATGTGTTTTGTCAATTCTCAGCAGACCTGAGGCGTCAAAGGCTATCACAGATGCGGGATTCTGCGAATGGAAAAGTGTCATCTGTGACCTCACTGCTGACACGGCGAATCCAGATGACATGGACCATTCCACTTCTGCGGCCTCAAAAAAATGCTTCAACCGCGTTGTGTTTGAATTTCCTGTTCTCAATGTGCTGTTGCAGAAGAAATCTTGACAACGAACCACTGTTTCAGAAAGATCCAGAAAGGGAGAGGATTCGGTTGGACGATGAGATATTCTCAGACTGGATGGGGACGCACGAAGCACGACGTTCGACGACAAGTAGAATGTGGTGTGCGTGAACCGGATGCCCGCCTCCACAAACGAATCAGAGTCACTGCGATTTCCGGAGGGTACAAGGAAGTGCGATGATGCATTTCCGAGTACCGCAGAATACGATGCGGAGAACCTCTCCAGAACGGGGCCGTGAAAATCAAACGTCATCGTTGAGTTTGGAGAGGTGTACGAGAAGGCCGCTGTGGCTGGGAAAACCACGCCTCCTGGAGCAAGTATCTGCAGTGGCGACTGCGGGTCGTCCCACAACAGCTTTCGGAAGCTGATGGAATCGATCTGGACGGACGAGCCAGAAAATCGAACGGGGCCATTTCCTCCGTCTATCACTAATCCGGATGCTGCCGAAAGGGAAACTGGTTCAGAAAGGGAGCTTGATATGGATCTCTCGGACACATTCCAGTTCAAGAAGGTCAGCGTGCGGTCGAAAATCTGGAAACCTTTGAGACGCACAGTGGAGAGAACGGTTTGGTCCGTTTCAAACACCATGTCGGTTCCCACGGAGAAAATGATCTTGTTTGATCCGGACACCACAAGCGTTCCATCTGCAAACACGAGAGAGCTTGTTCGTGTGCTTGGACCCTGTGTCAAGCCGCCGCCCTCAAGCGCGTGCAAGTCCGTTCCAAAAAAGGCAGCAGAAAACGTGGAGGAAACGTTCAAAACTGAGGATGACAGCGACTTGGACACGACGTCTCCTGGGAAAACAACCCCGTGCGAGGTAGAGCGCATGACGTCCACTCCACCAGACGAGATTTCGAATCCCGATGCAGCCGTGGAGATCTCGAACTGAGGAACGGTCGCGCCAGTTTGCAACACCAGCGCAGAGGACCCCGCGGCTGAAACAATGTGCAAGTCTGACGATCCCGAGGTGGACTGCAGCGTCGCGATCTGATCGGACGATCGGACGATGCTGATTTCTTCCGTGGTGAGCTTCCCTGACGAGATGGACTGTGATGCCATCGACTGGAGAGACAGTCTGGATGGTTCGTGTATTTCAGAGACTTTCAGTCCAAGATAGGTGACGAATCCTGCCAGAACCCAAAACGCGATCATGTGAACCACTGCCAGTGATTTCCACACACGCCGCTCGATCAGTGCTCGCCGCTCTCTGATCGGTTCTAAATCCACCTCCGGATACAGCGTTTTGAAGTCTGGAACCAGGAAAAGCGGATTCCCAAACTCTGCGTTCTTCTCTGGATGAGGGGAGGCGGACTGAATCATGTCTTCTGCCGCCCTGCTATCTCCGCCCTCGGCACGAACGACGCTCGCCAGTGCATACCGCTTCCTGTATTCCTGCTCCTTGTCAAACAGCACTTGCAGGCGCTGTTGCCTCGCCGCATAGTCGTCCAGCGGCGTCGAAACTGGACTTTGCACCGGCGGGGGATCATTCAGCATCGGCGATGCGCTTCCACCCATCCTGGAAAATCCAATCAACGGAGGAGGAGCCCGCACTCGGAAGGCTCCTGAGCTGGGTTTTTCTTTTGCTGCGTTCATCCCCTCAGATTGCCCGTTCTCTCTGCGTTCCCTGTTTCTCTAGCTGCTGTTGAATTTCTTCTTCGTTCTATTCGTCTTTTTTATTATTTGTTATTATTAAAATATTATTATCACTAATTTGTGCCAAAACGAATCAACAAATGGCGTAAAACGAGATTCTGTTTCATTTGTCAACCAAAAAGCTGCTGTAAGAAATTGGTGTACAGCAGATTCCGCAGCTTCCCCACGAGGCGGGCAATCTGGAATGCTGCAGAGCACGTGTTTATCATGTGCAGGACGTGCTCCAAATTCCGACATGTTTTTCTTTGTGTGATTTTTGTTGTTTTGTTTTGTTTTGGAACGCAGCGTCCTGTGTCTTGTTTGATTCTCGCCGGCGAGACTTGAAACTCTGTGCGAAATGGCAAAGCTGGAAAAGCTGGAAAAGCTGGAAAAAGCGTTCCAACAGCAATTGGCTTCCCTGCTCCCCCACACCTCGCGCCTCATAAATAAAGTGGCAACAACGCATTGACAATCTTACGAATTCTTGTCAGATACTTTGGTGAAGCTGGAAGCCTGCATGTGCGCGCGCTCGATTGGGCCTGCGGTTGCAAGATTTTCCAATCGCTTGAAGCAGTCGTCCATTCTCGCAAGCTGGAACTTCACAGACGACAAGTCATCCCGAAGCTCAAACACGTCTTGCTTGAGCCGAGTCAGCTGATCGATGTGGTCGTCCTTGCTGGAAGACGACGACATGATGCTTCGGAGCCGCTGCGTTACTGACTGCAATTCCAACGCTTTCTCTTTCCTTGCTCTCTCGTTGTGGTTTGGCCAAGTGGTGGCATCATCGGAAGACTGTCCTTTTGCGGTCGTCGTCGTCGTCGTCGCAGTGGCAGTGGCAGCTGCTGGAAAACTTGGATCCAGCTTCAAAGTGTACTGAACCGGTTCGTCCTTTGGAACCAACAACGGACGGTGAGTGGAAGTCGGCTTTGAACCGGAAGCTCCCAGCGGCGACACAGGAGTGTACCATGGAACATTCGCGGGCTTGTCGTCCTGCAAATCCTGTGTTGTCAACCGACTCGCACGAAATCGCGCAAGGTTCTGCCGAAAATCTTGCAGAAACACGTCAATGTCTTCCGATGTCACTGCGTCTGACATCCTCGAGTTTTCCGTAAATACAAAACCCACCCAAGGGGTAAACGAGAAAGAAACCAACAAAGACGAAGCAGAAAAAGGATAATAAAGAAATACCGGTATTGATAATTGGTAGCGTCTACAGTTGACGAAGACCACCCTTTGCCCCCCGGTGTCGACTGTGAATTATCAAAGGAAAGACACAATAGATACAAAGAAATTGGAGTATATAAGCAACATAGTTCTTCAAAAAGATAAAATACATGATTAAATGAACAAAGGCACATATTACAGTGTTGAAAAGCCGAACTGGTCGGCAATCTTGTTGGTCGCATCGTCCCACAGCGTCCATTCCATATGTGTGTAATTTGCGAATACAGACAGAAAACCGTAGACTTCGGACTGCCCTGCTTCCCAGTGTGGAAATGGAGATGGCGGAGGAGGCGTAATGGGCGCCCCTGCCATGCCGGCAAGGACGTACACGGGTGCAGTGCCGGCGGGTTGGCAGTCATAGTACTTGATAGGGCAGGTGCGCTCGTAAAAATGGATATGTGCAGTCAGCACGACGTCCACGTTATACTTGATTGCAACTGGTTCCAAAGCTTCGCGAACGTGATCAAACACTGGACCCTCTGTCTGACTGACGTTCTGCGCAGCAGTATAGCCCGGTCTGTGCGAAGCCAGCACTACCCAAGGTGTTTTGGATCGATCGACCTTTGACAGATCATCGTTCAGCCACACGTTCTGCTCCGATCCCAGTGTGTAATCATGTTCCGAGGAGACCACAGAAAAGTGAATTGGACCGTAATCAAAAGAATACCACCAGCAGTCGTCTCCTCCGTGTTCCCAAGGCATCCAGAAGCGTCTGCGAACAGGAACACCGCATTCTCCACCAGAATCCATCCCGTAGTCACCCCACGAAGGTCGAAAGCCAAGGCCTGGCCAGTCATATTCGTGATTTCCAAGAGACATCATCCACGGATACTTGGACGCCATCGGAGAAACTTCGTCGTGGAACAGCGGCCACAGAGACTGCCACCCCATAGCATAGGAGATATCTCCATTATGGAAGACCATCACATGCTCGTCCGTCGCGTACTCCTGAACGTGCTCCAGAATATGCTCGGACGTGATTCGTGCAGGACCGAAATTTGCAGGGTAATATCCACCAACTCCAAGGTCTCCAAATGCGATAACAAGCACGGAGTCCTTTGCAGACACAGGAGGCGTTTGCAACTCATACAGCGGACTTCCTGATGGAACCCCCTGCGAATGATCGCCCAGCTGATACTCGATCCACAGCCCGACGCCCGCATATTCTGAGATCCGTGCCGCATGGAAATACCCGGGAAAATGCCATCCCTTGTTAGTAACGTTTGCCGGCGCTCCGCACATGTCCTCTCTTGCGTACGTTCTTGACAAAAAAGCGTCGACTTGTGTCCACGGGCACGTCGAGCAGCCGCGCTGCCGATACTGCAGATACGGAGCATAGCCCTCCGAAGCACTCATTGCGCTCGTCCACACGACCAAGATGTCAGATCCATCAAGCGAGACTCGAGGGGCAAGATGCTCGTTCACATTTGAAAACGACAACAGCAGAGAATGTGCCGCGGCGTCTTCCGCAGACCCGGTGCAGCCAAGCGAATACTCGAATCGGTAGGGCTGCAGAATATTCACAATGGAAAAGGTCATGGAACAGGCCCCGGATTTCCAAGTATCGCACTCAGTAACTGGAATGCGAGCCAGGGATAATAGCGAATCCGCGGGTGAACGGAATACCAAGCAGTCCGTCTCGGATGGCGTGCCGATGCCTTTCCAAGCGACCGTTGCATTCGATCCGCTCCATTGCAGCACGGTCGGATCCACGCTCACCGAGGGCTGTCCAACCACAAGCCAAGGCAGCAGTGTCCCCAGCACAATGAACACCGCAAGACACCTCATGCAAGCACGCTTTCCTTGTCTCTACTTGTATCCCTCTTTTTTTATATTTAATATTAAAAAAACCTCGTGCGCGATGACGAAACCCTC
The DNA here is from genome assembly GCA_009859145.1 of Andalucia godoyi. NCBI lineage: Eukaryota > Jakobea > Jakobida > Andaluciidae > Andalucia > Andalucia godoyi. The sequence continues at coordinate 44,992 of VRVR01000039.1, forward strand.
GGAACCCGTTTGGTCAGCACGAGGTCGTTGAATAATATAACACGTCATTGTCATGCATACGGAAGTAGGCATAAACAGACACGGTCGATACTGGCCGACTCTAGCACGTTTGCTTCACACGGGAATTCGTGCTTACGCACGCTCGGCCAGAATTCAGCCGGTGGCACACGCTCCGCATTTTCGACACTCTTTAACGCAGCATCCGTAGCCATCTGTTCTATCATTCGTTGGTTCCACTTTATTAATTCAAATATGGGCGTGAGCGCGCTGGGATGACGCATTCGCCTACGCCTACGCCGCTCGATACAGGGCCTCCTAGGTCCCGCAGACCTCCTAAGAGATCACGTGTCACTGCGCCTACCGCCTCTTCCTCTCGCATCTCCAGTTGCATCAATCGCTGCAACTGAGGACACGAAAGCGCCTGCTGCTGCTAGGGCCGTCAGAATCAAAATGCACCCTTCTCAGGAACAACGTGAGGCGTGTTGGGGCCTATCCCCTTCGCGGCAACGGGATGCAAGATTGAAGATGCATGTCTATTCGTAGATATGCATGTTCAGTGTACAATGTAGGCGATGGATGCACCACCTTACAGCAGGTGCGGGCGTTGCGCGCAGAGGCGTTAAAATCTCCGACTCCGTCAGCAAACGTCCGACTTTTCCCCGACTTTCTGTTTTGATTCTTGATTCTCTATCTTCCCTCTCTTTTGTCGTTGTTGTTGTTGTTTTGTTTGTTTGTTAGTTCGTTTGTTTGTTGTTGCTCCAGCCGAGGTTCCATTTTTGCAGCTGATTTTGCTTTCGATTTTTTAAATTCTTTAAATTCTTCTTTGGGTTGGGATTGTTCGACATGCAAGACGACGCGGGGCAGCATCCTCGTTGGCATATCCCCCGAAAACACAGGGTCCCGACGGAATCAAACACGGATCATTTCGGCAGGAATTTTGGCGACTTCTTCTCCAGTATGGCCTCCGTTTCATTGTCTTTTATTTGTCTTTTATTTTGATTTTCTTCATGCAAGGATGGTGTACTTACTCTTTGGTCCGTAGCCAATCCTGCAAGCAGTGCGATTGCGGGAAACTCGAAGCGTCATTTTGCAAGCCAGACGTCAGAAGAGGCGTCTTGGAAGCCCACACTGCGTATGGTCCCGGCAGTGCATCATGAGGATCGGCCGACGGGAAAGCGCAGTCTGCACTCCAGAGCGTCGTCGTTTGCTTCGCAGTCTTCGAAGAAAATGGTCCCCGAAGCAAATCACCAGAACTTCGATCCTCCAAGCATCCCTGTAAAGAGAAAAGTGCTGAATGACGAGGGCTCGCGAGTGCACGAGGGTCGGTCGGAGGAGACTGTACTCGAAAACGCAATGTCGCGGAAGAGCGGGGTGTCGGACCCTAGAAACGGAATTCCAGCTTCAAGACCTGGTGACAAGTCTTATGCGCACCCAGAGGCATCGCCGTCCTTTTTTGCGCAAGAGGGAATTGTGCCGCAGAGTTCATTTGGGATGACACGACAGTCTCTCACCAGCACGTCGGTTCCTCTTGCGACAACTCCCACAAGAGGAGTCGCATTTTCGGATAGAATACAAAAGGAACGGCATGACCAGGAACGGATGGATGTCAAAGGTTTGGATGACTGGAAACCTGCCCCTCGGTGACAGCCATGATCCGCAGAGAGAAAAACAAACCAGACAATAGCAATCATAAAGTAAGAAGAAGAAGAAAAATCAAATTGAATCATTTCTGCACACGCTCTTCTCCGCTCGCCGGAGGCGGAACACTTCATTACTTTTTTTTTTTTTTGGAATAAATATTACTCGAGTAAGAACGTCTGAAGCACTCCTCCGTGCCAACAGCTCTGAATAATATAATAATAATCGTAAATTCGTCATTTCGAAAAAAAGAAAAAAACTGAAAAAAGAATAGTCGTCATGTCCCGGTTTCCCGCAAAGCATCCACGATCTGGGCTGCCGTCAGCAATGGGAAGTATAATTGCAGCTCCAGCGCCCTCTTTGAGAGAACACCGATCTTGGGACCTTGGGGAATACCAAGAGCAGCCGAAATGTCTTTCCCGCTGACGAGCGGCTTCATGTTGTAGACATCGGATAGGTGCTCGTGCTCTGCGTAATCAAGCAAACTCAGGAACCAGGCCTCGGAAGAATCTCCATGAAGCATGCAGTCGGCACAGGCAACAACCACGGCGCATCTCCAAGACGAACCACAAATTCGAATCATCATCGCAACGCTCAATCGGTCAAATGGCACGTGATCTCGCTTCCATGCTAATATCACATCGGCAGCATCGTGGATCCGTGCACACTCCTCAGTATCTCGGCCTCGAAACTTCAGTGCGTCCTTCAGCACGAAGGATGTGGAGGACAGCAGCTTCCCCTTTCCATCTAGAAATCCCATTTTAGCTCTGTGGACGTACCACGTCAACAACGCCAGATACAGAATCTTCTGTTCTTCTTGCGAGGCAACAGCCGGCCATTTCGATAGACCTTGAATAAACAGCGGATGCATTCGCTGCTCCACAAACTGGAGCAAGTTGATAGTGTACTCCGCATATTCATCAAAGTTCACTTGTGCCTGCTGATCTTCGGTAGGATAGCAGGGAAACACAATGCTCCAAATCCCAAACTCTCGCAAAAGACGCGTCACCATTGACATGGTGGAGCTTTTCAGCATTCCCTCCAGTTCCGCACCGATCCGTTCTCGCGATATCTTGTGCAGGAGAGCCTCGTGACACTCGGGTAGTTTGGCAGCAGTCACGATCTCCGGTACGATATCAAAGTGAAATCGCGACGAGAACCGCACAGCACGCAGCACGCGAAGAGGATCATCCAAGAATGTCTCTCTCGGTGCGAGTGGAGTTCGCAGCACACCCTGTTTTAGATCCGCCAACCCTGTTCCCACAAAGTCTTCCACCGCCTCTGTCGCAAGATTAAAAAACATTGAGTTGATTGTGAAATCGCGTCGCATTGCGTCTTCCACCGGAGTTCCAATCCGGACGATTGGAATCCGCGAGTTTGCAGTGTACTCCTCTGCTCGGAGATGCACAAAATCAATCCAATGATTGCACAGCTTCATGGTCGCCGTCTCGAGATGCTTCGACTGTTCTGGATTGCTCGCAATCACTCCAATCTGGTGCGTCGGAAGCCCCGTGTGGGCCAGATACTTGTTGACGTACTCTGCAAAGTCCTTCCCCATCATGTTGTCCAGAGCAATATCAATGTCGTCGCACGACCTTCCTAGCAGCTTGTCTCGCACCCAACCGCCCGCAACCCGCATCGTCGCCGACAGCTTAAAATGCGTGTTCACCGACTGTAAAAGACCAAACACTTGGCGCTCGCTTTCTGTCAAGCTGATAGACATTGGTGGCTGATGGACTCGTCGATACACCAAACTGATTCCTCGCCCAAATAATAACATGCACTGAAAACAGAACCTCCGGCGAAACGCAAGAGATGAATGGGGGGAAAAATAAAATAATAAAACAAATCCTTTTTAATTTATTATTATTATAATAATAATAATAATAATAATAATAATGAAATTAAAAAGAATGCTCTTGCCTTCACCATCGCCTTCACCTTTCTCCGTCGCCTTCATCACATACCGCATGTAAATCGACATTTCTTTTTTTGCGTGTTCCAGTGCCATACTCGACTGCACTCGACTGACCTCAACTGAACGATAAAAAATTGTCGCTCTCTTTCTTTCTTTGGCTTTCTTCATTCTTGTTAATTCATGTATTAATTTCTTAATTCTTTTCTGTTTTATTTTAATATTAATATAACGTCATTAAATTTGACGAGTCTCTTGCTACGATTGCAGATTGGCTTCTGCAGAGCGGTGCAAAGTCGCGGAAGGAACACGGATGGATAATTTAAGTCTTGCGCATTTCCCGCTGGTCCCGTCCCGCAGGTTTACGTGCGCTGTGTTTGGGTCGTTTTCTGCGCCGAAGCGTGCTGAAATTGCTGCTGGAGTCGATGCGCATCTTCAGTTGTGGCGGATCGACTCCGCGGGGAAAGTGCGACTTGTGTTGTCGGTCAATGTCTATGCAGTCGTCCGAAGCATTGTCGCACTGCGTCTCGGAGGCGACAAGAGGGAGGTCGTCGCTCTTGGGACAGACTCGGGATGTTTTGTCGTCTTTGAATTCTCAGGAAGTCAAGTCACCCGCCTGTGCTGCGAGCCGCTGTGCAGAAGCGGGTTACGCCGTCAGTCACCTGGATTCTGCATGGTTGCGGATCCCAGAGGACGCGCAGTGTTCACGGCAGGCGTCGAGCGAGATCGCTACATGTTCTTGCTCAGTCGTGACTCCACGGGGCGCTTCTCCGTGTCGAGTCCTGCAGAATTCCATGAGGATAATGCAATCGTGGTGGATGCCGCTGCGTTGGAGACTGGATATGATAATCCGTTGTTTGCGTCTTTGGAAATTCGAAGACGCGCCCCAGCCCCAGCTGCAGTCCCAGGCTCGCTCCAGGTCCCGATCCCAGACATCACCGTCTCCACGTTTCTGGTGATCTACGAATTTGACCTTGGCTTGAACCGCATGTCCGAAAAGTATCAGTTTCCGGTCCCGGATAACTCTCATAGACTGTGCGCACATCCAGTAGAAGGTGTCGTAGTCTGCGCTCCACACTGCATGTCGTATTTCTCCTCGTTCACTTCCGAACCGCGTCGCATGCACATTCCCGAGGTGGCCTGGTTTTCGAGTGTTGTGACAATGCGCGCAGGTTCCGGTGTTTCCTTCATTGTCCAAAGCGAGGATGCCTTTACCTGGGCTGTCCGATTTTCGTCTGACCTGTCTACTGCACGCTCTTTTTGTATCCCAAATGTACCAAGAAGCTTAGTGTTTTGCTCATCGAAAAGTGGTCTGCTTTTTTGCTGTGCGGAACTCGGCCACCATGCGCTTCTGCAGGTGGATTTGGAGAATAACGGATCAGTAGCGGAGTCTCTCGTCCTGGATCGGATTCCTTCGTTCTCGCCGTTGTTGGATCTAAGCGTCGATGGCAATGACAACAGCTTGCTGTTGCTGCATGCGGTGGATGGTTCAAACTCGGCACTCACGAAGCTGCGATTAGGAGTTGGAGTCTCGGAAATTGCAGCTGCCGAAATGCCACAGCGTCCACGAGGTGTGTGGTTTGTGGATTCCTTTATTGTTGTGACGTTCGCCGATAGTACGATTGTGCTCGAGGTTGGAGAAACCGTCGAACAGACATCCAACCACAAGTTTATTGAGGAGCAGACTACCATTGCCTGTCACAAGTTGCTAAATGGTGTGCTGCAGGTCACGGCTACGGGACTGCGAATCATATGGAATGACAGCTCGGTTTACTCGTGGACTGTTCCTGCAGGTTCGCAAATTTCTCATGCTACAGGGTGCGGGCTACAGGTGCTGGTTACAACAACAGCGCAGACTATGTTTGTGTTTGATGTGGACCATGTATCGAATGTTGTTTCGCGAATTTTGTCTCATCGACTTGAACAGCAATCCATTGTATCCTGCCTAGCACTAGGACCTTCGGCTCCTGGAAAGCGAAAGTCATTGTATGGGTGCGTGGGCTTCGCGGACGGCACGGTCCGGACAATGACACTGCAGGATATCGAGTTTTCTGTCGTCTCTCGTGTAGCATTGCCCAATCAGTGCGATCCGGTGTCTCTATGTCTCTGGAGGAACGTGCTGTGCATTGGAACGAACAGCGGGGTGTTGGTGTGCTGCGATTTCAATGCATCCACCGGAGGTCTGTCCAATCTCGAGTCTCACGTGGTTGGCGACACCCCAGTGTCTGTGAAAATCATGAAGTGGGCTTCCGAAGAATTCGTCATGGTGCTTTCAAACAAGGTTTGGATGTACTCCGATACGCTCGCCACAAGCTTCTATCCAAACAGTGCAGCTTTTGTGGATGCATCTCCAGACACTGGTAGTGAAGAGGACGAGACTTCGGGCAGTGATATCATCGTCGCTTCCGAGGTGGACCAGAGACAGAGTGAAGGGCTGTTTTTGATTCCAATGGTTGTTGATTTTACTATGAATGATATTTGTGCGTTTTCTTCCTCTCAGTCTGATGAGTTATCGTGCGTCTCAGTTTCACACAATGACAACATATTACGAATATTCACATTGCTGAAATCGGATAATCCGTATCACGTGGTTTCCGAAATCTCCATCACTGGATCTGCCCGAAAATTCCGTTTTCTCTCCGACCCGCAGTGCAGTATTGCTGCAGTGACGAGTGTCGCGCACGCTGACCAATATGTTTTGTCGATTTGTCGCATTCCAGATCAAGTCGTCTCGTGCACCGAACCCTTTCCTGCCGGATATTCTATTTCGGCCCTTGCTTTTGATACGACGGCATCTGGCTGCATCTTGTTTGTCGCTACGAACAATGGAACGGACGGCCGTTCTTTCGTTCGAACATTATTGGTTTCCTCGAAAGGCGCATTGTCTGTGATACACGATACCGCTCTGGATTCCGGAGAGGTCACTGCACTCTCTGTGGTCAACGGCCTAGTGATTGCTGCCGTGGGTACAACAGTCCGGTTGTACTCAGTTGGGAAATCGAAACTTCTCAGAATATCAGAGCGTCGCAACGCCACTCCGGGTAAAATCGTCGCTATTTGCGTTTTAGACGATGCGACGTTCGCTCTGTCCGATGTTCGGGAGGGATTCTTTGTTTACAAGTACGACGCGACAGACCATTCACTGTATTGCCTTGCGAATTCGATTGGTGCACATTTTGTGTCGTGTGCATGCGCTGTTGACGGCATTTCTGTGGCGAGCGGTGATAAGTTCGGAAACGTTCTTCTGAGTCGTGTGGCCATGCATGCAAATGACATGGGTAAAAAGGAAGATACCTCAGAAGAGAGCTCTACGTGGCAAGGAGGAGCGTGGGATATTCGTCAGCCGATAGAACCTGTTGCTGCTTTTTACTTGGGAGATGTCTTGACTTCCATTAAGAAAAGCAGGATCGGACGGTATGAGACGGCTCTCATTTATTCCACGATTGGAGGATCCATCGGGGTGCTCGTCCCGTTTCAGAAGCAGTCCGAAGCTGCACTGTTCCAATCCGTCGAGATGCTGATGAATGGATTGCGAAGCGCCGCGTCTGGCATGTCCCACTTGAAGTTTCGCGGGAAGTATGCCCCTTCAAAAGCAGTTGTCGACACTGAGTTTTGCAGCAGCATTTCCGCATTTCCATCGACGGCTTTGCGGCGTTTGGAAGCTGAACTTGGCGTCCAGCATCGGCAAGTGTCGGCAAAGTTGCACGAGATGAGATCGAAACTGTTGTGAGGACTAGAAATTCGCAGCCGAACTGCTGGTGCTCAGCAACTTCGAGATGACTCCCGAAAAGTCAGACAAATCTGCAACACCTTTCCCAGAAGCCTGCCACTGTACGCACGCCGTGATTCCGGAATCAAAGCCGACCGCCAGCATCACTGCCCCCCCGTGCCCAATGAAGGTGGTCAGACAGCGAGCATTTCCTGTGTGCTCGTCGGAAACTGCAAGTACGGCATAGGGCAGCCGCCAATCCTCGATAGTAGCTGAGAGATCGAAAAGCAGCAGTTCGTTGGAGGAGAGTAAAACACAAAAGGAGGAATTTCTAAAGGAATGCCAGCACAAGGCAATTGGAATCGCCCCCGAATTCGCGGATAAGAGTCCCCAAACATGTAACGGCTGTCGAGATCTACAAGAAGAAAGACGAAGGCATCCATCCGAAGAACCTGAAATACAAACATCTTCAATACTGGGACTAAACGACAAACAAGTGCACGCAAAGGACAATCGATCCGCCACTCTTCCGACTGCAGACACTCCGCCCAGGAAGCGTCGAACATCTCCTCTTGAGTGGGAGGCAAAGACCGGTCCATAGACATCTGTCGCAAACGCGAACCCATGCGAATCGCTCTGCAGCGATGCATCGTACACGCGAACACTTCGGCTGCTGTCCTCGCTGCTCACCAACGCGCCATCCCCAAATGGCTTCCATTTTCTCATCAGCGATATTCGGTACCTCCCAGACAGGGACATCCCAAAGTCCGTCAGCGATTCACTCACGGCATCTTGTACGGGAACGACGACCCACAAATGAACCACACCGGTTTCGTCAATCGAGACGAGTTGAATGGTGGTGGATATTCGAGAACTTCCAGGAGAGTCTTCGATATGGCACAACTTCACTATCGGAGCCACATGGTTCTCGTCGGATTTCCAGTCAGTGGAATAACAAGGTTGTCGAACAGCGAAACTCTTGTTGTTGGTGGTGGTGGTGGTGTTGCTGTTGCTACTGCTGCTGTTGGCATCAGAGTCGTCGTCCGGGGATCGAACACCTGCAATGGACAGATCCCACATGACAAGCGATCCATCACACGAACCTGCAAAAACCAAGTCCGGAAACCCTGGAACAATGCAAATCTGAGAAATCTGGTCTTCACAACCAAGAATGAACACGGGCGTCGTGGTCAGGCCTCTACTTCCAGAGATCAGCGCGACGTCGTAACAGCAGACTACTCCACGCTGCAGAGTAACGTGTCGCTTGTCGGAAAATTCGAACCGCGTTGGGGAATATGCTACCAGCAATTGTGCGGGCGTAGGATACGGCAACAAGCATTGAACCAGCCGCCCATCAATGATGTTTTCATGCCCTACGAGGAATCGCTTCAAATCCTTCGGCGTGTCTTTCTTTGCCACAATGTCCGCATATGATTTCTTCGCTTGAGTGGTATCATTTTCTTCGAGCATGCCGCTGACAATTGGCAAAACAGCACGCAGAAAGGCATCCATTGATACGGAGCCGCCTTGATTCATGAGGTACTGCAAGTCCCTGTCCGCCCCGTCACTTGCCATGGACACCCTTAGGTCTTCGGGGACCTGGCATGCAAACGCGCAGAGTTCAATGTCCTCTGTCTGGCAATCGACGATCGTCCGCATGTTGGAATCAGGGATTTGGGCACTGGCAAACGCAACGTGCGAAGACATGGCCAAAACATCACTTTGCGACAGCGGAGGAAGGTCCAGCAGTGTGTATTGCACTTCATCAAACTCCAGGATCCGCATCAGTCCTCGCCGTCGTTCGAAATCCCCATCTCCAGCCCTCGCTCTCGACGCCGATGCCGACGTCACCTTCTTTGGCGCTCTCACAAGAATCTCGGATCGAACAGGAGCAGCACTCGTCGACGACAGAGCACCCGCTCGCAAGGAAGCCGCACCCGTCGTACGGCTCGCACTCGGCAGAGAAGCTGGTGCGTGCCTCACCTCGGTCTCTTGGTACTCTTCAAACTCTTCGTTCTCATATTCTTCAAAATCCTCTTCATAGTCATCCATTTCTGTCCTTCCCGTCTCGCGTACCTGCTCACTCGGACAAACAGAAACAGAATCGCAATCGGAATCGGGAAAAAAAGATAAACAGGAAAACGAGAACTCCGAGATTGATAAAATATTTATGACACTCCCAGCCCAAAACGACTTGTGGACCGCTGTGAAATATTCATCGGATAGCACGGGCTGAGTTGACAGCCGTCGACATTGCTGTTGAATGAGGCCGGCCTTTTTCCTTCTGCAGACTGCTGCTTCCGGCTATTGTTGTTGCAACGGCGTAGGTGTGCAGGCCGAGGCCCAATGAGATACTATCAAATTGTAAACGTCACTTTACGCCACAAAGAAGAAAAAAAAAAAAAAAAAAAATCTGTCAGCGGCGAAGCATGCGAGACAAATGTTTGAGAGACGTTTTGTGTTGGAGGATGGTACTTATCCTTTGTTGGGAAATGTTTTCCTTTTTGCCTGTATTTCTGGTGGGTCGACGTTCTTCGACATCTGAAATCTCGGTTGAGCTGATTGAGTCTGCGCTAGCAATTTCGTCAAACACTCGACAATCGACATTCAAGTTTGACGTTTTTCGTGTCTCCGAAAATTTATCGGATTCCTTCACGTCCCTATTTCTTTTATCTCTTCTTTTTTAACTATTAGTGTTTATTCTTTATTCTTGATTACTATCTTTTAATTAAAAAAAGGTATTATAAGAAAGGAATACAAAAGTTGTGTGGTGAGGTGTGTTGGGAGGATGCAGAAGAGCTTCAACTTTACGGGTTCTCACAAATCACGGCCTTCCGTGAATTTATCGGGTCGTTCGGTGGAAACCCGCGACGATATTCTGGAGAAGGTCCGAAAAGAGCGTGAGAATCGAGAAGAGGCCAAGAGAAGGGCTGTGGCGGCAGCGACGATTCAAAGGTATGCCAGAGGATTTGTAACAAGAAGACGCTTTCGGAACGTCCTGGCCGCAAGAGTCGGTGAGATGCTGCATCCGCTGTGCAACATTCGAACGGGCAGCAGAACTGGGTCAGAATCAGCGCCACATCCAACGCCAGAACCAGCCCTGGATCCCACAAGACTCTTGTTCTACTGCAAATGGTCGCTTGTGGGACAGTCCATGCCGTCAGAAATGTCGGACATGCTGCAGCGCCGGCTGCCTGATTTTGCTCCGTTGTCCGAGAAGCTAGTTGTTCCGGTGCTGAGCAAGGCTGTGCTTGCGTCGAAAGATGCTCTTGACTGGGCGGATGTCCCACACCGAGAAGCTCTGTCTAGAGAGATATCAGGGCATGTGTGGAACGACCGCCTGCTCAACCCACGATTGTTGCAGGTCTTCCCGTCGTTAAAGTACGATATCTTCGAGAATGTGGCGCGGTCGGCTGACGACCTCGATTATGGACTGGATCTCATTCGCAGGTACGTTGGCTGGAACGATACGTCGGTGCAGTGGTTTGACAAGAGTCTTTCTGTCTGTCGAACTGTTCAGTATTCGGTGGAAGTTTGCTTGGACATTGCAAGAGAAATGTTGATCCCTGTTTCCAAGACGACTATTTCTGCTGTTGGTTCCATGTTCGAAAAATGCTCCTCCAATGAGTTTCAAGAGTTGGAATTTTCAGATGTTACGCATCTCGATGCTCTGACAAAGACTGTTCGCGTTGAAGATTGCTTTTTCCTTTTGAATCTTGATCCCCCTCGAGTACGGTTAATATTTTTCCTGCTCTCCCACATTTTGCGTTTCTACTCCGATGATGACGCTGTTAACAGTGTATCTCTCTCAGGCCTTGCGAAGTGCGTGCAACTTGCTGTGCAGTTTCAGCAGCCATTTCTTGTCAAATTGTTGTTCGAGCGGAATGTTCGATTGAAATTCATCAATGATGCAGCCATCCAGGCGCCTCGACTTCCCCAATCAGACCCGCTGTACAAGTTCCTGGTCCCGTTTGCTTCTCGAGCGGCGGCTTTTCTGTCTGATATGCGACAGAGAAGAAGGAACGAAGTATTCGGAGCAACAATGCACTTGACAGTGAATCGTGAGACGGCGTTGGAAGATGCCTTTCTGCAAATTCGTCACCGCCTTCCGGAGTTGGGTAAGGCGTATCTCCAGGGCTCCTTTCGTGGCGAAGCGGGACTTGGCCAGGGTGTCACAAAAGAATTGCTCGTGCAGATGCTCAAACAGGCTTTTTCTCAGCAGTATGGTCTGTTCACATTTTTTGGCAATATCTACGTTCCGAACCCAGATTCCATTGTTCTGTTGGGAGTTTCGGACGGCGTGTCGCTTGCCTTGCAATATTTTGAATGCATTGGGGCTCTCCTTGGAAAATGCATCAGTGAAGGCATTGTGGTGGATGCTCCGATTGCAGATTTCTTTCTCGGCAAGATTGTGGATTACCATGCTCGGCTCGATGATCTTGCACAGTACGATACACTGTACTACAAGAATCTGAAGGAGATTCTGTCGATTGAGGATGCATCAGTGCTGGACGATCTTTGTCTGTACTTCACTGTGAACGAGTCCGATGTCACAAATCGTGTCCAAGAATTGGTTTCTGGTGGACGAGACAAGAAAGTCGACATGTCCAACAGACGTATTTATGTCCAGCTTGTTGCTGATTTTTTGCTGAATCGCAGGTTTGCTAGCATTGCGAATGCCTTTGCTCGCGGAATGAACGCAGTCGTTCCAAAAGAGCTTCTTGGTGAATTTTTTAGGTATGAGGAACTGAGTCGTCTTATTTCTGGAAATGATGAAGGAGTGGATGTTGCAGACTGGATGCGCCATACCATTTACCAGGCGGTGCAACCGCAAGACCCGGAAGTTGTCTGGTTTTGGACCATAGTTTCAGAAATGTCGCAAGCGCAACGCTCGAAGCTGCTACGTTTTGCGACGTCGAATCCCCGAGTCCCGCTGTTGGGGTTTGGGGAAATGAATCCGCAGTTTTGTATATCTCGTGGTGACGGGAAAAATCGACTGCCCACCGCTGCAACCTGCTTCAACCTGCTTAGGTTGCCCGTGTATGATTCGTTGGAAACGATGCGCCACAGCTTGTTGACTGCAATCGAGGAAGCACAGACTTTTGAACATTCGTAAGACTGCGGGCGATGGTGGGCCAAACGCCGTGTGTTGGTGTCGGAATGCTGTCTGACGGCCATGCATCACTGCAATGGGGAAAAAGAAAGAGAAAGGAAAAAGGAAAGAGAACGGTAAAGGTAAAGGGAAAAGAAGAAAACAAATGCAAATGCAAATGCAAATACAGATGCAGATACAGCTGCCACTTATTGCGATATGATGGAGCAATCTAAAGCGCACGCAAACAAAAACACTGCCACGCGCCATGCGCATGCGTTTTGCTATCTTGACAACTTCGTCACACGATGCCCGATTCGTTTCGCCCCCATTTTGATCATGAAATCCCTTGATAAATACGCCGCCGCGTTGCATTATGCATGTTGTTGGGCTGCAGCATTGATTATGGGTGATCAGCGATGATTACCCGTGGATTAGTGTACAATGTAGGCGATACCGATACAAAAACAAATGCTTCTGTCGATGTAGGTGTTTTCTTTAATCCTTTATTATTTTTTTTAACCCTCCTATTCTGGGGTGGCACAAACACACGCAACTCCTCTTAGGATCCAGTGAGACGGAAACTGCTTGCCAGTCGGCAGCTCCATGCTGGTGATAAAGTTCGTGGAATGTCCAGTTGTGGACAGCGTACCCCTTCTTTCCGTTGTCTTGTACACAGGACACATGTACACCGACGCAGGATCCGGCAGCCGACGGAACTGCTGCGGAATGAGATGCATCACTGGGACGCGATTGAACAACTCCAACGGCCGGGCTTCGTCAATGCTTCCTGTATCCACGTTCCACCGAGCCCCTTCCATGTACAATCCATGGATGAAAACGCCTTCCTCGGGAGTCGAGCGCGGCATTCCAAGCTCCGAGGACAGCTTCACAGCAAAGGAAACCGTGTCAATTGGGACTGCAAATTTCCGCGCGAAATTCTGAAGAACTGCCGTCAAAAATGCCTGAGGAAAGTATATTCCCGAAATCCAAAACGATGCCGGAGGCGCAGTTTCATACCAAGAATTGAGGAACTGTAAACGATCCAGCAGGTCCGCAAACCACGACGACAGCGGTTTCACAGACGGATACGATTTGGAAGTCCATGACACAGGTACCACGTTTGTGAACATCGAGTCCGCCATTCGATCCAGCTTTTCACTCATCACCACTAGTCCGCGGGTGGCCTTGATCAGATCGGGAAGAGAACTATGCATCTCTTTGAGAAGCTTGTTGTACCGCATGCATTCCTGAATCAGAACATTGTTCATGGAGTCCTCGTACTTCATCGGGTACTTGGCTGCAACTTCTTCAATTGCGAACACCTTGGGAAGCCGCATCAACATATCTTCTGCCATTGCGCGAACGATATCTTCGCGAGACAGCGCATTGGCATTGGTGTTGGAAGACGATTGCCGCGGCTGCATGGCAAGCATGGTCGACAACAGCAACCGACCCTCCGCTCCGGCATGAGTAATTTCTGCATTGGAATGCAGGCCAAACACAAATGGCGCCGCATGACTTGGCAAGTCGTCGATGCGCATGCGATACTCGTTCATGGATCCCGAGGGAAGCGATGAGAACGGAGAATCCATGCCCGGAAGTACCGATCCAAACTCAAAATCATCGGATTCCAACGATCGCTCGTTCACAATGCCGTCAAAAGACGTCATCAAGCATCGTCTATCCCAGTCATCTGTGACTCTTCCACCATAGTTGATTTCTCCAAACAGGAAGCGGACAACTTTCAGCGGAATGTCCCCGCTTGATTCGTAGAACAGACGGAGCTGTTGGAGGCACACTGCGAAATCTCCAGAAGTAAACTCGTAAAACACATTAAATCCAAGTGGTCCGAACTTTCTTCTCTCGAGGACCACGGCATGGAAGAACGCCAGCGAGTATATCGCCTTCTGATATTTCCTGTCTTCAACCGCAGACCGAAGAACATCGGCTGAAATGAAGGACGCGAAAGTTCGCTGAAGAGACGCACGAATGCCCCTCGGAGGTTCGTTCGTCATTTTCACACCATCCTGAAGCACAGACTGAGGGAACTCCGGAGTTGGCATCGAAGTCAGCCACAGTCTGAACTGGCGATGGCAGTTGTTCGAGGAAGCGTCCGCAGAAGAACTAATCAGGCCTTCCACAATCTTCTCAAGGGAAGGCATCCACGAGGATGCCAAATGGCAATTCTGAAGCAGCACCCAGTTTCCGTTCTCCTTGCCGTCCTCGATGAGTTTCTCTGCAATGGGACCCTGGCCTTTTCCTAATGACACAGACACAAGCTTCCGGCCCATATTCATTTCGTCGGCAAAGTGCAAAAGTTCCTTCATAGGATCTGCACCCGCTGACAGCAAAAAGATCAAGGGAGTGCATGGCGAGGATTCGCGATAGGACTCAGCAAGGTTAAACGGTGGGGGCTCGACGAATCGGTTGCCCAGCCGACGCGAGACGTAGTACCGAATGCCATCCAGAACCTTGTCTTGGCGAACAGATCGGAGGAGCGTCACGGCAGACAACGGATGGAGGGTGCTGTCGATTAAGAACAGCGTCGACAATGGCACTTCGGAATTGTACACCTTCGCAAACACAGCCGGCTCCAGCAAACTGCTCCGAAGACGCGAAAACCTCGAAGATATCGCGGACTCTCCAAACAACAGCAGCGTCAGCTCTTTCCAAACAGAGTCGGACAGAACCTCGGGTCGTGATACTGTCCGAGGCACCTTGTCCGTCCCAGCTTTGGTGACTGCAGTGGGTCCTCTCAGCAAACACTCCCAGTCGGTATCCGACACAAATCCTGCGAGTTTGTCCACAGTCACGCTCAGTGCAAATGAAAACATGAGCTTGTGACGCTCGAACAAGGATCGACAGACCGTGTGGTACAAGCCGTGCAAAAACAGGGAGCGCAAAGACTTGAGTCGTGGTCGCACTTCGTCAGGCGCGGATGGCGGGGCAGCCTCGATGGATTCCACATCACCTTCCAAGGACGTATAGGAAAGAAATGCAGCAGCCCCCAATTGATCGAAAGCCCTCATGAACTGGCGCAAGAACCATTGAAGCGAGAATTGATACATCGGATCGATGTTGCCGAGATCCTGCAGGCAGAAGAAGACATGTGCAGCGAGGCGAGAGGCAAACCGATACTGCTCCCGAGTAACATCGATTTGCGCTTCAGTAATCTTGGCTTCCTTGACTTTCGCGTTAATCTCTTCACTCGTCACTTTCGCTGTTGAAAGTGTGTTAATCAGAACCTCATCCTCCAACACATCTCCTTTCGATTCCGAGAGCAGACGAAGAATGTTGTCTTCGATGCCTTTCAGTTGGGACTGCATGGAAGCATTTCTCTGCACAAGCGACCTCTTAAGCTCCTCTAAATCGGGTCGTTCTTTCTGCACGGCAACACCCAACAGCTGTTCTTCCAACCCGGCTTTTGTGATTGCAAAATTAATCAACATGACTTTCGAGCTCGTTTCTGGTGTATAATGCGGATTGCGCAGCTTTGTCGTCATGTACAAACGAAATGATGCGTTGACAGGCACATCCTGTTCTGCAATCCGAACCGTGAGGTTCCGAGCCCGGCCAGGTATCCCGGAGGAGCCGGTCCCGGAAAGACGAATCAGAGACGATTTTGACAAGTGGAACACCGGCTCGAGGAATGAAGGAAGCACGTCCTCAAGGTTTTCCACGAGCAATGCGCGCCCGAATCGAACTGCATTCTCCAACACACGCGAAACATGCTCGTCGCCGACACCGCGAACAACATCCAGTGGTGTCTTCTGGAAAATCGAATTTGGGTTGTCGGCCCGATACAGATTCCGCACGAAAGTATTCGCTTGGCCTTGAGGATCAATGAACAACGGCCACCGATCTCCGGACAGCGAAGAGAGTGACATGAGAGCATTCTCAACAGACAGCGTATCGGACGGAAGCCCGCAAAGGAACCATTTCTGTTCCTCAACAGGGTCCGACAGCATACTCCGAATGACAGAGACGGGCAGCGATTCAGAAGACTCCGATATGTCCACAGATTTGTGCGTCGTATAAGGAAGTCCGACATCCCGAAGCACCTTCATCCAATCGCGATACAGACCGAATCGGTATTCCGTGGACAGCGGTCCACTGTACGCAACTCCCGCAGCAGCGAGGAGTGCATCCCCGTGAATATTGGACGACTGCTCTTCCAGAGACGTCAAGGTAACGCCCCACCTGATCTTTTCACCACTCAGACCCGATGTCAAACGACCAGCTCGGTCCAGCTTGGTAGCACAATCGACCACCTTGGCTTGAAGTTCATCCTTATTGGCCAACGCTTCCTCGTATGCAATTTCCAGTTCTGCAATGCGAGTCTCGACATCCTCAAGTCGCTGTTTCGCTGCTTTCAGCGCCGAGGTGCGCTCCGCCAATTCGTCCTCGGCATCCCGCAGGCGGAGACGTTTGGGAGCGACTTCAACAGACACGCGGTAATAATCAACCATAGCTCTGACCCATAAACACATCGACCGCGCTGCTCGCGAAACTTTTTCGATTCTCGCTGGATCAAACTCGGGATCATTGTAATAGGGAAGGATCTTGTGAATTCGCTTTTCGTCAATGCTATCTCGATTGAACGTGAACAATGTCTCCAAGAACCCACGAGCATCTCGAAGGAGGCCTTTCGCAGGTTCCCAGTAATCATCAACTTTGGTGTTGAAGGAGGCGACAACTTTTCTCGGTGCCACTTCGAGCATAATGCAAACCGCTTCGAGCACGAGCTTGACACCGGACGGGGGAGTCTTGTAAGACCCAACCTCTTGTAAATCCGAAACCTTCAGCGACTGCAGCGACGAAAGCGCCGCATCCAGAGCCGGAAGCGCCTTGTCTAAATCTCGCTGCGCTTCGTCTTTGATCATTTGACATTCTTTCGCCTTCTGCGACGCTTCCTTTTCTTCATCGATCACTTGCTCGCGGGTCTGATCCGCTTGCTCTCGGTCAGCAGAAATTTGCACCATCATTCTCTCAATCTGCTCCTGTGCTTTCTGCAGTTTGGGCTTCAGCGCTTCGAGATCCTGCTGCAAGCCAGCCACAATGGACTCTGCTTCACGGAGTTTCTCGAGACCAACGGAAAGGCGTCGAGTGGCCGAATTGATCGTATTCCAAGTGTGAAACAACGTCTCCATGAAAATCCTAAGCAGCTCGAGATAGGATGCCGGTGTCACAAAAACAGGACGCTTCATCTGCATAAAATAGTCACGAGACGTATTCTCGGCAATCTGATGCACCGCGACACAGCTTCGGATGAAGGACTGCACAGCAGACTCACTGAAATTGAGTTTGCGATTCGGCACGCCACTGTCAACATCTGTGCGGACAGCTTCATAGGAAGAAAAGTGAGAAATGGATTGCCGGATCTGACTATCCCCAACGGACAACAGCGCATCCGCTGACCAGGCAGAGAAGTAGTCAATGGTGCAACAGCTGATGAGACTCGGGAACATACGGCCACGACGACGGAAAACCTCCCCAATCGGACTCATGGCTACCACAATGTGGAGATTGCGGCGAACTCTCTTGATAAACCGCGCCCACATCGACGGCCGCGTGATCGGAAGTCCTTCTTCGACGCAGACGGATTGCATTTCCTTGAAGATGTGCTCAAGATCAGCCGCATCATTTGGATTGGCCGCATCAAACAGCCCAGAAATGTCACCGTTGCTGAGAAGCGAGTTGAGATCCTCGAGAAGGAGATCGTTGAGCGCAGCATCCGCAGCCATGATTACAGACGGGTCGTTCCGCAGACCGCTGACTTTCATGGCTTTCTTTAAATCGTTCCTCCATTCAAGAAGCGAAACATCGGAGCTCGACGAGAGTTCAATCAAGACATGATCGCAAATAAAAGCCGCCAGGCGAACAAGAGACTGTCGTCCAGAACCACCAATTCCAAGGAGAAGACAATTTCCACCGGATTGCCGCAACACGCGAATAATTCGGCAAACATGCTCAACTGCCTGTCCAAACAACACGATGTGCATGGGCTTACCAGTTTGGGCATTGTAGTCGTCCAGAGCATTCCGCAAGTACAGATCCACCATGGAGCGATGCTGAACTTTGTGGTATGTCCCAACAAGCGATTCTGTGTTTAAGAAGTCCTGGAACACGTCATTATGATCATGATCAACGGACCGAAGAGACGTCAAAATCGCCTTGTCATCCGTCGCCGACAATAAATCCTTGACAGCTGCGTCAAACCACAATCCATCTTGCTCATCGACCAGACGGTCTCTGAAAACTCTCTGCAACTCATGACGGAAAAGCAGGAGCAACTCAGATGCATTCGAAACTGCGAGCGGGCTGGCTCGGACGACTCCAGTGATCACCGCAGAAAGATCTCGCAGACTGAACAAGTAATGACTCTTGGTGGGAGTCGGTCGGAGGTCGGCTGTAACTTTTTGGAAGAGGCCGCACATGACTTTCACCATGTGTGCCACAACAAAGCGAACATCTTTGAAAAATCCCTTGTCCACAACGAAGTAGGAGTTCAGAATGGTGGAAAACACGCGCGACATTTCTGATTCGGAAAGATCCGGAAATGAAAGGACATTGAAATGGCGAATCAATCGCGAGGACAGCGGGTGCCGTCCGCCTCCTGGCGGTGCCATTGCGGCTATAAACACAAGATCCTGAACGGATTTGAATTCCAGCTTATGGCGATCGTACCAGCCGCCGTGATCAAGCCACTGGCGGATCAGCTCCAAACTGGGCTGCGCACCGTACATTTCAGGCGCAGGCATGTTGAAGTCGTCGATGAACACAATGCCCTGCTGGCCAGCAGGAGGCCCATACGTTCCTTTTCGACGCTTGTCGAGCTTCGAATCGAGAAAATCCTGAAGCTGATTCGCAGACGTTCGAGCAGAAAAGGAAAATGCATATGTTTGCACGAACGACGGCAGCTGCCCTGCTCCATACAAAAGATTGTTGATCACAAGGGATTTTCCGGTACCCGTTGGACCGCAGCAAATGACGTGTTTCATCTGCGAAGCCAAGAGGCGTAACAAGTACGTCGATCGCAACGAGTCCGTGGTTGGAACCAGAGACTCTGGAGAGTATGCAACGGACTCTCCCTCGGCATGCAAATACTCGAGCCAGGGTACCCAACGACGAAAGAAAGCATCACGCTCCGCATTGAGGGAATTATGCTGCCCTGGAGTGTGCGGAGAAAAATACTTGAACAAAGCAGAGATGGAAGAATGAACAAACACCATGTCATACACAGAACAGCCCTCCGGAAAACTCCCAAACAAGCCGCTTTTGATGTGCTTTCTGAAAAACTTGTCGACTGCCTGTCGAGAACGACCGTCAACAGCAGCTCCAAATGTCCACGTGAACGAAAACAGCAATGCAGGAGCAATCACCTCCTCGAGATTCTGCAGCATAAACTCTGGGGGTTGGTAGACAGGAGTTGAAACGTAGTGGCAGAAAATGGAAGATGCGACTTTGAAAAAACTGTTGAGCAATCCATTGTCTGTGGATCGGCAATACTCCGAGCACTCTTTGCGAATCAAAACTGTGATGTTCGGCACAATCGCACGACATATCGTACGCACCGTGTCCGAGAATTTCACAAGCAGCTGTGGCAATCCACAGATCCAAGACTCCAACATCGCATCCCACTGCACCGTGGAAGACGGATCCATATAGACCATGCCGCAGCGACTGACCGTCGCGGGAGATGCGACCGCCAAATCTTCCACTTCAAACAAGATGTTCATCCTTGGAGTCATCGGAATGATTTCGCCCGAGACAAGACAAAGCTTCTTGTTATCATCCAAAACCGTATTCATCGTTTCAATCCAGAGCGCATCTACAGGCCCATCGAAAACCACCCAGAAATGGTCTGAAGATTCATCCCGTGCAGCCTGTCTGAAAAGATGCGCCAGAACACCGTCCGTCCACTCGTGGGAATTCTTGTCAAACTCGCCATACAACTGGCCCATCGTGATAGACTTGGGATTGCACACGAGGCGGTGCGTCTTTGCATAATTCAACGCGTCCACAGCCGCAAGCTCGCCAAGCGCCCTCTGCAACATCAGCTGAGAAGACGTTTTGCCGCCGCCCGCACCCCCAACAAGCATCACTCCATGACGAAGAATTGCCGTCTCGTACAGTTGCACGCACTTTGACACGAAGGACGGTGTCGGAATGAGCCCAGAAGCACGGCAGGACGCATCGAGTTCTTTTGTCAGGGCATTCAAGCCGCCCGATGGAACATCAATCCCGATAAACAGATCAGAAATGATTCCTTCAAACTGCTGGATATCGTCCGGCAGAAACTTGGGAATATTCGAGTCACGCACTGCGCGAATCAGGAGCTGATCCTCATCTTGGTCATTGTGCTTTCGCTTCATCATTCCAGCGGCCAATATGACAGTGTTGACTGCGCGCATTCCGAAATCGTAGTGGTCCTGTGAGGAGAGTTGCTCTGAAGACAGTCTAAATGCAAGAACCATTTTCTGCGCAAGAATCTTGGCCTTTTTGAACCCAAACGAAAACAGACGGATTTCCGCAATGAGAGCATAGTCAGGCACCATGCACGCGACCGGGCGGAACAGCGCCTTCAAGTTGTCCGGCAACTCCGTGCGCCCTGCGTAGCCGGGATTCATAGTAATGAAAATGGCAAACGTAGGGTCAACATAAATCTCCGTGCCTTCGAAAATGCAGTTCTTCGAATGGAGAACAAGAGCCTGTTGCAAGGTTGTCATTTGCTGCGCAACCACCGACAAGACTTCGACGTCAATTCGATTGAACTCGTCGAAACAAGCCCATGCACCGGCCATTGCTAGACCTTTGAAGAATTTTCCCATGGCAAGGTGGTCCAGGCCCTCCTGGCAGTTGAATACCACGCACTGCTTTGCTAACGCTTTTGCAAGATCCTTTGTGGTTTCCGTTTTTCCAGTGCCAGCAGGTCCTGCCGGCGCTCCGCCTAGATTCAGGTGCAAGGCCCCCGTCAGCGTCAAGTAAATGCGGTCGGTTAGCGGAGTGACTACAAGACGAGATGTGTTTCCAAGGTATTCGTACCCGTACTCGAAATGCGCATCCACTTGTTTAACGATGCATGTTTTCCGATCAGAATCCCAGTAGTATCTCAGCTGCGAAACCCAATCAAACGCGCTCGTTTCCCCTACTTTCATGTCTCGAAGTCGCTCGGTCACATCGCGGTTATGGACATCCATCGTGATCAGGGCTGAAAGAGTGATGCGGTTCAGCAGCGTCAAATTCTTTTGGACCAGCTCTGTCAAAGCGAGGAGATGGTGTTCACACCTCTTCGCCGCCCTCGGAAGCGTGCCATCAACGATGGCCTCTTCAACCTCTCTTGTCCAATATACTTGAGCTCCAACGAGGATAACTTGGCCTGGATAAGACAAAACCCAATCATTTCGGTCCACCGAAGCGTAGGCCTGCACCGCAATCTCCACCAGCTTGCGCACGGATTCTTTCATAATGCCCTCCGTTCGCTTTAACCAATCCTCTACATTGCCAGAGGGCGCGAAGATTTCTGATAATGGGACAACTTCTCCCTCGCCAGAAACCATATGAGTAATCGACGACCCGCTGAATTGCAATCGATGAATGTTCTCAAAACATTTTCTTAAATGAGGCTGGACGGCCAGCGGATCTTTAGTCTGCGACAAAATCTCCAGCAGTTCGTCATTGGAGAGGAAATAGAACCGCGCGAATGCTCGCCTCTTCGTTTCCAAATATGCGTCCAATCCTTTTTGCACCTCGTCGAGAACTTTGTTTGATTCGACAAACTGTTTCAGCAGTCGACGAGACCTTGTGCAAAACGGAAGCACGAAACTGTCCGTTCTCAGGGATCGCATAGTCTTTCTCCAGAACTTATCCACGTTTGCAAACTTGGAAAACTCCAATGGAAGCTGGACTTGAATGTCGGCTGAAGAAAAAATGGGCTCCAGATAAAGCCACTGGCGTTGACAGAGAATCCATTCCTCTAGCACGTCACCCATCATCTGAAGTTTGGAGTTCCAGTCCTGAATAATATCGTTAAAGACCTCTCGATACGGACTGAACAACATGGACTGAGTCATAATCGCATGGTCATCAACCATCGAAATAATCTCATCCCAACCTCGAACAATGGACGTGTTCGTTGACTTGTAATCCGTCAAATCGAAAACGACTTTCGCCCACGCATCCTGCATTTTTGTGAGTGACATCTCGATCGTGAACTCCTTGCTTGCCGAATCGGATACAGCATCCACTGCAGATTTCAGATCGTCGGAACCGATCGCCAAAAGCTCTGAGAAATTGGAGAATGTCTCCCCGGGCACCAGATTCTTGCCAATCTTCTCCGAAAGCTTGCTCCAATGTCGGGCTTTCATGCCTGGCTGTCTGAGAGACGACAAAACAGGAAGAATCGGCTTGAACTCGTCGACTTCGTTCTTGGTCTCCTCAACGCTCGCGTATAAAACAGAGTCGCGAGGAAGCAACTTGGCGATCTTAACGAATGCCTTGGACGTACTCTGGATACTTCGCTCGATTGCATCAGCATCAATGCTTTCGAACTTGTCGAAGTACACTGCTTGCTTCGTCCGCTTCCACTCAAATGCGGTCTGCCAGAACGTAGCGACCGGCTCAAAGTCACGTTGCAAGTTCTTGACAACCCCGAAATCAGTAGTCGGATCTTTGTACACCTTTTGCCGCTGATTGATCACGCGAGACTCGTTCTCGACCTCCTGCAGAACAAGTCGCAGGTTCTGTGCACGGGCGGAAAGACGATCAACTTCGTTCAGATTCGACTCTGACATGAATGACAACACATCCTTGCTGACAACAGCGACGCGTTTCTGATACAGCTCGACCTGATCCAGCAGCAAGTCATGAAAGCGGGTTTCCTCAGAGGCCAGTACAAGCATCTGCCGTTTTGCAATCGTCTGAATGCGGTTGGGCCAGGCAACTGCAAGCCATCTTCTTTCGAAAATATCGGAATCGAGAGGTACTGCAAACCGTTCGAGAACGTCGTACGTGGAACGAATGTCCTCCAAATCGGCAGTCTGTGAATGGACTTCATTGTCCAGCATGTTGATCAGCTCTCGAATATTGACAACGTCCTCGATTTGAGTGGGAGTTTTCTGCAATCTGCTTGTCAGCGATCCGAAGAATGATATTACCCCGCTTGATCGGGCATCCCCGTACGCAATGCCAGCTTCCGCCACTGCTTTGTACATGTCTTGGCACAATCTTCGGAGACGCGTTTGAACCTGACGGCATCCAATCCTGAAAAAACCGACGTCCGTAACAATTGGAATCTCGGTATCCACGGAAACCAGCATTTGCGACCAATAACGAAGCGCGGAACTGAGCCGACGAGGAAAATCAGGTCCGGCTGAAATGTTGTCGGACAGCCATTTCTTAGCATCCAATTTGATAACTGATTCAAAACGCTGAAAGTGCTTGACGGAAAGATCCGCTTCGGCGACGAACCGATCGCAAACCTTCTTCAACCGTTGAAGCACCTCAACCACACATTCCTCGCGTTCGTCCATCAGCTCCATGTTGACGCTCTTTCCCCAGAAAAACTGCCGAATAACCAATGCCTCGACTTTTGGAATGGAATTCAAACCGCGAACCGCCTTCTCAACAATCGATGTGAGCACAGAAAAGGCTCGGGAAGGATGGTCTCGTTGGAAGTCCACCCGCTGGTCCACAACGGCCAGTTCAAGTGCAAAAAGTGGGAAGCCAAAGCTGGAGGTCTGCTCGGCTTGCTCGACGATGTATTTCTCGAAATCCGCCAACGACAGCAAACCAATGAAGCGCAACGTGTCCGACATGATCAGTCTCACTGTCTTGAAGAACCGAGCCAATTTTCCCATCTCGTACACTTCTCTGCTGTTCTCACCCAGATGCATCCAGCCTTTCTGCACTTTGGACAGTAAGTTTTCGATGTTTGAAGCAATATTAGGGACCCAATGCTCTCGCAAAGTGGTTCCGAGGGAATTAATCGATGTTGTTTGAATTTGTTCGTATTCCTCTAACGAAAACGGACGAGAGCGCTGGAATTGAAACATTTTCGAGGAGCCTTGAACTCGCAGACACTCTGCTCGCAACATGGACAGAGACGTTAACACCGGAGGATGCTGCAAGAATGTGTGGAAACGAAACTGCCCAAGGCGCTCTTCGAATTCATATGCCGGACACTCGATGGGTAGATCGGCACGAGTGGAAACCAAGGAATCGAACGAAACATCGACTTCATACGGCACTCCGAAACAGTAAAATCGTCCATTCCAAAACTTGGACGCATCCGAAAAGAACGATGATTGAATGATTTGGTTCTGCACTTCCAAAAACTGTTCCGTTACCTCGTGTACCATGGAATCTGCGGTGGGTGTCTTCTTCAAAATCGACGGCGATTTTGTCAATCGAATGATTCGATCAAGAGATGACGCTGCAACGCCTGGCAGAGCATCCACGGGCATTTGCTTCAGTACAAAATGCTTGAGGACCTCCTTTGCACACTCCTTGCGAGCAGCGACTGCAAAAAGGACACGGTCGCAGAATAAGGACGGGTCTTCTCCAATGAAGAGCACATTCAAGCGAGGAACCAAATGGAAATTAGCTGCATTCGTAAGACAGTTCATATTATCTCTATCGAAAGCAACTCGAAACAGACGGTGTACGCGATCCCATGAATGGACACGGCACATCTCCCAAAACATGAATTTGTTTTCCAAGACCGTGGTTGGATGCAAGGCTTTTGCTGGAACTCCTGCGGCCCCCCCTTCATGAGAAGGGGTTTCGGAAGACGTGAGGTTCTCAAACCACTCCGCCGGCTCTCTTTCGTCAAAATCAGACGAATCAAAGGAATCCAAAGACACCGCAGCACACAAATTGCGGTCATCGATTAGCAGAGTGAGTGGTAGAACATTGCAATTCATATCGTGAATCGTGATTCCAGACTGAGCGAGCATCATGCCAATGTCTTCCTGAAGAAATGCACGCCTGCGGCGCTCGATTTCCAGCTTTCGATGAACCCCATCAATGCCATCGACAATTCGAACCTTCACTTTGGGCTCAACCTCATTTGGAAGCCGAGAGGACTTTGAAAGATGACGACCCACCTCACGAGAATTTCCAGAAGTGGGAGCAGTCTTCTTGGACGTCGGGGCCGAGCCATAATTAAAGACCGACGCAGATGGCAGGGGTGGCGCTTCGTGGGCGCTTGTGTTGCCCACATTCGGACCTTGCAGGACATCGGATTCCGAAACTTCAAGTGTCGAAACAATACGATTCTTCGATCGGTACTTGCCGGGGACGAAATCGCCTCCAGACGACGAATCATTAAACATGGACTGCAGTAGACCGTGGGAGGTGTCGTATTCCGACATCTCCACATTTGAGAAGTCGTCCAGTCGATGGTCCAGAAACGACTGTTGGTGGACATTCAACTGAGAATGCGAGGATGACAGCTCTGCTGGCACTCGAGAAGAGGGAATGGGAGACACACGGCCATGGCCAGGGCCGAATGCCGACGCAGAGCTTCCCGGTCGAGACGGCAAACCGCCCCGGGATGATGCGACAGACGGAGGCCTGTCTGGGAACCGCACAGAATCCTGTCCCGTCACAAAACCGCTGTAGGAAGGAGGAATGCGCAGCATCGAAGACGAGGTGGATAGAGTGCTCATCGCTGTTCCGGGCCGCGAATAGGACGATCCCATAAACATGTCCAAATGAGAGTTGCGATTTGCAGTAGCCGACGGCGGCCGGATGGACGACCCTTTCAGCTTTGCCGGCTTTCCTCGCGAGGGAACATACGAAGAGGACGAAGACGAGTCCATGGATGCGACTGCTGTGACAACAAACTCTGCTCTTTGTTTCTTACTGCAGTTATTATTGTCTGGCTGGCTTGCTTGTCTGTTTGCCTCTTTTTTTTTTTTTTTTTTTTTTTTTCCTTTGACTGGAACAAGAGGAGATATACAACTTGCAAAACAAAACCACAAACAAAAAGTAAATTTCTTCTTCTTGTTTTTTGCTGCTTTGTTTTTTTGTTTTTGTTGTTGTTGTTTTTTATTAAGCAGACATTATAAAAAAAAATAGAGGACGACTGTTGAAAAGAGAGGTGACTTTCCCATTCAAATCAAACGGTGGTGGCGGGCTGGAGAGCTCTCGTCAGCCATCATACCACGCATCGAGTCATCAATCCTGCTCATACGCAGGAAGCAAAAAACAAGAGAGGAAAAACTGAAAAGAAAGAAAGAACGTACGGGAAGACACGACACCTCAAAAAAAAAATAGAAGATCCCCGCTGGCGCTTTTTCTCGTCATCCTCAATTGATTCAGCAATTGCACAAATGAGGGCGTGTGGACACTGTCTGCAGGTCCGTGACTGCGAGACGACGCGCACATACTTTTATTATAAGAATTGGTTTTGATATATATATATATATATATATATATGTATATATATGTTTTAAAGGGAAAGAGAAAAACAAAACATGTCTTCGTCGGAAGAACCCAACCGGTCGTCGTCTGCGGCGTCATCTGCGTCTGCGGCGTCGTCCTCAGTGAGTCGTCGGCTGGGAACACTGCGTCCTCCTCCCGATCTGTCGCTCACGGCAACGACGACTGCGCGGCCTCGGTTTGCTCCCAACGTGTCCGCACCTCGCCATAGAGAATCAAAGGTAAAAGAGGAAGAGTCGTCAAGTGCAGCAGATGCACCGGCAATCGACAACTCCAATTCCAATTCTAATTCGGGGACTTCGGAATCATTTGCGAGTCGCAGACCAAATAACCGTGGTCCGCGGCTCCCGGGTACATCTGGTGGCTATTCCGGGAGGCCCAATGGCACAAGTGGTAACAATAGCAGCATCAACAGCAGTAGCAGTAGCAGTAGCAGTATGAATAGTCATGGTGGGGGGCGTGGCGTTTTTGGTCGGACCCAAGAAGCACAAGGTGTGGCTGCTGTGTTTTCCGGGATTCCAAGCGCAATCCAAGATGGAAAGCTGCTGAACGACGGGATATCCGCTGCTGGAGCGGGTGGTGCAAATGCTCTCAAGAATTTCTCAATGGACGAAGACGACAACATGCCCGCGGAGAATGTTGTTAATTTTGAAAACGTAGACCATCCTCCAATTTCATTTCCGCGCATGGATGTCGTCTCGGAGATTGACGAAGCGGACTATGCACGGTTTGTCGCGCCTCTTTTTCTCTCCGATTCGCTGGAGACGCACGATGGCGACGAACGGGAGAGGCTGTTTCTCATGCAGCTACCGTTACTTGGAAGGCCCGTAAGGCTAAATGTGTATTCAGACGGTTCGTCGGAACTTGTCATGGAAGACGGCTCCGTGTGCGCTGTGAGAAGGGGAACGCGATGTACCTTCCATCAGCAGTTGTGGAATGTGGAGTACCGCAAGAACGGAGAAACCGTGCCAACGGCGCAAGCAGAATC
The DNA here is from genome assembly GCA_009859145.1 of Andalucia godoyi. Lineage (NCBI taxonomy): Eukaryota > Jakobea > Jakobida > Andaluciidae > Andalucia > Andalucia godoyi. Next base: position 72,782 of record VRVR01000039.1, read on the forward strand.
GGTGGGTTTCACATCATTTGGTAGCACAGCATCAACGTCGGCGTCGACAAAGAACGAAGAGGCGGACGGTGAGGGAAGCGGCATCGGCGGTGGTGGAGGTGCTCCATTCTTCCCCAGATTCTCCGGAGATGTATCCTCGGGTTCGGAGAACCGTGTGGACGGGCATGTTGACATCTGCGGCGAAATTCGCACGCGCCTCGTCGTCGTCCCGGATGTTGCGCATATCTTATCCTCGCTCCAGAGTCCCATACTGTAAGAATTCTTGCGGACGGCACACGCAGAAGAAGCCTTTTGTAAAGTTTTATGATGATTTGTTTGTTTGTTGGATTGATTGATTGATTTACATCACAACGCAGCACTGGTTGTGCTTCTTTGCAGTCTTGTAAAACGTTTTTGAGCTCGCAGACAGGTCGGCGCTCTTTTCGACAAGCAAGTCGAGTTTTTCTCCTCTTGCCAAGATGGCATCAATATTCTGGCTCATGACAACCTTTGTTTCGTCCAAATCTCTCTGAATTGCCGTGATCTTGTCTGCCTTGGCTGGGTCCTGATACTCCTTAATCCACTGCTCCAGCGCCGGAAGCTGTGTAGTGTTGTCGTTGTCACGCTGAGACGTTGTCCACACAACACGATTTACACTCCGTTCAAACTCGTCCAGCATGTTGTTTACGATCGCAAATGCAACTCGCTGCGGATACTCTCCGTCTCCGATTGCCACTCCAATAAGCCCATTTCGCTTGGCAAATGCATAGCACACATACTCGCCCTCTGGAACCCTCTGTCGCGTTCCAACCGTCGTCCGCGCCCCCACCGTCCGAGCCAAAAACACTGCAAACTCCTTTGCAGAACTCCGCTGGAAGAATGAGAGAGACGAAAGATCAAACGCTGAGCAGAGAACAAGCGGCTGGATATCAGCACTTGGCGGAGACCGCATAACAAGCAGTGAAAGCAAACGCATCGAACACGACGAATTGACAACCAACCAAAAAGAAAAGGAAGAAGAAGAAGAAGAGGTGGATATGTGTGAGTTCGAACAACTAGGATCAGGAGAGAAAACTGTGTGATGTTGTTTTGTTTGTTGACTTTTGGCTCTTGGCTTTTGGGAATGAGATGATTATAAGAACTAGGGGAACTGTTGTTACTGCCGCAGTGAACGGTACTTGTAATAATTTTGAAAAGAAAACAACTACTGTGGACTCAAAGACTATTGGAGTAGAGAAGGGGGGAAATGACAAATGACAAATGACGACATATGACGAATCAATCCCAACAGGGTGGCATCATCGAAGGAAAGCAGAATCTCGCAGCTTGAACTTCGTTGGGTCAAAAACCGGGTCTGTGTACAGCAGTTGGTTTTTTCTTGATCAGCACACAGTCAGTAAGATCCCCAGACCACGAAACAGATTATGGATGCGCACCACCGTCGTTCTTCACGGTTTCACGATTTCAAAGTGCTGTAAGTACTAAGTAATCACTTGGGTGATCGTAGTGAATTTGATTAAAAAGAAACAGGAAGGAAGGACGTGGGAGGGATTGATATTTTTTTATTAAAAAAAAAAATAGAAAACAGAAGAGAAGAGAAGGAGAAAACCCCAACGAATGAACAAAACTTGACGGATTTTGGCTGGTTCGATAAGACGTGCGCACTCTCCGTTTGTTTGTCTTTTTTACCATGAAGCTCCCGTCGGATGCATCTGTCAAGGCGAAGTTCTGCTCTTACATGCAACTGGATTTTCTGTTGCTGAATGCGGGAAGTTTATCATCGTCAAACGCAACAGCCAAGTACGAGGATCACGGAGCGAACGCCGCGCAACTGGAGGATCTGATGTTTGCGGCAAAGGATATGGCATTTCAGTCACTGCGACAAAGCAGCGGCTGCGAGACTGTACCAGACTTGCGAATCGCCCCTGTGATCCAAGGATCGCTTCAGGACACGCAGTACGTCTGTGCTGAGCAACGGGTGCCTGGACATTCGCCGACCCCGGACAGCGATGCGGACGGTGCAGACAAAAAAGGACTCTTCGCTGCGTCGTCACCATCGTCGCCATCGCTGCAACAAGCTGAAAGACAATGGGAACAACTGTACATGCAGGCCACGGTACCTCTGCTGTTTCGCCCGTTTCGCTACTTTCCAGAAAGTTTGGTGCGCCTCTACTTCCCACACTTGTCAGTCAGCATCGTGAGGATCATCAACAGTGGGAATGATGCGTTGGACCTCTTGCTACTTCGGCGAACTCTCAAGATTGCACATGGACGCCAGTTCAGACTCGTCAAGAAAGCTCGGACGATCTTCTCTGAGCTGCACACCAGGAAAGACAGTCGAGAAGCGCCAGAAACAGAGCGAGGTGACGCAGTACTCTCGGAAGAATCCGAGGCGGGGATGCTGCAGTTCTGCTCAGGGCGGATATCGGCTCTCCGATATGCAGCAGAGACGGATCCGAGTATCCATGCCGCGTGGAACAACAGTTTGAAAAAGATCGAAAGCAACATGGAGTCTGGGACATCGACCATCATGAAACTCCGAGCCAATCTCCGAAGATTCATACAGCTGCCAGAACTCATCACGAAACCGAAAATCGAGGAACCGCTGCACCCAAAAGGATGCATCATCGTCCAGATCCTGGAATGCAAAGACTTGCTGGAGAGAAAGGCAAAGAAACCGTATGTGACAGTCACTCTGGATGGCGGTGATATCCGCCAGACTGCAGTTGGGTCATGCGCCAGGAGTCCCGTGTGGAACTCCGAGATCTTCTCGTTTAATCTTCCTTCGAGAGAGAAAACAGATGCGCTGTTTCTGCAGGTCTTCAGTAACGACACGTCTTCCTATAAGAATCAGTTTCTCGGTCAGTTCTCGACCCCAGTTGCGAGCCTTGAGCCAGGAAAGGTTTGCGATCAGTGGGCGACGCTTCAGAAGCGCTCCTACAAATCGCACGTAGCAGGTCAAATTCACTTTCTGGTCCTTTACGAAGAATTTGAAGATGCCGAAGGCGACAAGGAGAACTTTCGCAGTAGTTCTCGCCAGTCGAAGAGAGCGTCGCTTGTTGAAGACTGCTTTGAAATAGCTTCCCCATCCTCTGGACATGATATCTTTCGCGAGCTTGTGGTTCAGTTTGTACACGATGCGGTAGCATCGCAGGTGCTGTCGAAGCAGGACATTCTCCCTCTTGCAGCATTCCGCATCCTCTTGAATGTTGCCCTGTTTTATGCCATCGACCCTTTAACTGCGCAACTCCTGCTATGCCAAGGCATTGTGAAAGCGTGGGGTGGTCCGCAGATAGCATGCTTGCCGGCCGGACAGAAGCCTGCGGCGCTTCCATTCGAGGCATTTTCGAAACTGTGTTCGTCCGTACTGGATGACAGTGCTGCCGAGAATATTCTGGTTCCCGCAGTGCTCGCATCATGCGCGGACAACATCCAAGCACCGATTGTTCAACTGCGATTGACAGTTATCACGGAAATCTGTCAGTTTGGGATCGCACTCATCCAGCAATTTGACAAGATCTTCGTCGATGATGGAAGCGGCTTTGGCCTTGCCATTGCGTTCGCAAAAGTACTGGCCTCTTTTCCACTGGTGGTGGACGTACAGCCCATTTTTCACAACCTCCGTGAGCTCTTTGTCACAGTCGCCAATACCAAGACAGAGGAGTACATTCAACAGTGGAAGGCGAAATTCGACAAGATCTGGACTGGAAAGATGTCTCGTCTGGACGATTTTGAGAAGGAACAGCTGGCAAAAGATACGCCTCCATCTCCATCTCCGTCTCCGTCTCCAAGGGCATACGCGACGGAGCGAGTCCCCGAGCTGAAGATGTCGACTAAACTCCATCGTACTGACGCACTGGAGGATGTGATGGTCGGACGCCTTGTTTTCGTCGTCCGGCAGACAGCTCGCGTTTTCGACGGCGTCTGCGCACGTTACGGACGCTTCATTCCTCCATGGACCACGTTTCTAACGGCAATGGCACGTACGATGCTTCGATATGTGCAGTTTCTCGTGGATGAATATCTGAACAGGCGCTCCATCATCACCCAGAGACGACACACGGAAATCAAAGTTATAACCATTGTCCGTTCGCTGCAGTATAACCTTTCCATCTTCCTCGACGAAAGCGACACCATGGACATCAACAGCATCTTTTACTTGGACATCTCCGACTATCTCGCGGAACTGTGCGCACATCTACCGGCGTTCGTCAGAGAAGAGATTTCTGAACCGGATGATTTTAAACCCATTTCCAGCGAGACTCCAGTATCTCAGTCCGTGTTGGATTTGTACTCCCTGATCCATCTCTTGTTCTTAGCATTCTGCAGACTTGCTCCTGCGAACGGAAATCGCTGCGCAAGCCCAACGAGTGCGGATCCGCAGCAATTTGCGAATGCCTGGCAAGTCCAGCTCGCGTCCTCCCTCGGCAATTCCGTCCAAGTTTACGGGGATCACCTTCTTGCATCATCCCGAATCATTTTGCAGTCGGAACGTACAGCCCACAAATCCATGGCCCTCATGCGACCTGCAGTTGATTCAAGGGTGGCTGTTGTCCTCAACAACATTTTCCAGATGCGCAGCTTCAACGAGCAGTTTTTGGATCTCGAGGTTTTAAAGAAGGCCGCAGAAGAAGCTTCGGACGTCTATGGCAAAGCCGTGGGTCCTTTTGTTCTTCAGATCGAGTCGCAGGTATTGGGAAACGTGGCAGACACAATCCGCAATGCGTACGCACTCCAGCTGTACATGATGATAGTACTTGGTGGTCTCTCGCTCGCTCGCTCAAACATTGTGTCAAGAGTGATTCGCCATCCCCAGGCATCCTTTCTGATCCAGCGAGCAAGAAAGCTGAAAGAGAGGCACAGACAAGATGCGCTGCGAACATTCACAAAGCTTCTGCAGCAAGAAATCCAGACATTGTCAAGAACGCTGGAGAAACCCGTATTTCAGAGAATGCTGCGCTCCGTCTTTGAGAACTGCATCCTGAAAATTGCGAAGGAAGTCTGTTTTTCAATTGCCCTGGATCGTCGACATCTGCATGTGTGTGAACGGATTATTCAGCGCCTGTCCGACACACTGCCAGTCGTTCGGGAACTGTTCACAGGATTCATGAGCGAGCATGCCGCGGATTCCAGTGTCCTAACAGCTGAATACATGGCATCGCAATTTGACGATGTTCTCAAGTTATACAGCACAATTCCCGTTACCGACAACGTGTTGTGCAGTGTTCTTCAGTCACCAACTGCAGATACGAACCCTGAATCGAGCGACTATGGTCGAGAAACCGCCCTTGTGTTTCTTCTCGTTCGCGCTCGATTCCACCGGAGCAGGAATGCCCAACAGTGCATTGACTCCATTCTCGAAGACCTGCCAAGCGAGATGCTGGAACGCGTCCATCACAGATGGGATCAAGTCCTCGGGCAAGACCTTTTCCGTGTTGTAACGTAGTCCTTTTCCAAAACATCCCGCTTGCCAAAACATGAATCATGATTGATCATCGGCTGAGCTGTCATCAAAGACAGATCCAGTTTGGGCAGAGCACCACCTCTTCAATGCAGATTGCTCTGCATCAAGGGGTCATCGCTTCTTCTTCTTGCTCTCGGCCTCCGACGAGAGGGTCGGACATGGCCGGTTTGAGTTTGTTGGGAAGGTCCCTCTTTGGAGCCATGCGATGTGGTTTGTCTCTGATGAAGGGTGATGTTTGAGGGACCGATTACCAAAACCACAAACAGAAGAAAAAGCACGAGAGAAATTCTACACTTGACTACGGTAGGGGCACAGAAGCTTGCTAGCCGACCGACTCCAATGAAAAGCCCCGAACAACCCAGCACAAGCCTACAAAACAGCTGTCAAATGCCATCAATTTTTCCAAAGGATCCGTTCACCGTTTCCATCTCCCGCAGGTCAGAATCTCCCTTCTCCCTCTCTATGCGACCGTACCTGAGCATCAGGAAAACAAAAAATCAGCTACCTGACACGGCGGTCATCGCTGACACCGCTCAAAAAAAAAGATCGTTGAATGGTTCGTGTCTCCTCTTTTGATCCAAGTTTTTTTGCTTTTGCATCCTTTTCTCTCTCTCTCTCTCTTTCTCTCTGTCTCTGTCTCTGTCTCTGTCTCTGTCTCTCTTTTCTTTCATTCATTCATTCATTTTTTTTTTGGTGTGTGTGTGTGTGTGTTGGTGTTTTCCCTTTTAGTATTTGTTTCCTTTTTTAATCATTATTTTAAATTCGAGTTTGTGTCTTAGTGTTGGTGGGTGAGTGAGCTATGGGCAAAACGAAACCAGAGCCAGCGGGAACAAGCGGATCGCCCGCACCAGGCATCGTTGCCTCGATTCCTGGTCCCGTCACGGATCGCCGCTGCACTGATATATTCTTCCTGCTGCTCTTCATTGCATTCTGGATTGGGATGATCGTCGTGGCATCCATCTCGCTTGCGCAGGGTGATCCTCGCCGCTTGTACAAGCCAACGGATGTCTATGGAAACTTTTGCGGTATGGACAACACGCTGTTCACAAAGGGTCTCATCTATGACTTTGACACAGCGATCCAAGGACAGAACACTTCGAATTGCAATATTCGTAACCCAACTACCGATCAGAAGAAGAACTGCGACATGCGGATCAACTTCATCAATGAAGAATATCTGGTGTTTTTGAATCCGTCAACGTATCTTGGTTACGGCGGTTTCTGCGCATCCAAGTGCCCTGCGATGAACTCAAACAACACAATCACTTGCCCGAACCCGACTTCAAAGTACACCGCACCGCGCGGACGCCCGACGATTGTGGCGAACAGTGGTTCGACAACTTCGACTCGGTGTGCATATGATCGGTACTCCATGTGGCAAGGAACCTCGCCCATTCCTACAGAGTCCAGTTACCCTGCTTCTGTTTCAAATGGTGTGTATCTGGATTCCTCGAACAACCCTTGGTCCCCGCGCTCGGATTTCCTGATCTCGTCTGTGCCGTCGAGTGGTGCCACTGGAGTGGTACAGTCCACGTCCTTTGTGTTCCGCTGTATCCCGAATTCGGGTCTTGATCCGTCTGGATCCTCCGCTGCTGCGAAGCTTGGGGATCAGTGGGGGCAGTTTTGGGGAGACGTGACTCGCTGCTGGAGGATTTTCCTCATTTGCACAGCGACGGCATTCGTTGGTGGATTCGTGTGGCTGTTGCTGATGAAGGTGTTTGCTGGAGCTTTTGTGTGGATCACGATCTTACTGTGCTTTGCTCTCCTTGTTTTCATCGGATGGTACTTCACGGATCGAGCGCAGCAGAAGGAGGATGCGAATCCGTCGAGCGCGGATGACAACGACACCAAGGCGCTGCGGTATACCGGATATGCATTCTATGCGTGTGCATTCATCTTTTTCTGCGTGATTGTATTTTTGAGAAAGCGCATCCAGCTGGCTATTGCAATCGTCAAGGAGGCGTCTGACGCCATCCGCGATATGCCTTTGATCATCTTCTTCCCGTTGTGGATGGTTATCATTGTTGGCGGCTTTTTGGCGTACTGGATCGCGGTTGCTTGCTACCTCATGTCCATCGCCGATCCTTCTATTGACTGGCAGACCATGAACGGGTTTGAGCGCCCAGGTGAGATTGATTGGTCCTTCTCGGCCTCGATGCGCTACGTTCTCATCTATCACTTCTTTGGGCTCTTGTGGACTCTTGGGTTCCTGCTTGCCATTGTGTTCCTGGTCATTGCCATTGCTATGGCGACGTGGTACTTTATCGAGCCTCCCAAGCAGTCGCTTCCGAGTCATCCAGTCCTGTCTGCTGTGGGAACGACTCTGCGTTACCATCTTGGAACTCTGGCATTTGGTTCGCTGATCATTGCGATCGTTCAGTTCATCCGTGCCATGATCCTCTACTTCCACAAGCAGATTGAGAAGTTCTCGGAGAACACACCGTGCCAATGCTGCGTCAAGTGCCTCATTTGCTACTGCCAATGCTGCCTTTCTTATCTCCAGCGGTTCCTCGAATTCATTTCCAAGAATGCATATGTTCAAACTGCAGTGAATGGCTATTCATTCTGCAAGGCTGCCAAGCGTGCATGGTCTCTCATCTGCGATAATCTTGCCCGCATCGGAACCGTCAACTTTGTTGCTGACTTCATTACATTTACAGGAAAATTGGCCATTGTGATCGGAAACTGCTGCCTTGCTCTCTACCTGACCAAACAAGACTGGGCTGTTACCGATGGCGCCGATGAACTCCACTCGCCGGTTCTCATTGTTGTCATTGTCTTTATCATCACTTGGTTTATTGCACAGCTCTTCATGCACGTTTATGAATCTGCCATTGTTGCTCTCCTTGTGTGCTTCCTGGTCGACGAATCCGACTATGGTGGACGCTTCTGCTCACCGACCCTCAAGAAGTATTGCGAGGTCGACGAGGACGATGGCAAGAAGGTCAAGAAAGCAAACGCCAAGGCTGCCAAGGACGCGAAGAATGCCAAGAACGCGTGACAATGAGAGCGTCTTGACGACTTGTTCCCTCTCCAATTGACAGTGAAAAGATAAATAATTAAAATAAAAAGAAGCAGCGAAAAGCACAGTAGCATATCGTCGAGCCTTTCCTTTAGCACTGTTGAGCGTCGTGCTCATCCTTTTTCTTCGTCTCCTTTAATGGAAATGCTACAGATCAAGCTGCATGACGATATCGCATTCGAATCGCTTGGAAGTGCAAGCATCGATGCGGCGGAACCCGTGCTTTTCGTACAGTTTCGTTGCTGGTTGCAGAACCGAAACCGTGTCGAGGATGCATGTTTTGAAACCTCGAGCGCGCGCCTCCTCCACGAAGTATTCCAGGCACGCATCCCCAATTCTCTTTCCACGATGCTCCACCCGCAAAAACATCTTTTGCAGCTCGCACTCACTCTCTGACTCGTATGCAATCGCAAATAATCCTACAATAGCCGGCTCCTCATCACTACCGGCCTTGGCACTGGCATTCGCACTGGCATTAACACTGTTGCTGCTACTTGTGCAATGACAAGACGAAGAGGAAGACGGCGGTGAATACAGAATGACCCAGCACTGTCCGTTGTGCTCCGGTGCATGGTAGTAGGAATGCAAACAAGTAAGTGCCCTATCGCCGTCGTCGAGCAACAGCGGAAGTTTATAATGCTCTAAAATCTCAGAAACGAGCGGAATCACAACCTCTCGATCGCTGTCCAGTGCTTCCCGCAGCATGTATCCTTGCTCTCCAAGCCCCCGAATCGCAAAACTGCGCGGGACGAAACACTCGGTCGACCTCTGCTTCTCCATCTCATAAAACGCAATCCACTCAAACTCCAATCTCGAGCGCTAAGTGCACGACCACAAGAAGAAACCTTTCCTCTCTCACAAGAAACATGAATAAAGAAACATGAATAAAGAAAAAAGAAAAGAAAAGTATTATAGCATTACGCAAATAAAGCAGATCGAAAAAACAAAAGGAAACCTTGTTTTTCGTCCCGTCGATCGTATAGCTGCTGCCTTGCAGTCTTTTGCTGCTTCAGCATGCCAGCAAGCTACGCAGCTGGGGTAGTTTGTGCACGCTTTTTTCTTCATCCATTCTGGTTCTGCGCATTCTCCACGTCGTTTGGGATCGCGTCGTTTCCATTCATTCGTTGTAGAGGTGTGCTAGGGTCGCCGGATTGTGCAGTTTGTATCAGCTAGAAAAATATGGACGCGATTACGAGTTTGTACAAACGGGCTCTTTCTCTCGGAAGCAAAAGTTCGAATCCCAGCTCTACTCGCAATAGCAGTGGCGCTGCCGGTGCGAGTATGCCGAATGGAAGCAGTGCGAGTCCGACGGTGAAGCACGTGAATTTGCATGACCTTGCTGGTGTTCGTCGACTCCTCGACGATGAAATCCGGTCTCTCATACCGTCGCTCGGTTATGAATTGCAGCACCATGCGACCGACGCCAAGCATCTTCTTTCGCTTCTTGCATGTCTCACTGCACTGGCTGCCCACTTTTTCATTGGTCCATTCCCTGCGAATCGTACGAAACTCGCACTCTGCTGCGCCGTGTTCTTCGCTCTTGCGATCGCAATCGAGCTGCTATCGTATGTCGTGGGCCGATCATGCGTCCTCTTTGCAACAGCGGCTCGAAAATCCAAGCCTAAACATGCCCCGGTCATCCGCATCGACTCCACCATCCGCGGAAGTGACGCCGTGTACGCCGTCTCGTTTTCCACTCTATCCAATTGCGGCACTGTCGGTCTGTTCTCACGATACACTGGACGCAACAATACCAGTCGTGGTGGTGCAAGCCAGAGCAACACGAAGAGCATAGAGGCGCCGATTGCAACATTCTTCACATCAAAAGGCGAGTTTGCAGACGCAGCGTTCAGTGCGTGGATCGCCGAGCACTTGTTTCTTCTAAAGACCGCCTGATCTTGATCTTGACTGGGGTGGTAGCTCTCTTCTGCCGAGTCGCCTCGAAGGAATAATAAATTAATAAACGCACGAACCAAATGCATTTCTCCCGCTTGTCTTGGTTGCAATTTACGTGGGACTCGTCCTCTTTCGAAAACAATTATTCTGTCAATCGCTGTCATCCTCAAATAAAGACTTACGGGGAGGCGGAGGCGGCATTGCAGGACCTTTCTTCTGACTTGGCGCCCCACCTCTCGTGCTCCTTCCAGCAGCAGTAGACTGGTCATCATCGTCCTCGTCATCATCAAACAGCGAAGGCTTCTTGGCAGCGCTGGCGGTGGTACTTGCTGTTGTTGACGGCGTCGGTGTGGGCTTTTTCAAAGCTTGTGCTTGCGGCAATTTATCACTCGCACCATTGTCGTCGTCTTCATCATCATCGAAGAGTGACGGCTTGGCAACAGGCTTTGCAGCAGGCTTTGACGATGCTGTTGTTGCTGTCATCGGCGGCAACGAAGCTGGCTGAGACGTACTGGTGGTTGAAGGTGGTTTGGCTTGAGAAGACGCAGATGATCCTGCTGCTGCTGCAGAAGTAGAGGCAGTCGTGGCAGTCGGAGCAGCGGAAGGGTCGCTGGATGCCGGGCGCTTGGTGCGGCGGACGCGTGTCGCTGTCGCATGCGTCAGCTTCTGCGAACTCATTTCATCCTCATCCTTCCCTCTTTGCAGCCCAGCAGGTGTGTTTGCACTTGGCACAGATGCTGAAACAGCAGCTGCTGAAGACGGCGTTCCTGAAGAAGAGGAGGAAGGGGACGGTCGCGGTCCGAGAAGTGCAGAAAGATTCGCGGCAAACGCAGCTTTTGCATTCTTCGGCGGTTCTTCGTTTTCCTTTTCCTTTTGAGGCGTAGCTCGCTGTTGCTCTTCCGCAACCGGCTTGTCTTTGTTTGCTTCGTCCCTCTTGGCAGCAGCAGGCGCAGCAGCAGGAGCGGGTTTGAATGCGGGAGAGTCCACCTCGTCGTCGTCATCATCAAACAGTGACGGCTTCTTTGCAGCTGGCTTTGGCATCCCGCTGGCAGCACTACCGGAAGCAGCCGTGGAAGGTGTTCTATTGCTCGTGACGTTGCCAGCCACAGGAGCAGGGGTTGCCTTCTTTGCAACCACGGGAGTCCTCTTCTCCTCCTCGTCATCAGACTCGTCAAAGAGCGATGGTTTCTTCGCACTGGATGTCACCGGAGTGGTCGTGGCGGGAGCAGGGGCAGGAGCAGAAGCACTCGGAACCGGAGCACTCGCAGCTGGAGTGCTGGTACCCGGATTTGACGATGGAGTAGGTTTGGGCTGTGGAACTGGCTTCGGTTTAAACGAATGCACACTCTCGTCATCGTCATCGTCATCAAATAGAGATGGCTTCTTTGAAGCCGGAGCCGGAGCCGGAGCCGGAGCAAGGATTGCAGCTGGAGCTGGAGCTGGAACTGGAGTTGCGACTGGAGCCGGAGCTGAAGCTGGAGCCGGGGCCATCGGTGCAGGTGCAGGTGCAGGTGCAGCAGTAGTTGCACTCGACACAGATGTATTTTCCGTCTTCTTTTGGACTTCTGCACGAGGCTGTTCGTCATCGGACCATCCATCGGAATCATCATCCTTGGTCTTCTTTTGCGTTGCAGCACCAGCCGGCATGGGGTCATTGCGTCGTTTCGCAAGTGCCGACATCAGTGCATTCCTGTGCGCATCGCCTTTGTCTTCATCCTTCTTTTCTGCACCCTCTGCAATCTCGGTCGAATCAGCTGATGCTGTAGTGGCAGCAGTCGTCGTTGTAGTGGCAGTAGTAGCAGTAGTGGCGGTGGAAGAAGAAGAAAATCCACCCGATAAGAAATCGTCGTCGTCATCATCTTCAAACAATGATTTCTTCGCACTCCTTTCTGTGCCTGCCGTAACGGACGATGAAGATGTTGATGCTGGTGGAGGTGGTGGTGGTGGAGGCGGTGGTGGAGGAGGCGGTGGTGGAGGAGCGCCGGTAGTTGGAGCTTGCATTGCACTAGTAGATGAAGGGGCAGCAGAAGAAGAAGAAGAAGGAGGAGGAGGTGGTGGTGGTGGAGCACCAGCAGGGAGTGCCTCCAGCGGTCGGGACTCGACTTGAGAAGAAGAAGCGACGATGCGGTCAATTGCGGCCTGATGTTTGCGTGCAGCCGCGTCAACGACTGCGGTTTGAGCAGGGTGCAAAGGAAGAGGTGCCGTGCAGCCGCGGACCGCCTCCCATTCTGCCGTGCCAATGATGACTGGCAGCTTCTTCCATCCGTACAGTCCATCCACGTCTCCCTTGCCTTGGACACCCGATTCGCTTGGTTCCTGTCCATCCACAACACCCAATGAAGACGCCTGCGACTGAAGTTGAAGCTGAGCGGAAGAGCGATGCGACGCGGCCGCAAGCGAGGCGAGGAACTGCGACGCAGTGCGGATGGCCATCGAATACGCGCCAAGCAACTGTGCCTCGCGATTGCCCTCCGCAGTGCTTCCTGCGCCTCCTGCACCCGGTGCAGCCGTCGACGGCGCAGAAGAAGAAGAGGTGCTACCGGTTGTAGCCGCGCCACCGGTTGATGCAGAAGAAGAAGCCGTAGCAGAGGACGAGAGGTCGTCGTACACGCGGTTCTCGATAAACTGCGAGTTGGAAAGCATCAGGAGCTCGTTGAACGAAGAGTGCAGATCCACATCGGTCGACCGAACATCATACACAATGTCGTCGACGTGATGCTGGACGATTTGCACCGAGGACAGCAGCCGCGAACAGACTCCTTCCAAATGAGAAAGCAGCAGCTTGTCGCTCGTAAGCGTCCAATTCGAAACGCTCGCACGAAGCTCTTCCATCTCTCTCTCTCTCTCTCTCTCTCTCTCTCTCTCTCTCTCTCTCTCTCTCTCTCTCTCTCTCTCTCTGTCTGTCTGTCTGTCTGTCTATCCAACCCACAACAATCAACAAACTTAAAATATTCTGAATTTAAATCTTAACAAGTATTACAAAACCATACAAGAAGCATCGGTCCTCAAAAAATAAGCTATTATGACGAAAGGCTTGCGGAAGGATTTTGGGGAAAACGAGAGGCAGTTCGAAATTGATGCTTGATGCTAGGGTTATTTTTATGGCACAAGGGAAGAAAAAGTTTTTTTGTATTTTGCACAGGGCATTATTGGAAAGAATCTCGTGTCTCCGAGGTTGTGTATGTGATTTTGTTTAATTATGTTTTCTGCACTGACTTTTCTTGCGTAAGGATTAAGGAATCATCATGCATAATAACAGTGGTTTCTCGATTTACGTATCGATGTAGTTTTTCGTTTTTTCCCTGATCGTGCTCTCCTCCACAAAACAAGGGTCCAAGCACGGAACGGAAGAAAAGAAAACGGGTGGTAACCGCAGTACGTGAGCGTATGAGCAAAAGCAGCGACTCCCGCAGCTGGGGGGAAAGCCTGATTTTCTCTGAACTCCTCAACCACGAAAAAGTCCTCGGTTGGCCAACAGACGACGTTAGCATCTGCCCAAAAAAGAAAGGAAAAATAAACTGTTCACTGGCCGTTTTGCCATCCAAACGAGGAACGCTTAAAAAGATGCAAAGGCGTGGGCTTCTTGTGGTCTTGCTATTGGTCGTGTTTGCCATTTCAAGAGTGCGAGGGCAAGCCGATGCATGTACAATCCGGCAGCGATCGCAGCTGACGCTTTCTTCGCTTTCCGCGTGTTTTTCGCTGCTTCCGTATGACCGCACGCGGGCTTTCCAGCTCTTTGCTGGCTTGCAGTCAGCAGCCGATTTGTACGTCCAGTCGGATCTTCTAAGCGTTTCCACGAACAACAGGGTCGCCATCAGCAACACTTTCGAAAACGACGACAACAGCGTGAATACCTATCCGGGGTTCGATCCTCTGCCGCAAAACCTTTCGACAATGATTCGAGATCTTGGCAACACACCTTGGCCAAACGACTATGAAATGCACAGGGCGATATGGGGACTGCTTCAACGTGCGGGAGACTTTAATCTGCGCTACTTTGGACCCACAAACTACAATGCATTTTCACTCGTTTTTCCTTTTTCTCTCGCCTTCTCATCGCTACCCACCATCGCGTCAGCGGCAGACGCAGGAGCGCCAGAGATTGTGTTCACTGCAGCGAGTGTGGCAGTGTTTTCCGATGGGACTTCCACGTATGATAATTATCGGGTTGGCGCGGCGCGGTTTGCGGATCAGGTGGGGAAGGTGGTGACCGCAGTGAACGGACTTGCGCCAATGGACTTTGTGCGATCCATGTGGATGCCGCGTTGGGGCGTGTCCAAAGATGCGAGTGCAAGGCTCAATTCGGTGTTGTATGCGCTGGCACAGACTCCAGCGCCTGCTTTTGAGTTGTTCGATCACTTGGCGTTTGACTTTGGCGGCGATCCGCAAAGCGTGGAAATCCGGTTTGCAGATGGATCGTTGGTCGCGGCTCCATGGATTGTCGACGTTCCGTATGCATCATTTGCAAACGCTGATGATTTCTACCGTCGAAACTTAATTGGCTCAACGCACAGCAATCTCAACTCGGCCAGCGCGAGTACGTATTGCCGAATTGCGCGTCATGGTCCTGACGAAGCGAATCGGGACGCAGATGACGACGTAGCGCGGCACGAAGCAAAAACGGCGAAGAAAATGGAAAATCCAGCGATGGCCAATTTTCTGACTGTCCAGTTCGCGAGTGGTGATGATGCGATGGGTGTGTGGTGCGCCACGGGGTTCAATTCAGCAGAACGAGGAGGAGGAGGTGGTGGTGGTGGTCCGCCAGGCACAAAGGAGGACACGCTTCTGCTCCGACTTGCATATTTTTCGCCGCCCGCCGAAAATCAAGGGTTTGAAAAGTACCTCGAAGCTCTTTCGCAGTGTCTGAACTATGCAAACTCTACAAACCTGAGACGGCTCGTCATTGACTTGCGGCACAGCCACGGTCAGGACATGTGCCTTGCGACATACATGATGAATATGATCTTCAGCTCGAAGTGGGGTTCGCTTCTTCAGTCGGCTGCCGATGGAAGTGTGCTTCGTAACTCACTGGAAGTATGGGACCTAAAGAAATCAAAGACGCTCAATTCCATAGTCGACTGCATTGGATCTGCAGCCGCGTCGTCATCGTCATCGTCACCCTCTTGGTCACCCCGCATTGATCCTGCGTCGCTAGACTACTTGGAGGGCGTCAGTGCGTGGTACACAACCTCGGTATCGAGTTCCGCGCCTGGTGCTCCGCGGCCCGGATCCACATTTACTGCCAAAGCGCTGTTCCCTGGCGCGTGCGTGAAATCGATTTCCCAAACCGCCACTGGGATTTTCAGTTCGACGGCATCGAATTCTTGGACGTCAGTCGTGATGATGACCGATGGCTTATGTCGCGGTGCATGCTCATACTTTTTATCGCATGTCCGGCGGGTCGGTTCTGCTGCCATCATCGCGAAGGGCGGGCTGCCGGACTCCAATCTTATGGATTCTTCGACTTCGTCATCGTCCTCCCTGCAATGGAACGCTTTTGTGGACTTACTCTCAAAGTCGTATTCTGATGCACAGAGTCGTGCGCAGATTGTGCAGTTCCCCTTTCGGTCGACCCTGCTGTTCCACGCAGATGAAATGTACCTCGGTGCTCAAAATGCTGCGACTGCACCTGGAATTCCACGTGACTTTGTGCGCATTCCGCCAGATGTCCGCGATCTTTCCTGGAACTTCCAAGAAGACGGCGTCATCTACGATTCCACGCAGGCTTACTACCAACCGCTCAGCATGCAGATTTCGTACAGCAAAGCGTATTCAGCCGCGTATGCGGCAGTACAGAATGACACGCTCTTTTCTTTGACTGTTCCGCTGGCAGCGTCGTTTGTGCAGTCTGTGGAGTCACAGGGGAAATCCGATCCCAGTTCGCTGAGCGCTTGTTTTTCGCAGCAGGATACGACCTCTGGCTCAGGCGATGACAAGGCCTCGGACACAGTCACCGTGGTCGTCGTGATTGTGGTGTTGCTTGTTGTGCTCGCAAGCGCGATCGCGGGATTCTTTGCGTACAAGAAACGAAGGGAACGATTGCAAAAGGCAAAGTCCAAGCAGTATGCGTTTTTGGATCAAGCTGATGCAGCCAGATACCAACAATTTTGATTCTCCTCTCTCAGGCTCGCAATCTCTGTTTCTCTATCGCTTTCACATCGAAAATTTCCCAGCATCCTGCGTGATGTGTAGACGATGCAGTGAGTCAAAAGTGTTCCCAACGTTTTGCAGATCTCTCAAATGGGGGAGACTCTCATGCTGGTCTCCTCAACTCGATTCGGTGGCAATTTTCATTATTATTTATTATTATTATTATTATTTTTTCCTTCTATAAATTAATGAATTTTAGCAATTAAAATAATAAATCAAAAGACGGCATCTTGATGTCTTGTTTATTGCGGATTTATATTTCTGTCATAATTCTCCGTTTTCGAATCAACAACTGTTGGTCTGAACGAAGATGTAAATAGACACGATGGAAGAGTACGGTTTCGGGGCAAGAGATGTGCTGGAGGTTCGGAAACGTCTTGGCATATCCGTGCGCGATCCACTCGGCCGCAGTCACGACGCGCTTTTCAACGGAGAGCTTTGCGCGATCAAAGAACGAGATTGAACGGAGATTGGGAAAAGACGTCGGATCGACGCTCATCGTTCGCTCCGTATCGAGAATCACGGACTGAAGAGAAGGACAGCGGATATGGAAAACAAGTTCAGATGAAACACGGGCGCGTGAAACTGCCTGTTTCGGGGGCTGCATGTACCCACCGAAGCCGGAAGGTGAATCCACGAACCTTGCTTGGACAAGGTCCTTGAAATCAGACAGGTCAATCATCATTTGATCGCCAGCAATCGCTGTATCTTCGAAACTCTCTGGAATGTGGACGACGATTGATTGCGTCGCCCAGCTGTGCGCGCTCTTCATCACTGCACCGTCTTCCCGATCAAGGATTGGATCGATTCGCAGAAGTACCGGATGGTCTCGAGAGACTGCATCGTGCAGAGCCACAGAACAGTGCAATTCCTTGGCATCGTTCGTGTGCATCGTTGATTTTTTGGCACCACCAGAACTTGTGAATGGACTTGCTGGAGACAGGGAAGGATGCTCCGTCACGCTTGGCACCACAATTCGGAACGTGGATTGCAGGCCAACTTCATTGATGCGGCAAACTGTTGTCCCCGGAAACTCGTGGAGTATCGTGAGAGAGACAGCAACGTCCTGCAGCGCACGGACAGACAGGGATCTTCGCTGCACCGTTGCAACAATCAGATTGCTCAACGAGGGATGACCAAGCACATCCAGACTGTCTGCTACAAAATCAGACTCCATAGACGAAATCGAAGAGAACTTGCGGTTGGTCAAAATGTCAGTGGCAGCTGTCGTGTCACACACAAAACAGTACGACGCGGACACCAATTCCAGAGACCTTGCAGAAGAATGATCCAGCAAGATCCAGCAAAGAGGACGCTCCAAAGCACACCTGCCATACCTTTGATACGCATCATCCGCATCGACGACAATCTTGTTCAGAAACCGCGTATTCTCAATTCGTAGAGTCGGCGACCGAAAGGAGTCGGCAAGCGAAGGGTCTCGATCTGCATCCGTGTGCCACACGGCGACTGCATCATCGCGACGAGCAGGGGTGCACAGGTTTACTCGGAGGCGCTCTAACAACGGGAGTCTATCAAGAACGAGTTGAAGCAACAGCGCATCATGCTTTCGATCCAAAACAGGTGGCGCCCACGCAAACTCGAGCGATCGGAGTGATTCAAACTGGACCAACTTCAGTCCATGGCGATGCACGGATCCTACCTGCAGATTCTGGATAGACCGACCGCAGTCCACAATCGTCGAGATCGCATCGCTGAGCAGCACGCCGCCGTGGACGGAAACAGTGCGAACTTGCTCGGCTGTTGGGAGGAAATCGTCGAATGCCAAATCTAGGACGCCACCTGCACGAATTGGAACCGGCAGTCGATCAAGCAACAAGCTTGAAATCACGACCATTCTCTCTCGCCACAATTTGAACATCACCAGAGTCTGCGGATTGAACGTGCTGGATCGACTCTTCCAAATCTTCTCCAGAGGAGCAAAATCATTGGCCATCAACTCGGAACTGGCTCCAAACGACACTCGAACTCCCTGAGCACGGAAAAACGTAATCATTTCCACCCAGTCGTATGATCTCGGCAGGAACATATCTGCAAACTCCAGAAAGAGATAATCGACTTGCGATTTGACATATTGCAATATCTGGCGGGAGACCACGGACCAGTACTGCATCACAAGCAAACTGCGGTGGCCAAGATGGACGTGCATCGACACGCAGCACACACAGTTGACATCAGATTTCACTCGGCGAGCCAAGAGCGGATCGTCCTGGGAAAGCGACGACGCCCAACCCATCCCTTCGGCTTCGACATGCAGATGAACGTCCACTTTCTCATTGAGGGAGCACAACACAGTGAAGACCTTCATCAGAATGACGGGCACCAAAGACGAGAATATTCGGTCCCCTTCGTTTCGTGTTGCTCGACTTTGCGGAGACTCCGGAACCCGATCCTCGTCCCCTGCTCGCAACGACTGAAATATCTCAGACAGTTCATGGGACTCCATGACGTGTCTCGAAAGAACAATGCTTTCAAACTGCTCGGGTTCCGTAACGCTGTTGATGACGTCCAAGAAGAACGAAGTAGACAGCAGTATGTCGACTCGGCCGGAGTTTCCAGAAGAATTGATAATTCCCACTGTCTGAGCTAGATCACTCAACGTCTCGCACAAAATCGGCAGATTGGAGAGGACGGAGTCACCATCTTGCATCGGTCCACTGAACGTTAGACTCTCCGGATACATTCTGGATAGTCTGGAGAACGTTTCGGAATGGATTGCATCCATGGAAAACTCGGAGCCTGTATCTTTGGATTGCTGATTCAATGGCTTGCAATACTGCATCCCGATCTTCGGGAAGAAGTAGTGTTTGACGACGTACGCCCAAGCCGAGTTCAGTTGACGAAGAACAACATGATCCTCAAACGAGGAAAATTCGATGATCCGTTGAACGCAATTCACCGGAAGATCGTTCATGTCGGTATCCGTAACAGTGTCGAAATCTCTTCTCTCTCTCTCTCGCTCTCTCTCTGTCTGTCTTTAATATCATTCGAGAAGAGCAAACTTCCGAACGAACAAGGATTCTGCCAACGACCGGTTCTGCGTGCATTCCGTTTCCCATCCTCCTTGCCGTTCCAGAGCCAAATGGCAAAACAATACACACTCTCACAGGAAAACCAGTGGACACTTCGATGGAAGACCTGCCTGAGATGGCACACGAGCAAGATCTTGAGCTTTGCAGCACGTACAAGCAGACATGCCCAACACGAGATGCCGCTCACGTCAGCCACCCTCAACACTGCTGTGGAAGATTGCCAAAATCTGAAAAACTCGGGGGACAGCAGGGGGGAACGTTTTCTGCTGCAGCTGCGAACTGCAATCAAACCGGGAGCTGGCGGCATAATAATAATACCCGTACGACATTCGCCTTTCAAGTATCGACTGCTGTTTGGTTCAGTGCTGCACAAAAACTTTGCGAAAGAAGACTACATGGAACTTAAAGCGAGCGGCCACAAGTCGATTTTGAGCGTTGCAGTCGGATTCGACGAGTCCGCGCGATCCAACTCCCTTGCGCTTTGAAGAGGTTGTCGGATCCGCCACAAGTGCTCCGGGTATCCGTCCATCATCAAGTCAACAATTCGAAGACCAGAGTCTCCGATATGCGTCGGCAGCTCTGCGACGTATGCATCTCGCCACTCGTAGACCAGCTTGGATGTAGATTCCACCGCCTCCTTCACGCGTGCGTCCAGTCCGGCAGTAAACAAATCGAACAAAGTCTTGGAGGAGGCCATGCTGAAGATGAAGGCAGACTGTGGTTCAGTGGTGATCCAATCCCAGGAGACCCACCATCCGAGCTCTCGATGAAGAAATCTGTGAAACTCCATTTCCTCGCGAATTTCGTTCGGTGCCATTCCGGAAGGACACGGCGTAATGTCAAAGAGAAAGCAGCTTCCATACAACAGACAAGTGCGTGCGATGCGTATAAACTGCTCCACATTTTCATATCCAAGTTCCAAGCAGGTGTTTCGTAGCGTTTTCTCGTCATCTGCTGTCACGAGGCGCGAAGCAGACGACTTCCCCCTGAGAGTCGCCGCCACCACGCTTGATACATTATGGGTGACATAGTACGCTATGAACTTGAGAAGATGGTCAGTCATGCCCGCATCCTGGTTAAACTTGACGCGCACGCAGCGCTTCAACGGAACCACAAGGCTAAGCGGCGAGAATGTGCTGCGAATGCGGGACCCTAAGTCACTACAGTCTTGCTCGGGAAAATGGAGCCCAGCGAACAAGCAGACAGCATGAGGAAGCAGCAGCTTTTCCATTGCTTTTGTAAATCTCTTTCCAAACTGCGGATGCCTCATCACAGACACAAACGGGTTCGACTTCAGTTCATCCGGAACAGCCGCGAGAAACGGGACCTTGAAAGGAAGCATGCCCATAAGCCCCGCCTCCAAAGGCGGACGATTCCCAAAACCCCCAACGACGCCAAGAGACGCAGACTTCACCGTTCGAGCAGCATGGAGCAGCATATCTGTCGTTTCGTCCAAGAACCTCATATCCTCTTCGTTCATTTCGATGTCGTTCATTTCCTCGTCATTGTCCTCTGTCGAGGAGGAGGACGACGCAAGTGGCCGTTTGATGGGTATTCCAACAGGAACCACAACAGCAGCAGGAACTGGCGCAGGGACAAGCGTGTCGAGACCAGGGGACCGTCGCTTGGAAGGCGGCGTTGCTACAGATGCCGGCGGCGTCATGGGAACAGCCGAAACACACCGCGCAGTCGTCTGATCCACTGCGTTCTCCATGCTGGATTTCTTCGCGAGAGCTGGCTTTTTTGCAAGAGGCTCTTCGACGTCTGGAGAACCACCAGCCATCGCCGTGAAATGGACTGTGGTTCTATCGCCCATTTTTTCTGCTTCCCTCCACAGTTCCATAAAGTGCGCTGCAGGTTTCTTGTCCGCGACGGAGGATGCAAGTGACGTCGGACTCTCTTTAAACGGATGCTTAGCAACGATTGTTTGGAGTTCGATCTTGCGTCGCTCTCTCTCTTTTTCGTCATCTGCGACTGTCTTGAACTCGGTTACCGGTACATCGACCACGAGGACATCCATCGCGGACTCGTTGGCAATCTGGAGCAGCTGACTTCGGGCACAAAACAGTTCATAAATGATTTTCTGCTCGGTGCTGACGTCATTCAGAGAGAACTCGCGGGTCGAAAACACCAGCAGACTCGTTCGTCGCGGATCCCACTTTGACTTCATCTTTTGATTTTGTCCAGAGGTAATGTACCTCCCAGAGACCACAAAGAACTGTATCTGCGGGATGAAGTTTGCAACGCGGAGCCGGAACTTCGGCTCCTGAAACAGCCGATGCATCATGAGTGACGTAGGCCGCACAGGGGTGTCAAACTCCCCCTGTGAAAACCTCTCGTCAAACAGCGAAAGCACACAGTGCGCTTCTCGGACAGTTATATACTGTCGATGTTCCGGATACACATATCGCAGAGCATAGCCGTATAGATACGCAAGCCGACCTGCAACACTCTGCGCATTCAAGCCATCCCAGCTTTCATGATGCATTCTTCACTTTTCTTTTTTCTTTTTCTTTCCTTTCCTTTTTCCTTTCCTTTTCGCTTTTCCCTTTTTTCAGTTAATTACCGCAGTTCTGACGTCGCAGACGATCGCGTTCACTACGGTTCTCCGATTTCGTGACGGTGCCAAATAATAATAATAATAGTAACAGTAATAGTAATAATAATAATAGTTGCTCTTGTCAAAACACCGTGGCTGAAAAGAAGCAACGTAATGCCAGTTATCACTTACTCCTTACCACTTACTGCTGATTTGCTCAATGCTTACAAACAACTGCTCTCAGCGTACTGTGCTGCATAGGTCGGAGTATTGGAAGGTGTTGTTGATAGCTGACAGTTCCCCCCACTTTAAACCTCACGGGGGAAACTCCCTTTTGTTTCCCTAAAAGATCCGGCACACTACTTTTCGCACGAACCATCACTACAGTAGGTTCCACGGGCGCTTAATGCTGAGGCCAAAGTTGACCGCAATTTGGAACTTGCTACGTCTGTCTTGGCAGTCGACGCACGGTGCGGACGTCTTTTGCTCCTTCCTCGTCACGTGCTTGCGTGGGGAACCCGACGCTGATCGCCCGGTATGATGATGATGATGATGATGATGATATTGTTGTTATTATTATTGTTATTGTTGTTGTTGTTGACGGTGATGCGCAAGAACGAGAAATGTTGCGTGAGCCTGACGCTTGTTTAATGTCGCACAGAGCTTCTTTTGGTGGTGGTGGTACCCCAGAAATGTGGAGTGTGTTTCTGCGGGACACGCTGTGCGAAGCGAGTGGGCCTGCAGCATCCAGGATGGGGTCTCTGCATCGGGCTCTTGCTTCAACATACAAGACGAGCTTTCAGCACCAGCACTTTGTGTTCCGCGCGACTGCTTCGGCGCCGCGACACGTGGAGGAGCTTGCGTGGGCGCGGAATCTACAGCCGATCGATGTCCGGTTCCTGCTGCGATACGACGGAAAGCGCATTCCTGTGTTCCGAACGAATGACGGACGGGTGTATGTGCAAGAGCAAAGAATCTTGAAGGATCTGTGCGACTCTGTGGTGGAAATTGCGTGCGGGGCAGCGCACTTGCTGTGTCGAACGGGAGAAGGAAGAGTGTTCGCAGCCGGCAATACACGCAAAGGGCAGTGTGGGCACTATGGGTCGGTGGGCTTCATTCCGTTTTCACGAGCCCAGGAAGTCCATATCCCATATGGAAGTGGAGAACGGGCGGTGCAGATCGCGGCCGCAGGGGACTCGTCCATGGTCCTGCTAAACTCTGGACGCGTGTTTGTGTTTGGCTGCAACGAGCATTGCCAGCTGGGCAATTCCTCTCTGGACGCTATCGAGCAGCCGCTGTTGCTGTGCGAGGGAATCGAGAACTTTCCAAAGATGGATTCAATTCACCTCTCAGGGACACACGCAGTGCTGCTCAGCAAATCAGAGCCGTCAAAATTCATTTCGTTTGGAGCAAACCAACAAGGAGAATGTGTTGTCAGCAATGCAAGAACTGTTGAATTCTCGCCGGAGTGGAAATCCGCTTCACTAACCGTGTCGCCCTCCTCCTCCTCCTCCTCTCCCTCCTCTGCACCGCTGACTAGTAAGATTCAACGAGTGCTCCTGTATCCTGGTGGAACCAAGCTCCTGATGAAACATACATCGTCCCACAACAGCTCTAGCACTGCTTTGCAAAACACATCATTCACAACGATCAAGCTAGGGAATGCGGTTGCTTCGAGCTCGGGATTCTGGGACTATGCTTCCCAAATCGGCATCCACTTTGACCGAACGATGCCGGAGAACTTGACGTTCTTCAATCTCTTCAATGACTCCTTGCCATACTGGTGCCAGTGTGCGCTGAAATCCATTTTGTCCTTGGATTCAGACCATTCCACCAGTAGAGAAAAGTCATTTGCAAGGCTGTCTTGCGTATGCTGCTCGTCGGATGAGCTCATTGTCATTCTCTCGAACTCTATCTGCGTGGAGTCCCATTTTCCTGTCCTGTCCGAGGACCAAGCTGCCAGCACAAACGATACACTCGTTGCTGCATCGCTCACGCTGCGCATTTCCTCGGATCCCATCCTCGTTGGATTCGCAAACCTTTTGGATGCCACTACACGGTTGTCGTTCAGCGACGGCACAACGGCGGTCATCCATCGGACGGAATTTGTCTCCATTCTGGTTCATTCAAGAGCGCTTGCAACGTTTCTGTTGCTGCCGCGGAGTACACTCGATATTATGATTGATTTTGTATCTGGGCCTGCTTTTCGCGCAGTTGTGGCGTTCTTGATGGGAAGACTGTGCCGTCGAAGCCCTGGAAAGGGTCTCTGGAATCACGTTCTGTACACGGAAACAGCAAGCCGAAGTGCGGACAGCGATGTCGCCAACGGCTGCTTGGGAATGATTGACTACACCACGGTCGTGGATGTCCTTGTGCTGTGCGAAATGTTCGAATTACCGCTCTTGCGCTCGCTTTGCGAAGATGTGCTATTCTCCCTCCTTCGCTACGAGGACGGTCAGACTCTCAAGCGAATGGACGGCGGTTCGATGGAGCAGCTCTTTGGATTATTCTGGGACTTCTCCTGCTCACAGTGCCTCAGTCTCCTAGTCCCCGGGTGCAGCATTCCGGGGCTGAGCAGCGTTGCCGATCCTCGCTCTTCATCGTGTTGCGACTCTCCGTCCAGCACGAACCTGTCGCGAAATGGAGCGGCGCCAAAATCGAAGAAGCCTTTTTGGAAACGGGCGCTCCGTTTCCTCTGGTGCGTAAAGTAAAAAAAAAGACATTATTATCGTTATACTGCGTTGAATGAGCAGCAGAAGTGGAAAGTAGAGTAACGGCAGGCTTCTCTGCTGTTCGGGACGGGCTTCGCATGCTGTTAAAAAGGTGTAATGTCAAACGTGGTGATGCAGGACATGCGCATCCAGGAACTTTACAAAGAAAAAACACAGGATCTTGGTGTGAAAAGCCAGCGTACACTAGCCAGGAACTCCGGCGGCTTTGCTGCGAACATTCGCGAACGCAGTGTCGCAAGGATCGCGAACGGAATGATGCACGTCGACCTGGCGAAGGAACGACCATTCAATGACTTGGGAACCCTTACGGGTCCAGCATTCCGAGTTTCCAGCGATCTTGCGAATAAGGCTGGAGATCAACAGCGATACTTCTTGAGATTTGTTTGTGATTGGAATGCAGAACCATCTTCTCTGCCGCTGGAAGGTCGCGGCGATATCATCAAGAAGCAACGCATACGCGTCATCATGGCTGCATGGCCCATGTGATAGCTCACGGACAAAGGGGCTAGCTGGCAGGCGCATCCAGGATTCCAGTACTGAGCCCGAGGTCGACAGAATAAACACTTCATCTTCCATGGGGCCATTCGCAGCAGCAATCCCGACAGACCATCCAAAGTGAGTGGACAGAAATCCTATCCACTGTTCTACAACCGAATAAGGCTGGTCCTCATCGAAAATATCAAGAACCAAACGACTGTGCATGTTGGCCAACAAGCTGGAAACCAGAAATCCTCCCATAGACCTTGCCTCATCCTCCATGGATGCAGTGTGAAACGCCGCCAGTGCACTCCACATTTCACTCGCTTCCAACAAGGCTGGCATCACAGTACGTCTCTCAACAGTGATGCTGGTTTCCATCCCGGTTCTCAGCAGCGGATGCAACTTGGAGTACCACAACGCCATGTCGACAAGTTGAAACCACGCGGTGGGATTTCCAGCGAGGTTCAATGTCAGCACAACACGCCGACCAACCACCCCTCCTTCCTCCGCCGTCATTCCTTCGCCGGGCTGAGTAGCAGGGCAGGAAGAAATTGTAAAGTACGAGCCCATCTGGATCAACGGTTCACAAAACAACCGCCACGCAGCATTTCGCTGAGCAGGGTCATCGATGCCATACGTAGCTGTGTTTTTAGAGAAATGCACTGCATGCAGAAACAGGCGTTTCTGAAACATTTCAGACACCCGACGGCCCCAAAACGGGTTCTGGAGCGCGCTTTTCAACAGATGCTCGCACTTCCGCGAGCGCTCCGCGCCCCGCATGTCGGAGAACTGGCAAACCGGTTGACGGAATAACACCGATGGGAACGGAAAGGGGCCTTCAATCTTCGTTTTCTTGCTATTACGAGGTGTTATTTCCCACTCGGAACGAAAATCATCGTTCTCCAAGTCGTTTGGACTCTGCATCAACGGATGCTTGGTAGCTGTTTTGACTGGTAATGCGACAGGTACAGGTACCGGTTCCTGAATGTTGCGCGCAACGGTTGACGATCTTCTGCGGACAATAGGTCCCGGAATTTTCGTGGACGCATCTGCTATCTTGGTCGATCCGCTACGCGATGCAGCCTTCATTGCAAATTCCGTGCGTCGTGCTCTGTTGATGCCGTTCGTTTGCGCACTCGTAGAGCTGACAGTATTATATGCACATTAAGCTCTCAATGCCTTGTTGTTGTTTTTTGTTTTGATGGTTCGGGGAATTCGTAGGAACAGCACGTGATGCTTACGACTGACGCTTCTTCCTCCTTCTGCGTCGTGTAAGTGTGTTCTTGGGATATATCACCTGAAGTAACAAGCTGTCTGTTTGTTGCACTCCGCACCCCGCGCAGCGTCCATGACCGGTCACCGGTGGCCCAGAGACCAGAGACCGGAGACCATGCAGTAGAAGCTATAAAAGAACGGGGGTTTTACGATGTTTCTAACTTACACTGCTGTCCTCGCTTTCCATTCCCAAAGGAGTGATTCCGTTGGCACGAGCGACTTCCAGGGCTTTGAGGAACAGCTTCTTGGCCAATTCGCTTGGCGGTGTCACGTCCTTGACTCCAAACACACGCTTCTTCCCACTTCTCTTCTCTTCGAGCGCTGCCTTGTACGGCGGATTCGTGGGAGGAGCCACAACTCCGATGTCTCGTTTAACCTTTTTCGCTCGCCTCTCGGATGCCTCGCTGTCTCTTTGAGCATCTCGCATCATCACCACCTCCTCCCCCTTCTCCCTCTCTTCCTCCTCTGCCTCTGCCGCACCCCACTTGTTCTGCTTCTCGTCCTGTTCTGCACCTCCGGTCGCTGCAATTTCCGCATGATCTGCGTCATCATCACTCAAGTCGTAGTTGGCATCTGCATCGTAGGAGTTCAAATCTCCACACGACACGAACGGCACAAATTCACCCTTTGCGCACTCCGGAATAGGACGAAACCCTTGGCATACGACGAACGACTCTGCAGACGAGTTTCGCGACGCCCGCGGCTTTGCAACGGTGACACGCCGAAACTGCATGCGAAGCTGTTGGACCATCAGTTCTGTATCTCTTCCTCTGAACATCTTCGCCACGAAAGTTCCGTTTGGCCTAAGGATTCGCTCTGTAATGACCATGGCAGCACGGATCAGCTGGGCCTGCATGAACTCATCCAAGTCGTGCATGCCAGTCACATCAGGTGCACCATCGCACACAACCAAGTCTGCGGGATGTCCGCCCATAGACGTAATCACTACCTGTGCAGTCTCCTCCCGCGTAATATCCCCTTGAAGCAGCAACACCCCTGGAATCGGCGCCATTTCCTGCAGATCAATCGCAACAATCGAGTAAGTCGTGTCAATCTTGCTACTTACATCTGCGGCATTCGTCAGCGTCACCTGCAACGACTCGCTCTTTCGATTTGGCCAATTCGCAGCCTTGGAAGCCGGGTTTGCGGTATGATACGCCAGCAACCGCGACTTGCAGTGCGACTCGGCAGTCAGCGGATTGACCACGTCGGATGTACACGGGCTATTGATCATCATCGTCATCATTGGCTGTTTATGCCCGTGCTCGGACCCACGCTCGGAGCAAGATGGATACCGATCTCCAAATACGGAACATGGGATCCGCTGCGAGAGCACTTGCGACCACGAACCTGGCGCCGCACACAGGTCGACAGCACGCTCGACATTCTCAAAAATGTGGAACTGTGCATCGATTTGCAGCAGTTTGTACGCGGATCGGGCTCGCCATCCCTGTTCCTTGGCCTTCCGGTAGTAAATATCTCGCTTTTCCTTGGACGATTTTCCCATATGTACGACACCTTATACGACAAGGCCCTTTCCCTTTTATTGTGAATCTCTCGATGAAACACGAACCGCATGAGAAGGACGACACTGGAAAGCGAAATTTTCACAGGACTTTGTTGCAGCACTACAGTCCGCAGACTGCAGATTGGACAGGACAGCGCACAGCGGACTGGACGAGAGAGAGAGATTGCAGGCGTCATAAGCATTCAAAAGAGGAAAGAAGGATCTCGGGAGGCCATTTCTCGGACAAAGGCCTTCATTTCTCGGTTTCCGACGCCCTCGGGAACAAACCCACGCGCGATTTCCCAAGATCGGTGTGCGATGTCATTGTCCGGATGAATGATGGAAGCGGCGGAGGCGGGGGATGGAGTGGCTTGAGGTTTGCAGGCTGCCGAGTACGCCTTGATTTGTGTTTCACAAGCCCGGACAAGCAAATGCATGTACAACAGCGCCTCACCAACGGACCGGCCCATGGTTACCGGACCGTGGTTTTGCAGCAAGACTGCAAACCGGTCTGTGCTCTCGGCAGCGGCCACAAGTCTTTTGCGCTCTTCTTCACGAATGGCTATGCCCTCATAGGCATGGTACCCTACACTGCCCACAATGTGGATCGACTGCGTAAGAGTCTGGTCGACCCCGGACTCCAGGCAACTCACCGCCACTGCATTAGGTTCATGGCAGTGCATCACACACGCCACGTCCAGCCGAGACTCGTGCAGCGCCGAGTGAATGACATACCCAGCCTTGTTGATCGATGCG
Organism: Andalucia godoyi; assembly: GCA_009859145.1. Lineage (NCBI taxonomy): Eukaryota > Jakobea > Jakobida > Andaluciidae > Andalucia > Andalucia godoyi. The sequence continues at coordinate 101,632 of VRVR01000039.1, forward strand.
CGTGCACCCATCGTCGACCCGCCATCCACGATGCGGCCGTCTGCGGCATCGATCACCACGAGATTCGACGCACTGATTTCCGAATACAGCAGCCCGAATGCATTGATCAAGATGTGTGTGGTGGGATGAGGGGGCGGCAACCGCGCAGTCAAGTGGCCGTAAATCGTGTCGTCCCATGCCCACTCGTGAAACAGCCGGTAGCAACACGCCAGCTCTGATCGGATCTTGCGCTCGGGTGACAGTCCATCCCAAAAGGCATCGAAATTCGATATCTTCACAGCGTAGTATTGGAACAACGGAACCTTGGACAGGGGGAAATCCACTGAAAATGCGTAGTTGGAAGGCTGGGCACAAAGATGAAATGCTCGCTGCGATCTGTTCAGCACCGTCTCTAGCAGTTCTCCAACAGTGCCCGTCTCATGTCCGTGAAACACATGCGACTGCCCTCCGAAATCTGTCACAAACATCATCTCGCCTTCTTTTTCTCCGCAGTCCGTCGCCTCGCAGTTCCCACCGTGTTCTCCCAAAAAGTCTCTTAATTTCGATGCAAGATTCCCCTTGAACGTGACTGCGCCACCACCTCCTCCTCCTCCTCCACCAAATAATACATAATAACAACAACAACAACAACAACAGCAACAACAAGACGGAATCACTGTAAGTGTACAGTGGCTGTCTCTCACCGCAACTGGCGCAGAACGGGGTGACGGGGGAAAATAAGGCTGATCGTACGAAGCTCTCGGGTCTCTCCTTGTCTTAGAAGGCCGAGCATCGAGAATGGACATCCTAAGAGACGCAGGAGCTGTTGATGATGATGATGGACCGGAATGGATGGATATTGGGCATGTGTCGCAGCTTCCGCGCGGCAGCAAAGCAGTGATTGACATTTACGGCCAGTCTGTTCTTGTTGTTCATTCGCTGCAAGGCGTGTTCTTTGCGCTTTCGAACCGGTGCTATCACATGGGCGGGCCATTAGACCAAGGGATCGTCTTGGAGTCTGGTTCGCGACCGGGCCCTGCAGACGCAGGTCTCCCGGAGCCGTGCGTCGAGTGTCCGTGGCACAAGTACATCGTCGGCGGCATCACTGGCCATTCGTATCTTGCGACGCCGGACGCCGGCTGGAAAGACAAGGGCAAAAGACAGGCTGTGTTTCAAGTCAGGGTCGTCAAGAATCGAATCATGGTGTGCAAGGAAGAAACCGTCGCACAAGGCGAGCGACCGGGAAACTTTCAATGGTGATCTCGCCCGGTCTCTCCTTTCTCCTTTCTCCTTTCTCTTTTCTCCTTTCTCCTTTCTATTCATTTTAAATTAACTGTTGCTTTTTACAACCTGTCCAATGCCGAGGTGGGTGGTGGTGCTGGATGGATGGAGGAAACGTGCTCGATATTCTGCGTTGGTCTTCTGCATTTTCGCAGATGTTCTCTCGCAATCTTCAGTTCTCGGAAGGGCTCTCCGCACCGAAAACACTCGAATTCCTTGTTTCCATGCACCAGGCCTTCGACGACCGTGGCGTAATTGATAAGACTGTCGCCAGCACGCAGCATTTCGATGATGATTTGCGGATGCACGAGAAATGCCGTTGCAAAAGAGTTGAAGTGGTTTCCTGTCTTGAGACACGGCGAGTCAAAATCAGCGCTGATGACGTGCAGATGAATGGGTCTCATGGACGGAATCGCATGGAACCCCACGCGGAATCCCGCTTGTGCTGAGGCCTTGACCTGTGCATTCACACCCTCCAGTCCAGCAAACTCGGGACTTTCAAAGAAGCCAACGAGTCGCCTCGCAAGCCCAAGCATGCTCTCCAGAAACGGAATATCGGCTTTGCTGAGACTCTGCATCCCATGATGATGAGCCCGCGGCTGAACAGGAACAATCAGCAAGTGAATCCGAGACTTTGGAAAACCGTCATAGATCACTCGGAATGCCCCGTCTTCAAAGTACACCTGGCTTGGATGCGGTCGGTACAGTGCTTGGCCCCATGAGACCCCCGGCGCAAACGGCGGCTTCTCTCCTTTCCACGAGTTTGGAACGTGCGCATATGCAGGAAACATTGCCCTTGTGCGCCGTGGTCTTTTTCCTTTTTTTTTTTTTAGTTAATTTTTTATTTAACTTGATTTATAATTTTTTTAATATAAAATGTTAGTAAAGGTTTGCGTGATCTTATTGTACAAAGCGCCTTTCCCTCAAGAGTCGAGCAAGAAGATCCGGCAGAGGAGTGATGCGGGGGCGGGGCATTTTTTGGCGCGCAAACCAGGGTGATGTCGTACGCGCCAAATCTGCACGAGCCATTTGAGCTTCCCCCAATCCTTTTTGTTTTTTTCATTGAGTTCTCTTCGTCTCCTGAATTCGCATCTTGCAATTCACGTGTCTCCGCTCTCTTTTTTCATCATTTATTCATTTATTCATTCAGTCATTCATTTTCCTTCATTTCATTTTCCTTCTTTTCATTTTCCTTCTTGTTTAATGCTATTATTATTAATTAATTAATTAATTAATTAACTTTGTGTTTTTGTTTTGTTTTGTTTGTTTTTCCCCTCGTTGTTTTGCACTTCAGTCGTTTCGTTGGGACCGAAGCGCGGATAGAAGTGCAGAAGGGTAAGAAATGGGGTTTCTTTCAGAGCTTCGAAGTCGGCCTTTGACGCAATCGCACTCGTATGCAATGTCGCGGCAGTTTGCACAGCGCGGAACTCACATTAGCATCCATGCGGCCCAGTCGCTGAACTTTGTGAAGCCGTCGCTGGAGAAACAGCCAAAGTCGTCGACATTGACATCGCCGTCCGCTGTACTGAATCCGATTCCCATGATTGCGCCGGTTGACTTCGACACGCTTCCAATCTGCGTTTCTGCATTCTTCTCAAGTAACTTTGATGCGCTGTACGAGGAAAACACGCAGTCGATTGTGGCAGTTGCGGACGAAGAAGGATTCATTCGGGTCTTTTCTACTTGCTCGGAGAACAGGTCGCATCCATTTGCGCAGAACCGAGCGGCAGCAGCAGCAACAACAGCAGACTGGAGGAGGAAGAGGAGGGGCTCATGCAACTTGTCATCGTCGATGTCGCGGGGTTTGCGATCCTTGCATGCGACGCAACATCGCAACGGCAATGACGAAATGGGCGATTATGAAGATGCGTTTGTGGGTGATCGACAAAACACAAGCTCGGAGTATGAGCTGAAGTTTCTGTGTGCAACAGAGGCTCACAAGAATGCGGTTTTTGATGTCCAGTTCAACCACGACGGATCGTTGCTTGTGTCTGCTTCAGCTGATCATACGCTGGGTGTGTTTTCGCTCGCGCGCTTCAATCATGGGACACTCGATGCCGAGGATGCCGATGGCTGCTCACAGTCGTCCTCTGCATCGTCGCTGGACGGTCTTAACAGCAGCAGCAGCAACAGCAGCAGCAACAACAACAACAACAACCATAATGCAGGACCTTTTGCAAATCATAATGGAGCAGCCGCGTCGTTGACGAGAATTGGATCGCTCTCGCGCGGCGGCCACGTTGGCTCCGTCAAGTGCGTGGCATTCTCTAATTTTGAGCACTCGATGCTGTCGCTCTCCACTATTGTCTCCGGCGGTCGAGACGGAGCATTGTGTGTGTGGGATGTTCGATCTCGCGGACAAATTGCCCAGCGACTGGAACGGGCGCATCGGCAAACGGTCACTTCGTTTGCATTCGGCAAGGATGGATACACTGCCTATTCATGTGGATCCGTCGACGGAGATCTGAAGTTGTGGGACGTCCGAAAATGGTCCGTTCCTTTGCTTGCCATTCACCCCCATCTTCATCGATCGCTTGCTCCGCACTCCGCACTCTTCGCATCTTCGTTGCATTCCTTGCCTCCATCGCAGCTCGCTTTCCAGTATCCCACCATGGTTCCATCAAACTTTTCTGGGTCCTCGCGGACGACCCTTGTGTCACCGACTTCGCCATCTCGAGCGTACGGATTGACGACTGTGAAGGTCTCTCCAGATGGGACGAGAGTTGCTGTTTCCGCGGTCGACGGATGGGTGGGAGTGTACTCGACTGTGTGGCCGGAGCGACCGCCGGTTACCCTGGTCCGCGGAGATGGCTCAAGACCGTCGCTCTTTTTCACGAACCGCATTGATTGGGTCGACAACGGCCACTTGATTCGCGGCGCTCCGGACGGAAGGCTGACGGTTGCGTGCGTGCATTCGCCCAGCGACTCGTCGGCGGACGAGCAGGAACACGAGTGGCTTGAGTGGCAGGGACACAGAACAGAAGTCTCTGGAATTTGCCGGGTGTCCAATGCTGGTCTTGTGGCTTCTTGCTCAGACGATCGCACGGTTCGCATGTGGAACTTGTGGAACTTGGCTGGACTCCGTGCCGACGACGACGTGGAGATGGATTGTCGGAGCGATACTGTGTCGGATGGCCATTTCTGCGATCCAGCACGCAAGCGCATGCGCTATACGTCTTCGTGACCGCCCTTTCTTTCCTCCTCTTCTTTTCTTTTTATTTAATAACCACCTCCTTTTTTCCCTTCCCTTCTTCTCGTCTGAAACAATGTATGGTATGTATTGCTCGTTATTTTGCTCAATTGAAACTGGATGCTTGAATGAATGATTGAACACTATAAAACATTTTCCAATAATAAAAAAAACTGAAGAAAGAAAGCAGAAAAGAAAAAGGCACTTTGTTAAATAATATAATACGCATGCTAGTCTGCAATCAATGTTATTGTACATGCAAGGCATGGCTGCGCGGAGCCATTACTGGTCTTTGGCGTTCAAAGCACGGTATGTAATGTGCAGCGACTCTCGGGGAGCCCACATGTACTTTTGACGAACGGCAGGCACTGCGCTGCAGAGTTCGGCCTTGAAATTTTCAATGTAATCGAGCAGTCCGGTGTCGCCCGAGTGCAGGAAGTGGACCATGGTGTTCTCCTTGTCCATCGGAATTGCGTCTGCGGCATAATACACGGCGTCGCGATCCGTCTTGTCCCTGATCCGCTTTTCAAAGTAGGTTCGCATGGCCGCTTTGGACTGCAGACTCTCTGCAAGGACTGCGTTTGTGTGTTCAATCTCTTCGTCGGTTGGCAGCGCAGTTTCGATTCCGCCGCCGAGCGTAAGTGGCGTCAGCGGCACTGTGAGCATCGCCCACGGGTTCTCCAGCGTGCGATGCTTGAGCTTAACAATGGACAAGTCCCTGACAATGCACTGTGGTCCAAAAGACCGATTCGCGAACTGGTTTGCAAATTCCTGAATTGCTACAAACTCTTCTTCCGTTAATGTGTGACCCGGTGTCAGGTACCCAAGCGTACACTTTGGCCATTTGGACCCTGGGTTTTCTGGTCGAAACGCATCAAATGCCTCAATGACTTCTTTAAACCGAATCACCGAAGCCGGGAACCCTGTAAACGCAAGCACAAACACCGATGAGTACGAAATGAAGAATTGGTGCGGATGCAGAATATGGTAGTTCAAAAGCGGAATCACCTGTGCGACATGCTGCAGAATGCTCGGCTGCTGCTCCTCTGACGATCCACCCTCCATTTCGTGCCGTTACTATTGTCGTTGCAATTACGATTTTGTTGTTTTTTTTCTGTCGTTGTCGTCGACATGGTAATCGTCGTGGTCGTTGGACATCGTCGTCATCCTTGTCATTTTGTCCTTTGAGGATTGAGGATGATGCAACTACGGTTCGGTTGTCGGAGGAATTGTCGGAGGAATTCGTCTTTCTTAACGGAATGTGCATGAAATGCAAAAGATAACAGCAAGAGAAGAAGGAATTTTAAATTTTTTTTAATTTTAAATTTTGAATTAAAAAAACACGGGGGAACGCGAATACAGGAGGAAGAAGAGGAAATGTCCGGGATCAAGATTGGGGTTTCTGTGGTGTTGGCTTTGAGCAAGCCTGTGACGCACAACACTCCACTGCTTCTTATTACTCGTGGGAAGCAGCCGGCATTAGGACTACTGTCGTTTCCTGGCGGCGGTCTTGAGCTTCGCGAAACGATGCAGGATGGATCGCTACGAGAGCTGCACGAGGAATGCGGAATCCCCCCAGCGGCAGTCGAGTACCATGGGCCATTCTATGCAACCGACGTATGTGTATCTTCTTCTTTCTTCCGTTCCTCGTGTTTTTTTTTTCTTGTTTCTGCAGTCCAACAGCCGTAGAGACTTACAAAACTCGACTAGGCGATTGGGCCCGAGTATCACTACGTCATTGTACAGTCGTTGGGGTTTCTCCAGCAGGACAGCGCGCTGTTTTCGAAGAGCCAGGTCCGCGCATTGACGGACGCAGCGGCAGTGCACTGGATGACCCCGTCCGAGATTCTGGCAGAAAGCCCTGCCAAGTTCACTCCAAATCTGCATCCGGTCATCCACAAGCTGCTCTCGCTCTCTCAATACCACAACTGAAAAACACTCTGGGGTGGGCAAGAGCATCATCCACGAAAACGATTACCAATTCAAATACAAATACAAATACAAATACAAATACAAATACAAATACAAATACAAATACAAATACAAATACAAATACAAATACAAATACAAATCAAAACATTAATAAAATAAATAATGAAGACCACATGCCGCGATACATTAAAAGTACTTTTTTTTCTTCTTGAAACAGAAGCTTGGGCTTTTGATAAGATACATGGAGGGGGGTGGTGGGAATAAATTACACGAGATGTACAATGTGAGGAGGCGCTCTGAAATAGTGAACGCAGAAGAGGAGCAGGAAATAAATAGGAGGAATGAACAGAAAATCATAAGGGCGTCAGTCATGCTCGGTAAAGTATGCGATCAGAGCAGTCAAATAGCCGATGAAGATGAAGGAAGGGACGACAAGAAATCCAACAAGGGGATACGCAGCCCACGTCCAAACGAGTGCTGTCAGCGCAAGCATCAGCTCGGCAACGATTGCGATCACAAGGACCGCTGCATATGCGCCAAACGAAAAGAAGACGTCTGACCACAGGCATTCAAGCACGAGAAACAGCATGTAGGCCGCAAGAGACCGCAGTATGATTGAGTGGAAAAACACAGATCGCGAATGGCGAATCAGAGCCAACATGAAGAGTGCACATGCAACCGACAACGAGCCTGTGGTGATGCCCCAGAACGCAACAAGATAGTCGCCTGGAATGGTCCATGCAGGCTTCGTCAACGTAAGGAAAACCTGCTGTACGCGAGTGGCGTTGATCAGCAGCGGAAGAACCGCCGCAAGAAAATTGACTGTAAACGACACAAAAAACACCACCAGCACGGTCCACTTCGTGATTCTCACCGGCTGTAAAGTCGACGCATCCGCAGTATCACTTGATGGTACAAGCGTGAACAACGTCGGGTTCGGACGCGGCGGCGCGGGCTCCCACGGTCGCGTGCGGCCTAGAAGCTGGTAGTACTGCGTTCGAGAAGGCATATCCGCACGCAAAATCACAGTCGCCTCTGTTCCTGTCTCTGTCTCTGTCTCTCGCTTTCTCTCTTGCTTTGCATCCAAAGCGAATCCGAGGAACGCGGACTCAAGACTCAAAAAGGAACACAAACTCCCCCGTTTCTGTTGTCAGCTGTAGTATCACTTGATGCGGAAAAACAGACGTTTGAGGCGTTCAAAGCACACATCCAAGCAGAAAGAACTACAGACGGTGGTTTTTTACTGGCACTTCTTTTCTTTTTATTTTTTTCTATCTAATTATTTATTGATTTTTTGTTCTTTGACGTTTCAGGAACGACAGTCAACAGGAGATGCGACTGGCTGACGGCAACCTTGCCCACTAAAGTAAGATTACAAATTTAAAAAATGGAGAATCGAATCCATGAACAAGTTCGCGGGGGCACGGGGGCACGGGGTCACGGGGGCACGGGGGCATTGGGATCGGAAGAACGAAAGCAGTACAAGAAGCTCGGCTAGAACTTTTCTCGATGCATGTCGAGTCTGAGGTTATCTACAAATCCAGTCAGGTCCTCCTTGTTGATTTCAATGCACGCTGCATCAAATAAGTCGACTTTGGCGCGAGCGTTTGCTTTTCGCGCAGCATTTGCGAATGCAGAGCTAAACTTGTTTCGTGGCACATTTCCAAATCTTGGAACCGGATGAACTCCAACGACGAGATACGAGTTGGTTTCTTCCTTTGCAACTGCCAAAACGATTGGCTTCTCCTTCTTTTGCTGCTCGGCGAGGATTTCGAGTAAGAACAGAGCCAAACGCGTTGCGGAAGAAGGCCGCGTAAAGAGTCCTGAGATGGGAGAAGACGGAATCCGGCAGTATCGGACGGAGTCCCAGGAAAGAATGTGACGAGACTCGACAACGAGAGACGCCTGCTGGATTAATGCTCGCTGGAACACAATACTCTTGTCAATGCCGAGTCGAATGTGTCCAACGGCGTCCTGTGGTCGGTCAAAACATGCCAGTCCTTGCGCAAACGCATAGGCAACAGTTGAGGAGCTTGCTGTTTCTTCTAGACTCGCACCACCACTGGATGCAGATGACGAAGACGAATTGGCAGCTGCCGAGCTTCCAGACGCCGTTGCGGCTCCTGATGACGCAGAGGCCACCGACCCATTGGACAGCGCGCTCTGATTTCCAGAGCTGCCATTCGAAAGTGTTGCAGACGAGAGCGTGGATATTGCTGGCAGATTGGAAGGGAATTCCATGATTGCCGAAATTGCATAAATAACATCGGTTGCAGAAAACGTGCAGCCCTGATCGTAACGGCGAGTAAACGACGAGAACTCAATGTCGGAAAGTCCAAATTCGTCTGCATACTCAGCGATCGAGTCATGCAATCGAGCCTTTTCGTCCATGGGCATATGTCTGAACTCCTGTGAGGCTGCCATCCTCGAAAGCCCAATCTTGGCAAGAAGCTGGTCGATGCGGTCTCTCCCGACGTCCGTCCAGGCTTGAAGCTTGGCAACCGTGTAGTGCGAGTTGCACAAGGCTTCGTACAAGCTCCAGTGTCGCAGCATCATCAGTTTGAGTTCCTGAGATTCAGCGATAAACCCCGGGGCTGCAATGGGCACCGGAGCATTTCCCTCGTCGACAACAGCGACCGTCGAGCCAGCAGGGTTCATCTTTCGCACCTCTCCAAGATATGCCTGATAGTACGTTTCGTACTTTTCCCGACTGATGCGACCGAGAACATAGTATTCTGAGATTCCCAAAATTGCATTCCACAGCAAGTCGGGCCGAATGCGATTCAAGCGCTCTGCAACAAGATACATAACGACCGATGTGGGAAGTCCGTAAAATGAAGCGGCATAGTACTTGACGGCTGCGTCCATGTTTGACTTTCTTCTCTTTGCGCGTCGTCCTCCACTCCTGCCAGTTGCACCACCCGCACCATCGCCGTTGTTGCCATCATCATCATCATCGTCGTCGTCGTCGTCGTCGTCGTCGTCAGACGATCCAGCGAATTCATGACCCTCTAAATCTCTAAATACACGGGCAATTTCCTCTCGCTCCTCCCCATCGTCCAGCACAACAATGTTGGTGAGCGCATCGTCGGCAAGCGTCAGGTCAAACGGTCGATGAGAATCGAAAATGAATATTTTCCGAAACGACTCGCTCAGCGAAAGTTGGTTTTGAATGTCGGTAGTTGCGCCGCAGTTGATCAGAACCACGCTGGAGAATGCGGATGTGTTTTCCAGATATTCCTTGTTGATTCTTGCCAGCTGAGAATACGAAATGGCCGGAACAATCGTAAATTTGATTGTGTCGCCAATCAGTAAACTGATCAGAATGCGCAGAGCAGCTAAGGAGTCACATTCACAAGACGCGATGATGAGAACTTCCGAGGACAGCGAACGAGACTTGATCTCTGCGTACACAGAATCAACGTCCTTTATATGCATCAACATCTTCTTCTTATGACTTTATCCTACAGAAACATCCGGACTCGGTAGCAGAAACAGCAAGCAATAAAATAAAATAAAATAAAATAAAAACGAGCAAGCAACCAGAATGCTGGAGGAAAAAACACAGCGAATGATGCAACAGACGCAGGTTAAGTCACGTTGGTTGTATATATAAGAATAATAAAATGAAGAGAAAAAAATAAAGGAATGAAAGGAGAGAAAGACGAGGGAAAGTGGAGACACGAACTCTTTGAATTCTTCTGAGCTATCGGAAATTCCGATGAAAACAAATTGCACTATTCAGCTCTTGTTTTTTCGGAATCATGATTTTATTTTCCCGCCAAATTTCGCCGCGACGCCTTTATTATCACAAATTCACGAGCAGATCCAATTATTATTACAGCTGGTGCCATCCTCTGGGTGAGACTGACAAATACGACTAGCCATTTGCATATGCCGCATGGCTGGAGTATGGTGGCACTACAAGCTGGAAAGAATAGAAGACCACCATTCGCGGTCCTCGGGACTGCAGTTCGGAAGAATGATGCGGCCTGCTTGCACCCGAACGTGCATTCCCCGAACCAGGATATGCGGTCCAGCATGCCGTTGCTGCGAAAACGGACGCAAACTCTTCCTGGCAACCTTTGCAAGCGGCACCGTTGACGACGAAGATTGCGATGGAGATGCATGGTGATGATAAAGCGGTGGAAACTCGACATCCGTCTCCGTCGCCATCGTTGTATCGTCTTCATGGGAGGGGAAAAAAGGCCCGTAAACATCGGAGACGCCGGCATTGAACAGCATGTTTTTGAGTTCCTCGAGCGAAACTCCTCTGCGCGGTAATTCCTTCGTTTCACACGACGAAACAGTCGATCCAACAAGCGAAGGATCCTGGTGGCCTGCATCTGCAAACGAGCTGTCGGTGCTCTGAAATGCATTGGCAAACACCTCGGCAACAGAAGGTGCACTGCGCCATGAAAGCTGCAGCAGCGAGCCGACAATCGACCGAGGCAGCTTGTGAAGCAGGCTATACTCTCCAGAGGATTTTCCAGGAAGAACACCACGCCCTTTTCCCTCCACTTCAGCTTGCCCGTCTTCGTCCTCGCCGGAGGACCACGACAGAAAGTCTGCATCATTATTCGGTGTTCCTGCACACTGTGGCTGAAGAATTGGAACCAAGACAGGCTGTCCCACCAATGCTCCGGGTCGCTCCTCCTCGGCTTGCAGTTCGTATTTGGACTGCGGCACGGCAGACACGTATGCGTGCCGCACGGACAGCGAACACTGAAGCTTCCTTGAATACCGAAGAGCATGTCTCATTTCACGATTCCACTTCCCCGCTGCGGTCCGGTACCGCTCCCACTTCAATGTCAGCTTACCGGTCTCATCTACTGCCACCGGTATAGCATCATCCGACAACAGTACCGCAGAATTCAGCAATGGAAAACGATTGCTGTACTGCCGATCAGATACTGTTGCTCGTTCACACGCGACGGTCCAAGAACCGTCTCCCAGTCGTGAGCTGCGAACATGCTTCAACACATGGTGCGGCACCACGAGTGTCAGAATGACCGGCGCAGCAGGCTCAACAATCTCGTTCCCAGATACCGTCGAGGTATGCGTCGGTCGTACAAACTTTGCGAACGAAGGGGTGCGCGGTACGCCAAATCGCCGTTCTATGGACGACAGCGAGCGAAGATGCAATACTTTTGCAGTATCGACCTTGATTCGCGGGTAGCCCGCTCGCTCCAGGAGCATTGCATCGTTGGACTCACAGAAGATAATATGCGGAGACAGCAGCGGCGGAGAGACGCCGCTGCAGGAGGCCGAAGAACCGACGGCGCAGGCAGCGTATTCCTCCAATGAACAGAACGCTCGGACCGAGTTGGGAATGATGAAGGGCGGCAGCGGCTTGGCTCCGCATACTCGTTCTCGTCGAACGGGATCACAAAAATCAGAAAGAATCGAAGCATATTGGATGACGCGTTCGCCCAGCTCGCCCACGACCACAAGCGGGAGGACGCTCCTTTCATCTGGCACTGCAGTCCTTCTCTTTGCGTGGGTTGGAACGTAGTGGGTGGAAAACGTTTCGCATAGTGCCAAAAAATCAGTAATCAAACATGAGCAGTCGATGACGACGCCCGTGAGGTCCTTTTGGTGCTGCGCGAACACCAATGAGTGGGCTCCAGAATGCCGAAGCAGAATGCTGGTAGCATCCGCGAGTGGGTCTAGCGACAAGCTCGACTCCTGCTGTTTCAGTGCGACAAGTGCAGAGTTGTTGCTGGAGGCAGAAGCACACGGGATTGCGCAGATCGCAAAGTCGACGTCGAATTCTGTGAAGTCGTGGGATGAGAAGAAGGAAGAGTATACGAATCGCAGGGGCTGTGGTCGCATGGGAGATTCGATTGATCGAACTTCGGGGTTGAATCCATAGCCAAATCCGCATCCTGGAATGAGGAACTTGTCCACGGGCTTCGTTTCGTCCTCAAAACCCGGTGGCAATGCGAGATTTCCCAATTCTGCTTCAATTTCAGCTTCTTTCCGCACATTTTGCACAGAGACCACCCAGTGCGCCGCTCCAGGTCCTCCTGCACGTGCTGGATATGGCGTGCAAGAAATTGCGTTGGTCGACGAAGTCCATGCTTCTCCATACGAAAGCTTAACGTATTTGCCATTTGAAAGGGACGGTGGTCTGAAAGCAGCGCCGCGGCCACCACAAGCAGTGTCACCACCAGCAGGACGACTGGCATCAGCGGCATCCGTGGCACCCATGGCATCCATGGCAGAAGGAGGACGACAGAGAGGCTTGTCACTCCCGGACAACCTTATCCATGTCTCGACACTTTCCGAGTACCACGTGTCGGACATGATAGGGTCCAGAAGAACCTGTGCAACAGCCGTTGTCGAGATGATCGACAGCGAAGTTCCAAAAAAGTCGAGCACATAGCGAAAAACAAGCGGATCAAAGCACCGGTATCCAGTAATAACTACAAGCACGGGATTTTTCGGAGCGGAATATTGGGAACTTGTGTGCTTTTTAATAAGATGTAACAACGAGTCGAACGACGGTGGAATCAAAGATGCAGCAGTTGTCGTGGCAGAAGCAGTTGTAGATGTGGATGTCGCGGTTGTCGCACCGCTGCAGCGCATCGGAACATCAAACAAGATCCAACAGTCTCGCACCGAGATCACCGACGACGGAAATTCCAGAGTTCCCGTTTCGTACACTCTCATCTCTCGTTGCGCACCCGGACTCCCATATAAAAACATTACAGGTGTATGTTGCTGGCACTTCCGTCCGCTTCGACTATCATCCTGCTGTCCCACCAAGTTCAATAAAAACCCCGACAAAAGCGATAATGCCCGACGGTTCTGATTTCGACATTTGTAGACATGTGAGCTTCCCCTCCCCCCCAACAAAAATAAATAATAATAATTCTCGTCCCATCAGTCCATCAGTCCATCAGACCCATCAAACCGCTCCTCCGATGCGGAATAGTGAGTTGATCCGAGTTGCGAGTCCAACAACGCCTGCAGAAAGCATCACACCGATTAGATTAAGGACTTGTCCAGAAACAGAGGAGAAGAAGAAAGAAGAAAGAAGAAAGAAGAAGAATGGAAATGGACGGGTCGCTTGTTCAGTGTATTTTGCTGCTTCCAAATTCAACAACGAGGATACTGCATGTTTTGCAGCCGCTGATATCGCGAGAATTATTGATTTTCGAAGCGTCAAAATGCATGAATGTTCCTCCTTCGTTTCTCGACATTCAGCCATTTGATCCGCTTTTCCCTCGTCCATTCCCGACTGTGCTGAATCAACCCGAGAAGCAGCAATTCAGGCTTCACAGCAGACCTGCCTCTCCTCCCCCTCCGCTGTGGCAGTCGCCATTGCCAAGTGCGTGCGTGTGTGCGTCCTCGGAGGCGACTACGACGGGTGCGGAGAGTTGGATGGGCACTGGCTGTGCGATGGAGGACGGTGAGGACGCGGGCATGGGCATGTCGGATGTGGGTGCGCAGTGCATCCACTCCGAGGCTTGGTTCAGGGTCGTCTACAGTGCTCGAATCGGCGGTTTGTGCGGTGGAAAGGGTGGGTTTGCTCAGCAGCTCAAGACGCAGAAGCTTGAAAACCCCATGATTGCGCAGCGAGAACGGGACCATCGGCTTCGGAGCGGAACCGCTGCGCAGGGCGACGGCGACGGCGACGACGAAGCACAAGGAAGACTGCTTATGAGAGACTCGAGTGGACGCCGCCTCGGTGCGTCTGCCTCTGCGTCTGCGTCTGCGTCTGCGTCTGCGTCTGCGTCTACCTCTGCGTCTGGCTCGGGAAGAACGGCGAGTGGACCGAAAAAATGGTCATCGTCCGCCTCTGAAGAAAAGAGACACAAGGTCCATCATGATGAGATGGGCATGGCGCCCGAAGACCCTCTCCAACAACAAATGGAACTCTTGGAGAAGAAGAAGAGGGCAAACATGGTGAGAATCGCAAGTGCTGCGGCTCGCATTTTTGCGCCAACCTCAGCCTCAACCAGCAGTAACAGTAGTATAACCATTGCAAACGACGAAAGGAACGAACTGCCAAGATCGACTGTCGATCAACCACCACCACCAAACAAGAAGCCGAGACTCGACTTCTCTTCTTCCTGTGACTACAGCAAAACCCCCAGTTATTTAATGAATAAATTTTAAAGAAACCGCTGTTTTCGGAGAATTCGCGGATATTAGATAAATTCCCCGGTCAATCAGCCGCATTTATTTTTCCTTCTCCGATTGCTCGTTGGCTGGATTCGTCTCGAGCATGCTTTTTTCCACCTTGTATTTTAATTTTAATTTTAATTTTTATATTAAAGTATACGACTTAGAAGTTGATATTGCTTATTTTTTATTTTGGTTGGGGGTAGGGGGAGAGAGGAAATCTGAGACTCCAGGGGAGTGGCAGATGTACGCGATCCCGCGATGGATGTCACCTGTTTGGCGAATTTTGCATCGACCGATCGCGCGATGGTTTCCAAATTGGTCGTTTGGCGATGTGCTGTTCTTGTTTGTCTTTCTTGCAGTGGAATACTTGATCTGCGCTTCGGCCATCGCTTCTGCGCGAGATGCAAAGACACTGGACCTCCTTGCAAAGGCTGGGAAACGCCTGGGATCTGCAATACAGTGGAACATGGCATTCCTGCTGATTCCGCTGACGAAGCGGTTTTCTCCACTGTTGCTTCTTGCAAATGTGCCGTTTGAACGCGCTGTGCAGTTTCACCGTTGGGTTTCATACGCAACTGTGCTGATTACCGTGCTTCACTTTTTCTTTCTGGTGTGGGAAAAGGACATGCGGAAATTCTCCAATATTGCTGGACTCACCGCAATGTCGTCGTTCCTTGTGCTGTTTCTGACGTCGCTTGCAGTTATCCGTAGGAGATTTTATAACTGGTTTGCAAAGACTCACTATGTGTTTGCGATAACGGCGTACGTCTTTGCAATACTGCATGAGTCTGCTGGCGGACTGATTCTACGCTGTGCTGTTCCGGCAGCAGTCTATACGATCGACTGGCTGTCGAGAATCCTGCTGACTGTTCGCCGTCCAGGTGTCCTTGTGAACGTTGAAGTTGTTTGCAATCGGCTGCAGGACTCGGAAACCGACGTCGGAACGCTTGTACGCTGGGAGGTTGCCGTGCTAACGCGTGGACTAGACGTGTTTCGTGAGCCTGGAACGTACATGTATCTGTTCGTCCCCTGCCTGTCATGGACACAAATGCACCCGTTTTCCATTGCATACTCGAGGCCCTATACGGCAGCGGACGCAACCGCAACCGCGATGCATGGAAGCACCGATTCCGTGAGTGAGTACACTGTGCTTGGATTCTACGCGCGCGAGTTCGGCACGTTCTCTCGAAACATGGCCAATTTGGAAAAAATCAAGCCCGCCATACGCGTGTTTGTGGATGGGCCGTTCGGGTCTTGCGCACTTGACATTTCAAAATATGAAAACGCAGTAATTGTGGCCGGTGGTGTAGGGATCACGCCGATGATGTCGTTCTTCTCCTGTCTTCTCTCCAAGCGTTCGAATCGCTCCGAGACTTCCAAGCGTGACCAGTCTCTCCTTTACTCTGCCAACGCGGATGCCGCAGAACAGCAGTCGACTGGCTCGCAAAGCAACACGATGGGCGCCACTGCTGTTTCCTTGTTCTGGAGCGTGCGAGGCTCCGACGTCCCGTTCGTCATTTCCGTTCTGCAGCAGCTTACTTCTCCATTGTCGTGCGCCCCGTCTGGAAAAGCAAACCTACGTGTGTACATAACGAGACCCAATGAGGCTTCTGCACGAGCTCTGAAGGATCTGGACAGTGTTGTCTTGACCCTTCCCGAGAATCTCGTCCACGTGAACATTGCCTCCGAGCGAGTCCTGCCGGCGTCGTTGCTGCAGCAGTGTGTCTCGCTGACCGAGTCGTCCACATTGCAGCAAAGAAGAGTTGCAGTTCTGGGTTGTGGTCCAAAAGACTTGATGGACGAGCTTCGCGTCGCAAGTCTAAAGATGTCTGGTGTACATGGCACCGTGTTTGATGTCCACACGGAAACATTCGATCTATAGGCAGGATGATCGCCCACCAGTTGTACAGTTTAAAAAAAAACCTCCTCCCAAAACTCCCAAAACCCAATAACGTGATCTGGTCCCAATTCCATCTACAGTACAACATTCACAATCATCTTGATTGCTCTTTGATTAGAGTCATTTTTGGAATAAGCAAACGGAAGAAGAGGAAGAAGAAGAAGAAGAAGAAGAAGAAGAAGAAGGAGCAGCAGAAAAAGAAAAAAAAGAAGAAGAAGAAGAAGGGTGAAATGCCATTTATAACGGAAGAGCTTCTTCGGAAGCGCGCAGAGCATAATGAAGGCGAGTTGTCGACATTGCGAGAAGTGACTCTGCACCAGTTTGAATTGGAACGGATTACTGTTGTTGGCGATGTGTGCCGGCAGCTCGAGATTTTGTATCTGCAAAACAACCTCATTCCGAAAATTGAGAATTTACATCATTTGAAGAACTTGAGGTATCTGAACTTGGCTGTGAACAGCGTTACCAAGATTGAGAATGTTGCGCCGTTGGAGAGTCTTGCGAAGCTTGATCTGACGTGCAACTATGTAACGGATCTGTTGTCAATTGAGGAGCTGCGAGCGAATTACAACCTCCGACAGCTGTTTTTGATTGGGAATCCATGCACGGCTGAGGACGGATACCGGCTGTTTATCATCCATTCGCTTCCGCAGCTGCAGTCTCTGGATGGCCAGGACATCACAAGGACTGAAAGGATCCAGGCTGCGCAGTCGTACGCGGACGTTCGACGACGATTGGTGGAGAAAGCGAGAGAGGAAGGCAGGCAGGTTGCAGACGAGCCGATTCCGCTGAAGACCGGGCCTTTGGAGGAGGATCCAGATGCGGATGCGACTGGGAAACGCGAGGCGAGTGCAGTCAAGTACGACGAAAAGGGGAATCGGCTGTATGGAAACACACCGGAAGAACGCCTTGCAGCGTACCGAGATCTGCAAAAGACAAGAGAGCCCGAGCGCAGTGTCGATGTGTCTGGAATTGGAGAGGCAGAAAGAGTTGTGTCGGACGCTGCAAAGAGTGCCAAGATGCGTGGGCCGTCGAATCCGGAGGAACAAGTAGAGAAGTACGGGCGCGTTCTTCAAAGAAATGATGGCGAGTGGGTGTTTACCTTTTCTCTTATTGGAGACCTCCCTGCGGAGGCAGCGGCGGTAAGGGAAGATGGTGGAGCAGATGAAGAAGATGAAGCAGCAATTGGAGAGGGAAAAGGAAGAAGGGCTGGTGCGCTTGATGCGCTTGATGCGGCACTTGACAAGGAATCTGGATCGCAGAGCAAGACAAGGGGGTCGAAAAAGGCTGCCAAGGTTGTCGGGAAGGAATCGGAACCGTCTTTGGTGCTTGATGTTGCATTGGGGAAGTTTATTGATTCTTCTCTTGTCGACATGGATGTTAACCCGA
Organism: Andalucia godoyi; assembly: GCA_009859145.1. NCBI lineage: Eukaryota > Jakobea > Jakobida > Andaluciidae > Andalucia > Andalucia godoyi. The sequence continues at coordinate 119,439 of VRVR01000039.1, forward strand.
CGTATGTGAGGATTGTAGTGAAGAAGAAGCAGACGCTTCAGCTCGTGCTGCCTGAAGAGGTGTGCTCGGATCGCTCGTCTGCACAACGGTCCCAAGCGACCGGAAACCTGCGCATCGTCATGCCACTTGCAAATCCTGTCAAGGCTGCTGCTCGTCTGCGTGGTGATATGGCTATACTGGACAACGGGTTTGGGACCGATCAAGATCTGGTGTTGTTGACGTCGGATCCAGAGAAGTTGAAAAAGATCAAGGAGGAGCGGATCCGAAGAGATAAGCTGGAGCAGAAGGAAAAGAAGGAGCAAATGAGAGAAAGACGCGAAACCGGAGATCTGTCAGACTCGGTCCTTGGCTCAGCATCGACCAAGCACTCGCTGTTTTCGGTGGGAATGAACGATGGTCAGCAGAGTCAGCACGCCACAGGGCCTCCAGTGGCCGGCCGTCGGCATTTCAAATCTGGAATTTCCCCGCTGCGTGTTTCAGAAAAAGTAGACTCTACCAATGGTCGTGTCTCTGCAGGCGGTGGAGATGGTGACGACGACGACGATGACGACTTGCCCCCGCTAGAATAAAAACAGTCTGGTCTACGATTCCAACGAGAAATTTACATCCTTACACACTGTCGTCCGGGAAAATCTGTACTTTTTGGGCAAGGTGCTGTCGCAGGGAAAACCCTCATTCATCATACGACACGCCACGCGCGCCAATTTCGGTGCGATACACAGCCATTCCAGCGATCTCCAACGCGGCCACCAACTTCTCCTGCATTTCAGCACCCACTGTCTTGGGAATGCAGGCGATGGCGCATCCTCCACCTCCAGCACCCGTGAGTTTACATGAAACACCGCAATCCTTGCAGAGAGAAACGGTCCGCTCCAAGGCCGGATGGCCGACGCCCAATGCATTCAGCAAGTTGTGATTCACGGTCATGAGCTCTTCAAGCTGCGTATCGCTTACGTTTCCGTGGTTCTCCGTGTACAGATTGATGAAAGCAAGCGAGATCTCATTGATGGCCGTCATGATGGGATCAAGGACATGCGGGAACCGGGTGTGTCGAGCTCTCACTCCGGCAACCAGCGTCTTTGTGTCCCGTGGTACTCGCGTATGAATCAGCAGAAACGAAGAAAACTCCGAGTCAAACGACGGCAGAGGGGTAAACGATCCCTTTTGATACCGCAGAAACCCTCCATTCACAACCGTTGCGTTGTCCACTCCGGAAGGGTTTCCGTGAATCACCTTTTCTGCAAGGAATGCATACGAGTTGACGCGGCCCAAAAGCTCTGCGACATCCGAGTGCTTATGAGTCGGTTCCAACTCTGCAAATGGCACAAAGTTGTTTTCAATCGCAGTCAACAGACCAAGTGCTATACACGCTGAATACGACGCAGACGATCCGAGCCCCGCTCCAATCGGCAGCTGTGAAGAGAACGATGCCTTGACACGCGGCAAATGAGCGCTCGGTTCTTGGGCTTCCGCAGGCTCCGCAGTCGGTGTCGTGACGGTGGCACTCGCACGCTTGGCAATGTTTGACATGACTGTTTTGTCGTTTCCCATTGCAAAATACACGACAAGGAACGCTTTTGGTGCAGAGGACAGTCTTGTGAACCAGTCGGGAAACTGCTCGGACGACGCGATTGCATTATCAGGATCAAACAGCACCTGCAGCGCCATGACTTGGTCTGTAGAGAAATGGAACTTTTCTTTCAGATCAGGCAAATCCAGCTCAATATGGTGCGCAGAACTGTGTGCAGAAAGACTCTCAAAGGACGACGATGTCCGCAAGTCCAGAGCAGATGCAATTGCCGTCGCACCATACACGACCGCATGCTCTCCAAACAGCAGCACCTTACCAGGAGCCGACACTCTCACCATCGCGCCTCCGATCACCCCAATTATATTTATTAATATGTACATAAACTCTATAAGCGACTAGTGAACATGCTGCCTTCTGCAAAAGAAAAAACGGGAACGACCCTGCGTGTGTTTGTCATATGAAGCATCACTTGAAACTAGCATGCATTCATTTTTTCTCAGCATTATTTGTCGTTTTGTTTTGCTTTCTTGTTTTGGGTTTTTGCTTTTGAGGACACGCGCAGAGAGTACAGTAGTCTGATTAAGCAAGTAGGTATTGTACCGGCAAGTACATTTGGGGGGGTGGCAATAGCGGAAGGGGCGGAGCGCGTGTGGGACGGTGGAGGATGAGCGGCGTGGAGAAGACGCCGGCGGAAGAGGCGCTTCCGAGGTCCGGAATAGTCTATTCTGAAAGGTCAAACATGACGGAAATCATGTGCAAACCAAAAGTAATGCCGATCAAGTCTGTGACGCTGGAGAAGCTCGAGCAAATGGAGAAGCAGATGCTGCGAGCCGGGTCACAACCGCAACAAGACAGTAATGGGTTTCAGTTTTGAGTGGGGTCGAGTGGATTGGAGCGTCCTGTTCGGTTTCCTGCTTGCTGCTCAGTTGCGCTGGATCATCATTCGATCCCCCGGCGTCTGTTCCGTGCTGCTTGGTTGGTTTGTTTAATTGTGTTGTCTGTAAAATATACATGCACTGGGATGTGTTTTGGTTGTTGTTGCTGTTCATCAAGCGGCGACGCATCCGAGAGTTGAGCAGTATTCGAAAGAGTAAATGTCGACGGTTTGTGCAGCGTCCCCCGTGGAAGCAGTGACGCCGACAAAGGCTCGACCAGACGGATCTCGAATGGTTTCAAAGGCATAGGATACGGAGAGAACTGGCATTTCGAAATCGTCGATAAAGACAAGAAGAAGGGAATTGAAATACTCCAGTTTGGCTGTGTGGATCCGGCCATCGGCAAAGTTCGGCACGGCAACGGACGAACCTTTGTGAAGGGTGGACGAGACGAAATGCGCATTGTTCACAATTCCTTCGCCAGCAAACAAGGCGACGTGCAGTGCCTCGTTGTTGGAATAGCGGGTTCCGTTGATCCACACATGCGGATCGCCGACTCGAGGATCGTCTTTGTCCTTGTTATAGAACGTGTCGAATTCAACCGCGAACGCCGGCGACAGGCCTCCGACGCAGACCAGCGGGTCAAAACATGAAAAGCCAATGGTAGAGCCGGGATCCATGGACATGGAAGCCGGTGGAGACGAGGAGTCTTGAGCTTGCAGCACGATGGCGAACCCATCCCCTCCCGCGCAGAATCCGTCCAGTGCATAACACGCTGTCTTGTTGTGAATGCGGAACCTCACCGTAACTTCAAATCCAAGGTAATTGATCACTTTCTGATAATAATAAAGAGCCCCAATTTCATTCCGTCTTGAGTGCACCAACCGTGCAACCGGCGTGGAGTCATTCGAGAGCATGAACTGAGCAGATCCGAGAGGAGTCCATTCGCAGTTTTGAAAGAACGTGTAACCGCCGTGTTCTGTGCAGTTCATGTCGCTGAATGTCGGTTCTCGAAACACTTGCAGCGAGTATTCCGAAGCTCCCCAGTTGCTGGGAGGTCTGTTGTCGCCGACCACAGCAATATAAAGAAGATTACATACTCCGCTTGCGAGGAGAGTTTCATTGCAGCGAATGTCCTCCTGCTCGAGAGTGAGAAAGACCGGGGGTGAAGGAGCTTCGTGCACAGTTGCATCGGCGGAAAAGCGGTACACGTCATTTTCGAACATTTCGATCTCCGGGCGCTGGCCCCATCGTGTAACAATTCGAAACTTGTTGTTTCGCTCAGCAATGAGCGTAATCTGCACGCGGAGGTGATTATGAGGGAGCGTGAGATAAAACTGCCCGAGACGGTTGGGCCACAGAGAGAGGTCGGCGTCGACGGAGAAACCCGAAACCTCCACGCTGTAGTGGAACCGCGAACCGTCACACTGCAATTCGGATTCAAGATCACCGTAATGCACACATTTTCCTCCGGTAAATGAGCCTTCGGAGGAGCACCAATAGCACCGAGCATCTGCAATGCAGCCCGGCGCATCGGAGAACTTCATCCCGCCCTGCTCATTGGGAAAATCAAAACACGGACTTTTTGTGTACACAATCCAGGGTGAACCTGTGATGTTCTTCCCGTCCAGCCCAACGACGGGAGTGTAGTAAAGACTGGTATGCCCAACGCGGAGAAACACTTTTCGGACGGACGGCGATGCAAGAAATGTAAACGTCAGCTGCGAGCCGTCGTGCGAGATTTCAAAGTTGGAAAGCTGCGAGGTAAAATTGGAAAGCGAAGGCCTGTACACCCAGGACGTTCCAACTTGTAAGCCTCCCGGATACTCTTCATATATCTCGTACACGAAGTCAGCGACCGAAGCAACGACCAGGGATCCGAAAGCATTTTTCGGATGCACGGTGCACTGCATGGTTCCATTCTCTTTGAGCTGTGTCTCTTCGCAGCTAAGCACGGATTCCACCGAAGGACTTCGGTTGGCTGTAAATGAAACCGACGAATGGAAGTCCGTGGTCGGCACAGAGACGTCGTTTCTGTCAGAAGCCGACACGTTGAACGAGAGCAGCAGCGGTCCCGCGTCTCCCTTTCCAACAGTGTACGTGAAGTTGGCGACCTTCAACACATCGTTCAGCCCAGTGAGCTCCATCCTTCCGATACCGAACTTGCTTTTTTGCTGCGAAGAAGGAGCGGAAAACGAGTATGAGACAGAGTGTGCAGCCTCGATTACTGGAAAGGAAATCGGGACGTTTCCAGGGCCATGAAATACCAGCGTGCACGTGATTTTCTGATTTGCAAAGACCATAGTGGTTGCAGCGGGATCGCAGCTCACGGTCGTGAGCGATGGGTCCAGATCGTACGCATGGGCGAAGGATAGCAGTTGCAGCAGTAGTAGCGGTAGGGAAAAGTATGACAGACGCTGCGTGCGCCTCATTCTAACAAGGAAACTGCAGAACATATATGGAACGTGAATTTCACGTTCTCCGCATGGACCACAGAAAACACACGGCATGTAACACCAGGCTGGCAGTGATGGAAGCTTGGCGTGCACGTTATTACGCAAATGATTTGGATCATGCCCGTAGCAGTGGCGATTGAGTCAAAAAAACTCAAGACGCATCATACGCCCGAATTGGGCCTCCCCCGCCGGATTTCGACGGCACCCTGCTGTAGCCGTTCTGTCTACAGCCGCTGGACCGACAATGGTGGGCTCCCGCTGTGATGGTTCCACAATCACACTGCAAAGTGGAACGCGGTGTTTTCCCCGTGCATGATCTGCCTGCTGCCTCCATGTGACGTGTGGCGCCGTTTGTATACGCCGCCTTCTGCCGATGAACTAACTCGAATGCGCAAGGTGGAGTGACATCAATGTGTTAACTTGAATTTTCGAGTTCAGTGTGCGCCTTCCATTATCAACACGTCCAGAAACAAGAAGGAGGAAAGGGGGGATTGTTGACAAATGCAATTAAATTAATTAAGAAGGCAAAACAGAGATCGCAAAACACTAACAAGACAATAACAAAGCAGTAACAAAACCGGTGAAACATATTCGAAGTGGGGAAACAAAACAGTGTTAATCGTGCGACAAGAGGATGCCGAAGCGAATCACGCGTTCCAGTTCCGCAGCAGCTTCGTCGGAGCTTAGTATCGATGAACAGCGTTTGACGGGTGGACTTGATCTCCCAGCTGAGAAGGCGAAGAAGCTGCATGATACCGCAGTGAAGATGAGCGAGGACCCGCATTTTGACCCGTTCGAAGACCCAGAGGTCGATGCCACGGGGCGAGAGGTCCAGGAAAAGTCTCTGAAAAACAAGGAGCTCATTGGGAAAGAACAGGTCAAACTGGCGGAACAGAAACACACGGTAGAGCCGGCTGCGAAAGTCGCCAAAACTGCCAAGGACTCCAGTCAGAACAGTATCGAGAGAGGTGGAAAAGGGAAGGACGCCGCGCAAGAAAAGGAGGAGACAGTTCCGGAATCTCCAACAGTTGATTCTGTCGATGAGCAGGCCAAGGAGTCGTTCGGGATGTCTTGTATCAATCTGGCACCTGGAATGATCCCCAAGACTCTCTTGACGATGATTGCTACCAAGCATCCGATGACGCATGCCGACTTGGAGAAGCTGATCCCGTACGCTCGTCCGCTTTCAGAATTCAAAAAGGGTGCAGTGATTGGCGTGTGGTCCTACATGCAGCGGGGATACATGTACCAGTTAGACGAGAACCCGAATGAGAACTTCGCTGCGGATTTTGCGCCTGCATACGATCCAGCGCAGCTGCTGTTACTAGGGATATTTGAGGGACACTTTTTTAATGATTGCATTCTCGAGTATCCGCGAGAGTGGTTTGAACAAGCACTTCAACAAAACAAGCTGTCTCCTGAAAAACCAGATCCAACCCTGAACTGCTTTGGCGTCAAGAGCAGACTCTCGCTCAAGGAATGGAAGGAGCGCGGATGGGTTGCAGGAGAAGATCGACGAGGATGGATGGAGTGGTATTTTCGATATTGGCTGGGTCGTCGTGATCCGGAAGTCGACAAGTTTCAGATTGAACAGTGGAACAAGTTCACGGAGCAGCAGCTCAAGGTAAAAGAGGTTTGCGAGGCGAACCCCGGAGATCGCACGACGCTGGCTCTTGAACGGCAGCATCTCCTGCAATGGAGTCATGAAGTGTTCGCAATTCCTTCTCGTTCTCCAAAGCAGAAAACACCCTCGTAGGCGGCCCCAGTTCTCGAAAGCATTTGTACGTCCCCCGCTTCGACCAAGTTTCTCCATAAATTCAAGCGAAATGAGTCCTCCCCTTCATCGCCAAAAGCGATTCACGTACCAGGACAGCCACCAGACTGCTTGCCAGTACATATGTCCCACACTATTTAGATATTACTACACAGCCAGCTCACAGCTGCACGTTAATGCACATTGGCCGTTGAACAATAACACGTCATTGTCATACATGCGGAGGTATACATAAACAGACACGGTCAATACTGGCCGACACTAGCACCTTTTGTTTCACAGGAATTCGTGCTTACGCGTATCCGTCTATCATTCGTTGGTTTCACTTTTTTGGTTTCATTTTTTAATTCAAATATGGATATGAGTGCGCTGGGACGACGCATTCTCCTACGCCTACGCCGCCCGATGCAGGGCCTCCTAGGTCCCGCAGACCTCCTAAGAGACCACGTGTCACTACGCCTACCGCCTCTTCCTCTCGTATCTCCAGTTGCATCAATCGCTGCAACTGAGGACACGAAAGCGCCTGCTGCTAGGGCCGTCAGAATCAAAATGCACCCTTCTCAGGAACCACGTGTCACGCTGAGAAAGTGGCTCGCAGATTGATCGAGATTGGGAACGGAGCGCGGAACATCTATCTGAAGAACGCCGTGAGGCGTGTTGGGGGCCTATCTCCTTCCCAGCAACAGGATGCACGATTGAATATGCATGTCCGTTCGTAGATATGCATGGTCAGTGTGTAATGTAGGCGATGCGGCATTCGGGTCTTTTTTTCCCCTCTAGATTCCGCAGTCCGCAAAAGCAAAAATTTGAAAAATTACAACATCATCGGCCGCATGCTCCTGTGCGTCTTGTTCTTTTCTTTCGTGTTCATTCTCGAATCTCGATATGCGGCTTCTTGGTATTAAAATCCACCCGTCTCTCAAGTGGATAAAGTATTATTAAATTGTTCAGTGTTTTTTTTCCGGCGCGCACGGGAACGGATAAATGCCCCAAGAGCAAAGAAGGCCATTGAAAGTCCAAATCAAAAGGCATCTCTAGCACCGCCCTTCCGCCCTTTGTTGCGACATGAGCTCGTCGGCGTCGTCCGTGACGTGGGACACCTCATCAGGGCTGCAATGGGCGTTTCTGGGCATTGGGATTGGCTATTTTTGCACCTTTTTGTATTCCTCCTATGCACTGTATATTCTCCACCACATCTACATCAAGGCGACAAGAAAGACAATGTCGCGCTCTTCTCACGTGTTTTATCCCGCTGTGATCGACGCAGTCTCGGCATTCAAGAGAAGACTGTTTCTCACTGCGGGACCCGTCAGTTTGAGCCGAGCGATTCAGATGCCGTTTGCATTCTGGGCTCCATTTCAGAACCATACATATATGCTCATGTATCTCTACGCAAATTCTTTTGTCACCCTCGGATTTTTTGCCTTGTTCTTCATCATAGTTCTGTACTTTGTGGAACTGGCCTTTGTTGAATCGTCGGAACACTGGTTGATCAAAATTGCCACTCCAAAGTCTCTGTTTTGGTTCTGCCTTGGGGCTTTCACGGTGTGCACTGCCGTGTTCCTCGTCTCTCTTGGCGCCACTCTGTCGTTTTACTGGATTTTCCTCGTTGAAGTAACTTTCTTCGCCGTCTCCGGCCTCGCAATGGCCGTTTTCATTTGCTTGTCTGGTCGAAAACTGATCCTCCAAGTGAATTCGTTTGCGCGACAGGCACACGTGCGCAAACTGATATTCATGTCCTCTTTTTCAACGTCTGCGTTTGCAATGAGGTCGATTGCAGAATGTTGCTACTTTTTTATGTTCTCCTCGGAGCTGTCTGAGCGATCAGAATCGTCGAAAATCGCGCTGTTGCTGTTTTACGCACTCTTTGAGTTCTTTCCCACAATAATAATACTGCGGTTTCTGAGACCCCGCAGACTGTCCTCCATTCCTATGAGCCGGCATCAAAGCGCTGCCAATCTCGATCATCAGCATCATGAACACGAACGCATCACTTCCAAAACCTCTCTCGTTCAAAACTCGTCCCCTCAAGTCGCATACACATCGACGGTGTAAATAAAATTACTTGTGATTCTCTCTCTCTCTCT